>OY986043.1:37897131-38269914 GCA_963920215.1 Nineta flava | reverse complement strand
GATCAGTAATGACAGATTACTATCCTTAAAGTTGTTAGGCGATCATGAGGTGGAAGTATCGCCCCATGGAACATTAAACAGTTCCCAAGGGGTGATCTTTTGCAGAGACCTCATGATGTGCTCAATCGAGGATATTGTCGAAAATTTGTCCGACCAGGGAGTAGTTGAGGCTCGAAGGATTAAGTGGAGGCAGGATGGTGAGTTGAAAGACTCACCTCTCCTCCAACTAACCTTCAACAAAATTGATTTGCCAGCAACCATCGATGCTGGCATTCATAAGAAAATCCCCGTGCGTCCGTACATTCCAGCACCGATGCGATGCTATCGGTGTCAGAAATACGGGCACACGGCAGGAAGATGTGAAAGGCCTCAAATTTGTGTATGCGGGGAGCCATTGCACGAAGGAAGACCGTGCAATGAGCCAATTATTTGTGTTAATTGTGGGGGTGGTCACTCGGCAAAGTCGAGGAACTGCCCCAAGCACAAAGAGGAAATGGCTATCCAGAAAGTGAGAGTTCTGGATAAGCTCACTTATCCTGAGGCGCGCAGGAGGGTGATGGGCTCCGGCCCTCGCAATCAGACTGCCGTCTCCTATGCCCGCGTCACAAGTACTCCTACCCCTTCAGCTGACGCTTCAGCTCTGGCTAAAGAGCTTGCTCCGCTGATGATGAAAATCATCAGCGAGTTTTTAAATAAAAAAAGTGAAGGCCAAGCGTCAGCAAGGCCAGTTAAAGTTATTAAAACTTCTCCGGAGGGGCCTATTCAGGTTCCTCCTAAAACTACGACAAAACGCAAGAGAGAGACCCTGAAGACTGACGTGAAAGTTTCGGAGGTGGCAACCAGTAAGCCCACCTCAGAAGAGAAAAGGATGGAGGTGGATCGAGAAAGGACTCCACCTCCATCTTCATCACGGGGTGAGCCGGCTCTGCAGGCGGAGCTGAGCTCACCGAAGTCGGAGACGTCCAGGCCTCCGGCTTCAACATCGCCGGGAGGCAGTCCAGCGCATAAGCTGCGCTCGAGTAGCCTCCCGGATCGAGAAAAAAGGGTCGTCGTCTCCTACAAGAAGACGTCGGAGACGGATTCAGATTCCGTCTCATTCTCTGACAAGGAGACGACCAGGAGGGATAAACGAGGCTGGCCGAAGGGGAAACCCAGGAAGTGATCCCACAACTTCCTGGGGCAACCCATCCTAGCCAATAGAAATGGTTAATATATTACAGTGGAATTGCAATGGTATTAAACAACGCTACTGTGAGCTAAACATGCTTCTGGCAGAGCATACACCTTTGTGTGTATGTATACAAGAAACACATCTTAGACCGGCGGAGACATATACCCTGAAGGGTTATACCATCCGCCGGCTAATGATTAATATTGAAATAGAAAAAATGTTCTTGCATTTAAAAAAATTTATATTAATGTGTTTGTGATTTTTATATATTAAAATATTGAGTTATATAATTGAGTAGAAGCTTTAGTAGGAGCTTTAGAAATTAATGCGGAGCGTAAGCAAGTTAACGCGAAGCGTTAGTAAATCAACGAATAGCCTTGGTAAAGGCAAAGCGATAACCAACGCGAGACGTAAGCTAAAGCGAATCGTAAGTCAGCCAAGCGAAGCGTTGGCCAATGAGAAGCGTTAGTTATGCAAAGCGAAGGGTCATTGATTCGCGGAAGCGTGATTTCACCCGAATCGTTAACCAACGCAAAGCGTTAACCAACGCGAAACATGGTTACATGGAAACGTCGTTACAGTTACATGGAAACATCGTAAGCTAAATCGTAGCGATGAAAAGTAAGTCAAATCGTAGTGATAGTTAACGCGAAGCGTTAGTACGCGTAAGTTATACAACGCGTAGAGTTAGCCGACGCGAAGCGTCAGTCGATACGAGGCACTAGCTGACGAGAAAAAGTTAACGCGGAGCCGAGCGAGCCGTTAGTCCCCCAACGAGCCGTTAGTCTCAAGCGAGCCGTTAGTTTGGTCAATGAGAAGTCAATAGGATGCGTTAGGTCAACGCGAAGCGTTAGATAATCAACGCAAAGCGTTTACCAAACGTGAACTAAAGCGAAACGTAAGTCAGCCAACGCGAAGCGTTGTCCAATGAGAAGCGTTAGTTATGCAAAGTAAAGGTAAACGCAAAGCATTTACCAACGCGAAACGTTAGCTAAAGCGAACTTTAAGTCAGCCAACGCGAAGCGTTGGCCAATGATAAACGTTAGTTATGCAAAACGAAGCGTCAGTGATTCGCGAAGCGTGATTTCACGCGAATCGTTAATCAACGAAAAGCGTGAACCAACGCGAAACGTAAGCTAAAGAGAACCGTAAGTCAGCCAACGTGAAGCGTTAGTAAATCAACGCAAAATATTGGCAAACGCATAGCTTTAACCAAAGCGAAACGCAAGCTAAAGCGACCCGTTAAGAAACGTTAGTTATGCAAAGCGAAGTGATTCGCGAAGCGTATTTTCACGCGAATCGTTAACCAACGCAGAGCGTTAACCAACGCGAAACGTAAGCTAAAGCGAACTTTAAGTCAGCCAACGCGAAGCGTTGCTCAATGAAAAGCGTTAGTCAATAGGAAGCGTTTGGCCATAGCGAAGCGTAAGTTAATAAACGCAAAGCATTGGTAAACGCAAAGCATTTACGTTGGTCAATGAAACTTTAATCAATGCGAAATGTAAGTGCACGGGAAGCGTTAGGCGACGTTAGTCACCGCGAAGTGGTGATTACTCAACTTGAAGTGTTGGTTTGGCAGCGTTAGTTATTCAACGCGATCGTTTTTTGACGCTGAGGGTTAAAATAACACCACGTGAAGCGTTAGCCCATCAACGCGAAGCAATAGCCAACGCTGCGTCAGAAAGTCGCATAAGTAGTTATATATATCGAAATATATATACATATATATATATATATATATATATATATATATATATATATATATATGTATATATACAAATTATTCATATATACAAATATTATATATATATATATATATATATATATATATATATATATATATATATATATATATATATATATAAATAGGGTCTATATATATATATATATAGTCCCAGAAGTAGTCGAGTTCCATAGAAGTGTAGGTAGCGGGTACGATTTTGGAACGAAAAGTCATTAGACATTTTTTTATTAGACGCACCTTAATTAATTATTTATTAATTAAGGAAACGAAGCATTCTTTAGAATACTTCAAAAATCGAAAAATTGCGATATTAATAGACATTCCGACTGTTGACATCTCTTTTGTGAAAATTGTTCCAGCACCACCTCCAAAAGTGAACCCGTGGACAACCAGGAAGCCATCAGAAAACGAGGTAATTGAGATCCTGTCCACTGCCCCACTTTCTACAACCAACCCATTTTTTGAGTCCATCTTAGACTCTCCACTCTCTCCGTCTCCATTGGAGAAGGGCGAAAGTCCGAAACCTGAACTCGACTTCATGGAACTCCTGAAACTCAGGATCGACGTGTAAGTTGCAAGGAATTCTTGCACATCGAATTCCGAAAAACTTCTCAAGTTTTTCCAGATGACTGCTCATTTATTCGAAAATGGCATTCCACCCTTCAAATTCTAGGTCCCAAATCCAATTTTTGCAATGGAACTACCAAAGTTTCCTGCACAAACATGCCGAGCTTCACTCATTCCTCCAACAGCAGCAGATCCATGTTGCAGACATCAGCGAAACATGGTTAAAGCCGGATAAGAAATTTAGAATCCCTGGATTCTATACCTACCTCCTGGATCGAGCCACCATAAATGGCGGTGGGGTTTCCCTTCTTGTTCAACACGACGTCAAACATTCTTTATTGCCTCCCGAAGACGGCAGTCTTGAAGCCATCTCTATTCTTATTTCGGCCAATTGTGGTAATTATAAAGTTACATCTTTATATAACCCTCCTAATAGACTCTTACAGGGAGTGGATATTGATCGTATTATGAGAACTCATGATCGCGTCATGATCATGGGCGATTTTAATGCGCGTCACATATCTTGGAACTGTATGTCTAACAATTCCCACGGAAGCGTCCTCTTTGCGCATTCTCTCAAACGTAACTTCACTGTTGCCTATCCGGAGGAACCCACCTACTATCCAGACGCTGCTCGGCACCCGCCGCAAACCATCGACTTATTAAAGAATTGCGACCTTATGTCGGATCTAGATGTTCATTTGGATCTGCAAAGCGACCACCGCCCCGTCAGTTTCACTTTGGGTGAAATGAGGGGCGCTGCAACTTTGCAAACACAGTTGAGCTTTGAGAAGGCAGACTGGAAACTTTTCAAAGAGTATCTCAACGCCGAAACCTTGATCGCTCCACAGATAAAATCCGTTAACCAAATAGACTTGGAGGTTAGTAAACTCACGAGAAACATCGTAGTTGCTACCGAAATATCTGTTCCTAGGAAAGCCAGAACCTTCGGCTATCGACTTAACTTAGATGATGACACACTACGACTAATACGGACTCGGAACAAACTACGCAAATTTTGGCAACGAGTTAGGCTGGCGAAGCTTCATGACGCCATGAAGCGAATGTCAGCTGATATTCGAGCAAAACTCACGCGCACCAGAGATGAAATGTGGGACGAGAGGATTTCGGCTCTGGCCACTCGTGACAATAATGTATGGAAAATTGCAAAATGTTTGCGTAAACAGACTGCCCCCTCTCTCGTCAGAAAATGGGTACCTTTACTCAGATTCTGACAAAGCCCAACTTCTTGCTGACACCTTCTCTAAGGCGCACAGCTTAACTGATGGCGACGAATATCACGACGAAGAAACGGCCCGCCTGGTGTCCGAATCCTTGAAAAATGTTCGTTCTTCCGCCATTAACCCCATCGATGTCGAATGCGTGTCACCCCATGAGGTTTCAAACATCTTAAGAAAACTTAAATGTAGGAAGGCTCCTGGTGATGATGGTGTAACTAATGTTGTGCTCCGCTATCTTCCTCGAAAGACGGTAGTGCAGCTCAGTTATATCTATACTGCGTGCCTGAGACTTGGTTATTTTCCTGACCTCTGGAAATCCGCTAAGGTTTTAGCGCTTCCGAAGCCAGGGAAGCAACTTAAGTCACCTTCAAGCTACCGACCTATCAGTTTGCTGCCATCTCTCAGCAAGGTCATGGAGAAAGTAGTTTTGTACCGGCTGCAGTCGCATGAAGATTTCCACAGACAGCTTATCCCCCAACAGTTTGGTTTCAGGTCAAACCATTCAACAGTGAGTCAGCTTCACCGACTCACTGACCACATTGCTACCGGATTTAACTGGATTAAATCCACAGGCATGGTCCTCTTGGACATCGAAAAAGCCTTCGATACGGTTTGGCACGATGGACTTATCCATAAACTATCCAAACTCGATATACCAACCTATATCCTGAAATTCCTGAATCATATTTATCAAACAGAAAATCCCAAATTCATATCCAAAAAAGTAAATCGAACCAATACCGTGTCAAAGCTGGTGTCCCTCAAAGGTCCCTGTTTGGACCCCGGCTCTTTTTATATTATATCAACGATATCCCGAAGGATCCAGCTACTGAAGCAGCCCTCTTCGCAGACGATACGGCAATCTATTGCTCTTCTTGGAAACCGAAAGCTATTTCGAGTTGCCTCCAATCCCATCTATTCAGGCTTGAAAACTATTTCAAGCTATGGAAAATCAAGATAAATCCCACGAAGACTCAGTCCGTTTTGTTTACTCGGAGGAATAAATTTTCCTCCTACCCACTTGAATTGAAGATGTTTAACACTGAAATCCGGCAAACTCAAAGTGTTGAGTATCTAGGAATAACTCTTCAAAAGCAGTTGAATTGGGCACAAGCCGCCAAAAGGCGTTCTGCCCTTGGAAACGCATCCTTTGCATGACTATACCCGTTACTCAACACCAAGAGCAAGCTGGACGAACGCTTAAAACATCGACTTTACAATTCATGTATCCGGCCCGTACTCACGTACGCAGCCACAATATGGTCAAACGTTGCTCCTTCGCACCTTGTGAAAATGCAAAAATTTCAAAATCGTTGTCTTCGGACGATTTCGAAAAAACCCCTAAGATATCCGTCTGAAGTTCTCCACGTTGAAACTGGACATCCTACTAGCCGTAAATTTATCCAAACTACCTCCAAATCCTTTTTCCAATCTGCCCGCGAAAATCCTTTCCCGGAAATCAACGTACTGGGTCAATTTGACCCCAACACGTTGCTCTTCGGGAAAAGATTCCGCATGCCACATGATCTCGATTACAACTAATACTGTTGTTTTATAAACTGTACATATTTTCTTATCGTATTTCTATATTAAGTTTAGTTTTAGGGATGGCTTATCCATCCAATTTAGGTTAAGTTTTATGTCAATGGTTCTTGTATTAAATTTTCCCCATTTCTAACTGATGTTAAAACGATTCTCTAATCTCGATGTATATAATTTAATAAGATGATATATTATAGGTAAAGCATAGGCTAGGAACTATACTTTAAGATGTGTTGTACTACAAGTTATGTAAAATATTGATGCTAAAATATACTTATTCTACTACTACTACTACTGTTTGTGTTCATTACTCATGAATACGTCGAAGGAATAACACTGATTGTTAAAATTTTTCAACAAAGAAATTTTTTCTAATTTATCAAAAAAAAGATTTGGATCGTTTTTTTTAGCATTCAACCTGTTTTAATTTATAGGAAAAAATGGAAAACTTTAATTTTTCAAACGAAACATCTCAGAAAATAGGAAAGCCACCAAAAATGAACTTTTTATTCCCAGTATATGTAAATATACATGGTATATTCAATTTAGTCCCGACTTTGTAACGTTTGAAAATATTAATCCTTGATATAAAGCTTGTTTGTAAAATGGCCCATTTCGGCTATTTCTGCATGTCCGTCCGCCCGTCCGTATTGCGTGGACGCAATAAACCAAGAACGAAAACAGATAAACAGCTAATTTGTGTGTGTGTGTGTGTGTGTTCTAGAAAAAAAAGTAAGGTCAAATTCGTTAATGGGCAATTTTTACTTTTAACCGAAAACCAGACCCACCCTTCTTCATCCATTTCGATGGTGATTTTTTGGCGCCGACTCAAAATTATTTAGATATCTACATTAGTGTAGGATGTCATCTTAAATCGAATATGGCGGCCGCCGCAAATAGCGATTTATAATTTCCATATTAACCCCTATGATATGGATATCAAATAAAAGGGCTTGAGGAGCAAAACACAATAAGTAAAATGATGTCATTCTAAATCCCATATGGCGGCCGCCGCAAATGGAGTTTTACAATTTCCACATCAACCCCTATGATATGGGTATCAAATGAAACGGCTTGATTAGTGAAATATAATAACTAAAGTGACGTCATTCTAAATCCAATACGGCGGCCGCCGCAAATGGAGTTATATATAATTTCCTCATAAACACCTATGATATGGGGATCAAATGAAAGGGCTTGATGAGTGATATATATATACCTTTCAAAAAGTAGTGATATCCGATCAAAAACATAAATGTAAAAAAGGGCCGAGTTTTCGGGGAGATATAATAGTTGCTCCTTAAAAAGTGGTGATATACCAATTAAAGAGCCGAGCTATTAATAAAGTAAATAGTTAAAACTCAAATGTAAGAATATAAGTGCAAAGTAAAATGAAAAAAAAATTTGGTTGAAATTTATTTCGTTTTCTTTAGTATGTTTTTAAAATTTTATAATTTAAAATTTTATAACGCGGCAAGTTATTTTTTTCTGTTGATTTCAAATATTTTAAAACTTGCCGCGTTATAAAATTTTAAATTATAAAATTTTAAAAACATACTAAAAAAAACTTACGAAATAAATTTCAACCAAATTTTTTTTTCATTTTACTTTGCAATTATATTCTTACATTTGAGTTTTAACTATTTACTTTATTAATAGCTCGGCTCTTTAATTGGGATATCATCACTTTTTAAGGAGCAACTATTATATGAAGTATCTCCCCGAAAACTTGGCCCTCTTTTACATTTATGTTTTTTTATCGGATAAATTTTATAGAAAATAAATTTTGCCACAATTAATCACCTGATCCTATTTCCTGCCAGTATCTCAGAAATATTTGCAATTATAATGATGCAATGCTTAATAATAATTGATATTACTAGTGTCACCATGAAGACTTCATGTAATATTCGTTATAATTCTCATCTCTAAGAAAATTCGCTTGTCTACTAACCTTCTTCGTTACAATTTTTATACCCAGTATATGTAGATATACAAGGAATATTAAGTTTAGCCCCGACATTGTAACGCTTGAAAATATTAATCCTTGACATAGATTCTTGGTATAGGTATTCATAAAATTACCGAATTCGGCTATTTCCGCATGTCCGTCTGTGAACACGATAACTCAAGAACGAAAAGAGATGAAAACGAACGAACTGAAATTTTGTTTCTTGAGCCAAAAAGTAGTCAAGGTCGTTAATGGGAAAAATCGGACCATGTTTGGGCAAAATGGACAAAACTGCCTATCTTTGATCTAACAGTAAGAGATGTAACAAAAGTTTAAAAAGAAAAAATCTTCTTCTCTTTAAAATAAACAATTTTTGTTCGAAAAATTTATCCATAAACTCAGTATATACTGGGTATTAAAACAATTAACTCAGTTAGTTGTTACATTAGTTGTTTTTGCTATTTTTTTACAATAGTGATTTTATTCGAATAGAGTGTGTGTTGCACAAATACACACTTAAAACGAATTTTTGGTAACAAAATTTTCATGGTTGTATTGATTTGTTTTGAATTACATAATCAATACCTAAACCTTAAGGACGTTCCAGCACTGTGTTATATAATCAGGACAAAAAACTGGTTTGTTTTTATTATAGAAGAAATACATATACACACATACGCAACATATAGACAAACTCACTGTTCATATTTACAAAATAATGTTATTTTGAAAAAAAAATTTTTAACTTTTATATTTCGAAAACAAAACGGTAAAATGCTATTTAAATAAAATTTATTTAATAAATATTTATCTTTACTATTCTAGTTTTTTTTTTAAATTCTGTCGAGTATTCTTTTTAATACAACAGATAATAGTTGGGCGGACATAACGGTTTACGTGCTTCTAATGAGAGAGAGTGAGAGAGAATGATTTTGCTATTAATTACTTCGCGTTCTACGGGGTTGTTTTTAGCCTGAGCAGCGTCGGACTGGCCATATAGTCGAGGTGGCGTTTGCTAGCTGAGCCCTAGCGTGCGTGCCCCCCCCCCCCGCGGGCCTGGCTTGCGAGGTTTCCCACAAGGCAAGCGGTAGGTACGGTAGCCTAGGGCCCGGCTCTTGCGATCTACATGTAAAGAAGATAGTTCATACTTAGAAATGAAACAGAAAAATTAAAACTTGTTTTAGAAATTTCTGAACGGCGATAACTTTTGAACGAATAAACCGATTTTGACGTGTATCATAATACACGATATTTGACATTGTTTAAGAGATGCATTATATAGATACGATTTTCAGCGCTGAAGCGCATTAAAACGAGTCTTTGCTCTCTATTAATAATAATAATAATTAATAATAATTCATTTATTGATTCTTTTTTCCACAATACAAAGATCGTACAGAATAGATCAAGTTTCATAAAAAAGGGAAATGGACATGATCGGATAAGAACTGTAGGATTCGTTGATTATATTAAACACAGAATCGGATCTTATCAAGGATGACGGGAATAGCAGTTTTTACGATCGAGTTATCGACAGCTTAGCTGAAACTTCTCCTCTTTAAAAAAAAAGTTGATTGGTTAGCTTTCGATTTGTTATAAAGTAATTGGAACTATATTTACCTAATCTAATATACTATAATGCTAAAAGTGAAGCTGACTGACTGACACACTCATCTATATAAAACCTAACCCACTTCTAGACATGCTAGAAAGATGCGGTTTTTTGCATTCGACGCGAAATTGCTTCAAACCGACGAGAAAAATCGGAAAAATTCAATTTTTTCATTGCAACCCCCCGGAAAATCGGAAAAACATCCCCCCAAAATTACGTTTTTCTGTTCTATACATGCTAGAAAGATGGAATTTTCACCAATCGACCCGAAATATCGTCAAATTTACAGAATATTTTGAAAAATTTCTTTTCCTACATCGCAACCCCACCGAAAATGGAAAAAACATCCCTAAAACTTACCTTTACACTTTTATTTATGATAGAAAGGTCGAGTTTTTTCCATTCGACGTGGAACTGTTCAAGATAACAGAATTATTTGAAAAAAGAAAATTTTTCCATCACAACCCTTCGCAGTTAGGAAAAACACTCGTAAAACTACCCCTTTCCTTCTATCATGCCAGAAAGATGCAGTTTTTGCAATCGACGCTAAATAGCTACAAATTAGGAAGCTAATTCGAAAAACTTTATATTTTTTATTGCAACCTCCCGGAAAATCGAAAAAACACACTCCAAAATAACGTTTTTCAGTTCTATACATGCTAGAATGATAAGATTTTCACCAATCGACCCGAAATAAAGTCAAATTAACAAACAATTTAGAAAAATTTCATTACCTACATCGCAATCTTCCGAACTTTTCACTTCTAATCACGTTAGAAAGATCAGTTTTTTCCATTCGACGTGGAACAGGTTTAAAATAACAGGATTATTAAAAAATACAAATTTTTTCCATCGAAACCCTTCGTAAATGGGATAAACAACCCTAAAATGCAGAATAACTGCAAATTAATCGGTTGATTCGAAAAACGAATCTCTTGAAAATGGCAATGTGAGACCTATCTACGCGCAGTCCCCCCAAACCTCTCACCCTAAACCCACTTCCCCCAAAAAATTTTCCCCCCGAAAAAAACCCTCTAAATTCTTCTTTTTGGTAAGTATTTTCGTCAACTTTTTTTACAATTCATATACCCCCTTGCGAGCAGAGCGAGTAATATTATATAAAGTTGATAATTAATAATTTGTATATTTCATTATTTTTCGATAGTATCCCATCTACCATAATTCCGTTCCGGGCCTCGGGCTTGTGGGGAGCCACCCGGGCCCTTTCGGCCCAGTCCGACCCTGAGACTGAGCAAAAATCTGTCAGTTTAAAATGAGCTAAATCTGTCGAAAAGTGGTTTCTTGCTGGACATCCTTGCTGGAAAGTATTTAATAAATTTAATATAATTTTACTAAAATTGGTGATTATTGTGTATTCATAATACGTTTATAATGAAAAAAACTGTATGTATTAGAGCATATCGTAAAATATATCTAATTTAGAGATATCGACCTTGAGTTATAATCAAGGTTGTTGTATACTTATAAACATCTTCATACATAAATGTTATATCCTATATAACATCTTAATAGAGTTTATTATGATCAAATCAATCATATTTTTTATTTAATTATTATTGGATATTAACCATCAAATCAGGTTACCGTGGGCAATAGTAATATTCATTATTACGGATATTTTATGTTAGTTGCATATATTTCCCTATTAATTTAAATATTAGAGATAAAAATATCCAGGAAGTGTTAAAATTATTAATTATTTATTGCGATGTGAAGGTTTTAAATGGAAATCACCTGGATCCCACGGAAAAAACGGCCCAAAATCAGAGAAGGATTACAAAAGTTCGTCCGTACTTTCTTTAATTTTACCTTGACAGATGTATGACCAAGGGAATGTACAGCTTTCCAGTCAACCGTAGGTTTTGATCAGGAATGAAAATCCTAGGTTGATTCCAAGAAGTCTCCACATATAACTTAGACAGAAAATTAGGAATAGTACGGAGTTCTAATAAAGAATACTTTGTATTATTTAATAAATTAGAAAGAAGAGGATCATACTTCTGTTGATGTTCATATCTAGGCCGATGTCTGAGGGTAGTGAAATTCTATTTATTCGACACAAACAATCGACGGGAATGTTTTTACTTCCTTTGATAGACTGGTAGTGGAACATTAAACTACTATTACTTTAAAAGTAAAAATAATTAAAAAGTATAAATATTATAAAGTAGTAGAAAAATGCATTAATTTTTTAATCGAAGATTTGATTTGTAACTTTATTAATTAGCTCATTTGAGCACATCAATAAAAAATTATTATTATTATAAAGTAGTAAGTATTTCCATTATATGAGCAATAAGGTAACGGTAATTTCAGAAAAAAAATTTTCTAATATAACTACGAATTTTAATTATCTATAATAATGGTTGTTATGATTTTTAAGTGCACGGTTATTGAGATAGAATTTTTCCAAGATGGCGACTTTGACCGGATCTGATTTTGTGTTTTTATGCTAAGCACGTGATAAAAAAATATAACTCCTGTAATTTAGTGTAATTCAATATTACCCACGGTCTTGCTTATTTATTAATATTCTGGGATTAATTCTGAGATGTTTTGAGATGTACATTGTTTGTGTAGAAGATTCACTCCACACAATAATTTCAACCATATTTTATTATATAATTATTAGTTAAAATTACATGACTGAATATAATTAAAACAAAAACGATATGTAGTCATGAAAGGATCACATAAACTATTTCATTAATTAAGGATGAGGGTTGGTACTAATTCCATAATATATAATTTTGTCTATCATTACAGGGTATTACAAATGTAACTAATGAATTGAAACACATAATTTTATTATCTACAAACCAATGAACTTCATAGTAATTATTATAATAATATGCGTATTACAAATTTACATAATACGATATTCTTTTATTTGAAGGGTTCTCATGTTCTATATTGCAATTGCTGTTACGAAATATAGAACGTTGGTGCGGGGTAAATATGAAGGTTCAAATGTCAATATTGTAAATAATCGATCAATTATTTATCCAGTAGCAACGTATTACAGTCAATGCGTAGAAACATCGCTTAAACATAAATCAGCGAGACGTAGCAGATTGTGACTGCCCATATTGCATTGCTTGTATTCAATGCTATGAAGAGAAAAATTTGGTGCTATGAAGAGTGACGTTCTACGATTTATGAAATACGGCTTATTTTGAAGAAATTAAACAACTAACCGTTTATTTTGACCACGTTGACTAAACGGTTCAGAAACTGCGTCGTGGTTTTATCCAATATTTGAATAACTACGACACTTGAATTTATTTGCTGGTGGTAAAACTAAATAAATATCCCCAGTCTCTCCAAGTGTAGATTAGAAATATTGGTGAGTTGATGTTTTAATAAAACAACGTCAGTTGAATTTTCACAAATTTAATTTAATTTACAATGTGTTAAAATGTACATTTGTTTTATGTCGTGTATTTTACAAAATTATATAAAATTCCCGATATGATCTGTATCATGGATTATAATAAAATGGATTTATATAAATAAATATTTATTATTTCTGCGATATTTTGTGGAATTATGTGGTTTCCTATAAATCCACACCAAACGTTTGTAGAAAAAACAACCTGATGGAGTGTGGCTAAGGTAACTTTTGGATTTTCTTTTGCCCATATTCTGAAGTTCCACCGATTAAGAAGGTCATTGTTGGTAAATTTAGATTCATCAGCCCAAAAAATATTGATCAACAGATCAGGTTGGCCATCAAGTAAAACAGATATGTTTGATAGAATATTTAAATCGACTTTATAGATCTACAGTTTAACTAAGGTCACTCTAAAGTTTTGGATCCTGTATGTTTTTAAAATTAACCTTATAGTTTCTTGAGCTACATTAAGCATCTTGACAGATTGTGGATTCTATTGAACGTGAACTAAAACATACAATTCAATATCGTAAGTTCTCATACTTCTCGTCGGTGGCCGACAGCTACAGAACCAGTATCTTGAAATTGTCTCGCAATTTGCACAATTGTAAATCGAATAGGATGCTGTGCATATTTAGCTGTACAATTTATACCATATGGTGTTCTGTCACATGATTTTTTCCGTAGAAAAAACAGTTCTTGGCATTTTTGTAATAAAATGCAAAAAACAAAACAAAAACAGAAAAATTAAGAAAAGAAGCCGACAAAACAGCTAAAAGAAATTCAATGATCACCTAAATGTGCAAATTGTATGGTTTTAGACAAAAATATGTATTATTTGTGTAAATAGGTAGGTATTTATTATTAGTAGGTACATAGGTAATGTATTGTAGTAAAATTTAATTACTACAACTTTACTCATGACAACTTTCCCATTTTACTAATATTAAGAGAGAAATTCAAGATTCACCCCTTTTCCTTGCTCGATTTTCCCCATTAACGAATTGGTCATTCAATTACAGATAACACATATTCTAATCAAATTTCATTCCAATCAACTTTAACTTGCGGCCTTCAGAGCTCGTACAGACATATACATACACAAATATATTTTTATATAACTATTAGTGATGGTCATTTTCAATATCTACTAGGTGGGTTCGATGAACATTTGAAGGAACTTTTCCAAAATTTCTTCATCGATACTAAACCAATACCGACATTTTCTACGAAAGTTCACGAATCCACAGTTTATTAAAGTAAATTACACTTTTACAACAAATTCCTTCATCACACATTTTCTACGAAAATTCGCGAATACACAGGTTATTATTACAATAAATTACACTTTTACAACAAAAGTTTGATGATTTCAATAAAATAAGGGCATCTTCCCGTCAAGCAAAACTTACCTTAGAGTGTTTTGTTTTTAGATTGTGCGCAACAATGAAAATATAATTTTTCTCTGGTATGATTTATATTCAAAGCAAATATATTTTAATATCACGTGGTAGTGTATACTATTGAAGGTCTTGGAACATGAACCAGGTAAGTCCAGACTCAACAAATTTTTGGTGAGTGCCAAATTAAATTATTAAATAAGACACCAGGGCAACTTTATTTGAAATAAAGTGTTTAATTATTCAACACTATTTTTAATAAAATGAAAAGCAAACTAAGTAATGTCAAAATAATTATTTATTACAAAAATGACCACATGTTAGTTATTCCGCAAAAAGTGCTTCATCGTCTGTCATCATTTTCAATTGAATTCGTATTAATATTTGTGTACAATTTAACTCAGATGATGATGGCAAATATTTTTCAAACATGTTTAAGGTGTCTTTCAATTTGACATCCTTCTGCTTAAAATTTTAGTGGTAAGTATAATGAATATGTTTCTGAACTTGAAAGGGCCATTATTTTGGATTTTCTCTTCATATAAAACTCAACAGAAGCAAGAGCCGAAGCATTATTGGATAATGTAAATCCAGTAAAAAGGATCTGCTCATAAATTGCCTCTGCACTTCGTGGCTGCAGCAAAAGTGTTCTAAAGTATTTTTTGTCAAAAAAAGATTAAAATCCACAAAATACTCTCTTTTGACAGGTGGAACAATGGAATTTCGAGTAGTTTTACTAAAGACAGAGTTCCAATATTATGGAAAGTGCAAACGTTCTATTTTTAGTTTTTAGCGAATTTCCTGAAAGGAAATAGAGCTATTGGTCCCGTACCGAAGTCAAAATTTCGCAAAAAGTTCTTCAAATGTCCATGGATCCTACCTAACAGATGTCAAAAATCACCAACTGTAAAATTTATATATATATATCTATGGACATATATATATATATATATATATATATATATATATATATATATATACACATATATATATATATATAATATACATATATATATATATATATATATATATATATATATATATATATATATATATATATATATATATATATGTATCACTCTAGCGGTCACAGTTTTCATTTTATCGGAACGAGATTTGGTATTTGAGGCGCTTTTGATATTCAAAAGGTCAACTTCGTAAATGGGTAAAATCGGACAAGGGGAAAGGAGGGTTTAGAGGTAGGGGGAAACACAAAATTTGAAATATCTCCCTTAATATTTGAAAAATCAAAAAATTTATAAGAAGTAAAGTTGTAGGTACTATGTTTTACTCTAATTTAGTTTTTTATCATTTTTTCTGTTCTGTTACACTAATATTTACAGAAATATTGACGGTTTAAGATTGAAAATTCCTTAATATCTCTGTACACATTAGAGTTTGAGCCAAAACAATAAGGTGATGAATTGTAGCAAATATAATTTTCTACAACTTTGTTCATTACGCTTTTTTCGATTGTTCTAATATTAAGAGAGATATTTTACATTTTGTGTTTTCTTCTTTCTTTATACCCCCCCCCCCCATTCCCCTCGACGTATGTCATTTATAATAAAATTGGAAATACTAAAATCATATACGACATTTCATTTTGATCAGACTAAAATTGTGACTGCTAGAGAGTTGTTTATGTATTCTAAGGAAATTCGCTAAGTTGAAGCACCTCACCAAGAGATCTGCCAGAAAGGGATGAAACTATGCCCTGGTTCAGAAATCTATGCATGATTTTTTCGAATTTATTTAAACCCACCATACTGTGGTAAAAGACGTTAAAAGCATGTTTTGGTTTTGCAAGGAGCAGTTTTCGCTGAATATGCAAATTTCGTGCACCAACTTTTAAATAATTAACCAGAAAAGATTAGAGGAAAGTAATAACTTTATTTTGGGATTTCTATCCATTGACCTCGGCATAAATATAAAACTAACTTTAAGCATTACTGCTGACATAAATACCAAAAGGGTATACCCAAATCTGGCGCATACAAAATAAATCCTCGAGGCAACCACGGAGACAGGTAATTTCTATTGAAAATCTAAACAGATGGTGGAAGGATCTCTTTTTGACTCTGTTTTTTCTTTCATTTGTTTGTAAAAGAGTTCGGTTTTAGTCTGATGTATGTTTCGTTGGTGATTTTTTCAGTAATCATTACACTTTTGACAGGTTTCTAAGTATGTTTGACCGAATGACAAGTTATGTTATGTATTAAAGTGTCTGAAAAAAAAAGTGGTCTGGACTCAAAAACAATTAATGTTTTGTGAATGCTCTGATTTGTATTTTTTCAAGTAAAGTGTATGAATTTTTAATATTCAGTTCTAGGCTCAGGTAATTGCGGTTGTTGTTGCCCTTTTGGCTATAGTGTGATACCCGTGAGGGAAATCTGTTAATTTGACCATCAATTTGGTATATTATTTCTTGAGAAATTCGGTTTGGTCAATTAGAATGCTTACCCCTGAAACCTTTTGGACTAGTGGCACTCTACAAAACGGCACAATTTGCCTTTTTCAGTTTGTTTACATTTCATTTCCATTTTGTAAGCATTGTAATGCGTTTTTTCCCATTAAAAACAGGTTGTGCGACATTATTGTCTTCTGGACTGTCATCAACGTCCATCTTCACTGTCATGAATGTCCAAGTATTCAATAATAATAAGTTATGTCCTATTCCAATGAACTTCCAATGAAACAAAAGCCTCAACTTGGGGAAATATGCCACGGTCTTCCAAGCAGAAGTCTATGCCATACTGGCTTGCGTCCGTGAGAACCTACGTAGAGGCTACATAATCCAGAACGTATGTATCCTTTCGGACAGTCAAGCTGCTTTAAAAGCCTTGTCTGGAACTGAGGTCACCTCAAGGGTACTAAAGGATTGTCTGGAGGAACTTCTCTAAAAATGACAAAACGGAACAATGTTAAATTGATCTGGGTGCCGGGTTACAGTGGTTTCGAACGAAACGAAAAAGCAGATACCTTATCAAAGAAGGGAGTCGGAATGCCCTTCATAGACCCAGAGCCTATTTTAGGAATTCCAAGGACTGCATACAAACAAGTGATCAACGAACAAACACCGTGATCACTGGGAAAAAGTACCGCGCAAGAGCTCGGGAAAGTACTGCTTCAGAGTGCAACAAAGAGGTTATCTCTTGATTAAGACTGAACATGATGCATCTGCGGAGGGTTACCGGTTTCATTACCGGGCATTATCCCATGCGGAAGCATCTGGCCACAATGGGACTCCATAACGGGTCCATTATGTGCAGATTGTGTGGCGACGAGGAAGAAACATCCAGCAACCCTTCGGGTTTTACAGATTCACTATCAATAACTTTAATTATTGGTTCAAAAAATTTCATAGAATAATCGGCCAAAACTACTTTTGTAGAGCGGAACTTTTGTAGAGCGAAAATCCATCAATGTTAACATACATAATTAATTTCAATAAATATTGGTTTTGTTCTTGGAGTATAGAAAAGTTTGTAGGTCTTTTGGCAATGCTTTAAATAAATTGCTTTTGTAACATATTTTGTGTAAAGCAACAATAACTCATTCAGTGACGAATGTGGAATATTATTTCCCATACTACTTTTTTACACCCTCCCCAAATTCTGGATAATTGAATTGTATATACTGTACAATTCTTCATTGTCATTGTAATAATTTGCTACATTCTGATCTCAATCTTCATTAAACTTTGTGATTAAAGACAAAATTGATGTTGAAAACATAGATTTGCTTATGGTAAATTTCACAAAATTCATTTCAGAAATGAACCATACTTTGAATTACAATGTTCGCTATCAAATGTGCACCAAATTTAAACAAACTCAATGAATATAAATATACAAAGGTACACAGGTACCAGTTTTTTGACAGTCGAATTTTTTTTACACTTCTGTAATACTTCTGTGTAAAATTTTTTCATGAATGAATAATTTTTTTTGTCTTTCGTATTCATGTTTTACATGTCACTAGTTATTTAGCCATAACTGATAAAATGATAAATGTTATGGCCAAAATTAATTGTTACTTGGGAATCATGCTCCTCAAATTTTACTGCTTTCGAAATAAATATTGGGAGTGCAGGCAGAGTTTTAATATGTTCCTTAACCAATTCCAATGTAGTACATTGTAATACCTACATTCCATTTTAGTACATTACCCTTATAGTTTTCGAAATACTTAGAAAAAACAAATTTACGGCTCTCTTTGACCCCTTCAAAACACAGTAAAACAACTTTTTTTAGAACAGAATATCATAAAAAAATTCGATTAATTAGGGGCTTATTTGGATGGGGGTGTACAATTAAAGGCTGATTAATTTCAATCATCTAAGTTTGTTCCAAGGAAAGACACAGTATCTCGGTGATTATACACAGAACCCATAAAAAAATTATGGGTCCTGCGCTTGAAAATATTTATTAGGACTCTATGATATGATATGAATGTTTTTACTCGTGTTAGAAGAGAGAAGAGTGTATATATAAGAGAGTAAAAATATACATGTCATATCATAGAACTCTAATAAGTGTTTTTGTTTTCAATAATTTTTGTTTTATACGGAATGCTTAGTACGCTTTTTCATATTGTATGATAAATATTTTTAATAACATTATTACCTTGATCATCCGACAAGGCTATCTTCGTTTACTTAACCAACAAGTTAACATTACAATAAGCTAATTACTTCAATAATTTAAAATTATGCAAAAAAAAAATAGTTTTTTTCTATTAGTTTAATAATGGGGTAGGAATGAGTTTCTAATGAAATTTTTTTTAATAATTAATGTTTTTTTTGGTAATTGCCATTATAATTAAGGTTTTTTTATAATACTAATTTTGGTACCATTTAATTATACAATGAAATATTGGCCAGAGTATTATTTCTTATGGCTTGAAGCGATTAAAAGGAGTAATTATCATTTTTTTAAATAAACATACTTATATACGCATGAGTGTTAGTTATTATTATTTTATTTACATAGAATATGATATATAACTTAATCGAGGATATAATCAACAATGTCGTTATTAAATATTTGATATTTTGGAAAAATTTGGGGATGGCAAAAAATAAAAAAATTTAATAATCATGTATAAAATATATATATGGTTGAATGTACACATGATTATAATTATAAAAAACTATACTGATCCAAAATCCGCCCGTGGGTTTTGGTGCAACATTTCCCACAGGAATAAACGCGTTGTGTTGAAAATTATTAAAATAATTTTTAGTACCTCAACACATGATTTTATAAAGAAAAGTATTAAAGATCTAATTTTGATTTTTTTTTCTTTAAAGAAACAAAGTTTTTTTTTTTTTTAAATCACATCAATCAAAATTTATTTTATATTTGAAAGTTTTTTTTCTAAATAAAAAATCAAATTTAATTTAGGTTATGTTTTGAAAGTAAATACAAGTTAAATTTTGTCAAAAAACATAAATAAGTTTACACAGACAAGCAGGCCTGCTTACTGAAGTACATAAACAATTGATTATGCTGTACTATGAATTGTATATAAATTTTGAATTGGCAGCAGGCAGTCTAAGTGGTTAAGACAAGAGGGGTATTCATAACCCAGGCGAACCAATATAATTTTTAATAAATTTTATCAGCTATCGGTATCTCCGAATGCGTCCGTGGTTGTTGAGAAATTAATTTGTTCTAGAATAATCTATACAAAAATATGTTTTCAAAAACAATATTTTCTGTTCGTGTTTACAAGCTTATTTATAAGTTTGTTTTATCATCAGTTTAAAATAAACGTTTGTTCAAGTAAAGTCAGTTATAAACAGTTGTATATTGTTGTATTAAAAAGAGACAGAGACTCATTTAAATTGTGGAAATACAAAAACAAAAATTAAATTAAAATTCTTTTTTTCTAATCAAATAAAATTCAGGTTTGAATTGCATAAAGTTTTTGTTTTATTTAATTTTTTGTCCAATCTGCGTGTTGTCCAATTGACATAAATTTAGTAAACTTTTACTAATATTCTGTGCTTTTTTGTGTGTGTCGATTATTGGAATCTGTTGTAGGTTCTACAGCGCTCCTTTGAAGGCTAAAGAGAGCCAAGATACTGCGACAAACGAGTATAGTTTGTTTCTTTTTTGCTGAAATTAATATTTATGAGGCTAAGCCACATTCATATCTTTATTTATGAAACAAAGAGACAGTGGGTAATTATATTTTTCAAACCTCTATTTCTGAAACAAAGAAAGGTAGGTATCAAATGGAAATTTAAGGGCGTATCGTTGTAAATGGGAGATTACATTAGATACTGAATTTAAATCCATTAGTACTGCAACCTAAGACGTACCCTAATTAAAAATTTAAAATGTTTAATATACAACGCAGGTTTTGAACTAGAAACCTTCATCTTGACACTTATATTATTAATGGAATGTATCCGCGACTTCGTTTGCGTAGTAGATTTCAGCATATTTTATTTTAGGGCTTTGCCATTTTATTGTCGTTTATCGTTTAGCGTAATGGTGAAGCATACTTTGAAGGGATATTTTAGGTCTCTTAAAATCATTGGGTATGATACGAATGCGCGCAGCTTGAATACTTTGCCTTAATTGTATTAACTTCCGTTAAAACAACGGTATAAATTTCTATGCATGGTTTAGACTTGTAGTCTAGTCCCATTACAGTTTTATTATGGATGACCCGGTGGTTAAAGCGAATTCAAAACTACACCGGATAGTTTTCGGCTTCATTCGTATTACACTCTACGAGTCTATCGAATTGTAGACCGTTATTTTTCGCGTCAAAGTGCTTTAGCAACATGTCATTAGTATACGCAGCTTGATCATTTTTTGAAATCAAAATGACACGTTTATAAAACTATTCCATAAGTGTATCGTATATTTGGGGAGTTTGAGAAAAATGTGATGTATTAGTTACGGAACTGATATATCACATGCGATAAGATAACTTTCATATTTTTGGTAACCATGAAGATTTCTATTGCGGGTCACATTTAGTGACCATTTTTCAAAATTTTATAATTGATTTGTGGCTTATTTATTCAGTTTTCGGAAAAATGCTTCGAATAAAAGTTGTTACCATATTTATAATAAACAACTTTTATCCGAAGGAATTTTCGAAAACCGAATGAATAAGGCATACATCAATGCTTTTTTGGCATAGTACAAGGTATATACTGTATTCTTAAGTTTTTAAAAAATATTGCATTTGTTGTTTTTAATTAAGTTATAATCTATAGCTATCAACTTCTCTACTTATATATACTATATGAATTTATTTCTTATATATTCATACTTTAATATTTATGAATATTATTTAATACTTGATTGATAGGAAAAAGTTTCAAAAACCTGTTAGCTTATAAACTTATTATAATCAAACTTGTTCTTTTTTTTAATGTATAGAGGGAACAAGATTTCTGTGAGAAGATTGAAAATATTTACAATATTATTATTATTGTTTTGAACAATATTTATACTCGGTTTCAAGTTTGTACATGCAAGGAACACAATTTTACTTACACTGGTTTTCATACCATTTTACACCGTTAGAGGTTTATTTTCGAAGAAGTACACCTCTACATCTTGTGAGGAACATTTTTTCTAAATTTCGAATTTCCTTCAATGGTTTCGGCTGTGCGTTGTCTGCCAGTTAGTAATTGAATGTTCTTTTATCAACATAAATGCTTGAGGCTCGTTGATCTTATCTCTTGTTTTTATCCTTGAAATTAAATGTTTTAGTTGCATCAATATTATCTCTATGATCAATATACTTACTTCATTCAAGTTATAACACTTAATTTATTTTCATGCACACATGTTTACCACAATGGGTAAGTAAAGTTCAAACTTGTAACCTTGGTTTTATTGAATATTTTTTATTTTAAACAGAACTAAACTTAAAATTAATCATACAATAATAATTATGACTTAATCGTGATTATATGAACTAATTATTATTAACTCATCGAACTTATTTGAATAACCTTGTACGTCATTGATTAAAAGTGAACATATAAATAATAAATATATTGCGTGTAACTAATAAATGAAATTTATTAATTATATCTATGAACTGCTTTATGAAAATTAGTCCTCTTAATATTTTTCAAATATTGCTACGTTTCAGAGAAAGGCCATTGCGATGCTCCAGAAAAAAAACATTTTTTAAAGTATAGGTTCGAATCTTGCAATTTTCCAGTAAGTAAAAGGATTAAAATTAACAATGTCTCAAAGAAACTAATTAGATATAAATGGTCACAAGAAAAAGAATTGGGTGACAAACAAATAAAACAGTACGGAGACTACTTTATATCTGATTGTGGTAGAAATTTCTATGTTGTAAAATTATTACATCAATAGCGATTTGGAAGTTAATAATGCAAATCATACAATAGTGTTCGTAAAAATAATTGGTTTGATACAGAATGTCAAATTAAAAGAAATATTCGTTAATTAGCGAATTTCCCAAGAAAACATCAATTACTCTCTAGCGGCCACAATTATAATCTAATCAAAATGAAATACGTATCTGATTTAAATAAATGGCGTATAGTTCAAGGGGAATGAGGGCATAGAGAAAGATGAAAACACAAAATATCTCTCTTAATATTAGAACAACCGAAAAATGACCTTATCATTTTTTCCAAACTCATATGTGTACTGACATATTTAGAATATTAACTTTCAAACTTGTATTGTAAATATTTCTGTAAATATTAGTATCACAATAAAATTTCAAATTCGCCCCAATACCTAGATCTGTTTTTGTATTATAAATACGTATTTCGACTATAAATTAGTCATTCTCAGTAAAAATTAACTAGTCGTAATTTATTCTTTGTCAATTAAAAAATAAATAGAAAATAAAAATAAAAATAAACAGACAAAATTATAAATAAATAAAAAATGTAACAAAAATAAAATAAAATAAATTTTATTAAAATTAGTCTTGTTAAAATTACTTTTATTAAATTTATTCTTGCTAGTATGACTCTTATTAAAATTAAATTCTTAAATTAAAATTAAATTGTCTCTGGATATGTTACTTGTTGCTAATTTGGTGACAGTTTCATGACGATTTTTGGTTGTGCCTTGTTTATATATGTTTCGCAGATCATTTTTGCTTGGTGCATATGGTAATTATATTGTTATCCCTAAGTTGTGTTTTACGTAGTAAACCGATTTTTATATTTTGACCTTGCTCCAAAACAACAAAAGAACAAAATTATAGTAAAACTAAGTACCTAAAACTTAACTCCTAAAACATTTTGTATTTTCGCCTTTCCCATCGCCCACTTTTACCTATTCACGAACTTGATCTTTTGAATACCAAAAGTGCAATCGGAATAAAACTGTGACCGCTACAGAGTCCACAGACACACAAACTTATATATCGTTAAAATGTTTATATATCAACCAACATATATGTATACATATATATATATATATATATATATATATATATATATATACATATATCTAATTAACATATATATAAACATTTTAACGATAGTGATTTTTAACATCTAGTAGGTAGGATCGATGGACAATGAAGAAATTTTTACGAAAATCCAACATTGGTACAAAAACAATAGCTGCATTTCCTTTGGAGGAAATTCGCTAAAAGAAGCTAAGCGAAACTTGAGGAAAGTGAAGAGACTCCAAACCAATGCAAATATTGATATCTATAATACATTAAACTAGTAAATGAATAGGAAAAAGAGTGTATGGATAAGAGATTGGAGTTGAATTAATGAGGACCAATAGGTATAATACTATAAAATACTGTACGGGAAAACTGATGGCTGTAATGAAAAGTTTCCCAGCAACCTGGATGAGCTACGTGATTTGAGCATCGTATGCGGGAAGCTGTCAATAAAAACTGTCACAAATTGGAGGAAATATCCCTGATCAGAAAATTAATGACAACAAACTCAAATACAGCCATAATATGTTCAGAGAGCACAACGATTATCAATACGGGGCCAAAAACCTGAAAAAAACGAATGGCATCTCTTTGCAACCCATAAAATACGTAAAGCAAGGAGAACTGAGAGAAGTAGCTGAAGGGAGAATATTTTTTATAGATCCAATAGTTTTGGCGTAAATACGGGCGGTGCAGGCGAAGCAATAATGAATATATTTACCCGATCAAAAGCATAAATGTAAAATGGGGTCGAGTTTTCGGGGATATCCTTAGTATAATAGTTTGTCCTTAAAAGGTGATGATATGGGATAGAGGACCGAGTTATTTACCAAGTGTCAGAAAATGAATATAAATTTATTATGTAAATTTTTCCTTAGAAAATTAACTAGGGTAAATAGATTAAATGTAAGAAAACATTTGGTTGAAATTTATTTCGTAAGTTTTCACTTAGTATGTTTTTAAAATTTTATGACTTGGCAAGTTTTAAAATATTTGAAACATAAAAAAAATAACTTGAAAAAATTATGTAAGAAAAAATTTTGTTGAAATTAATTTCGTAGTTTTCACTTAATATGTTTTTAAAATTTTATAACTTGGCAAGTAATTTTTTCTTTTGTTTCAAATATTTTAAAAATTACCAAAAAATTTATAAAATTTTAAAAACATACTAAGTGAAAACTTACGAAATAAATTTCAACAAAATTTCCAATTATGTTTTTGATCGGATATCACTCCGTTTTGCAAGGCTTAAATATACAAAGAACGCATCGAGTTAAGTAACGCTTTGCACGTAACGCGACGTGTTTTATTTTGTAAACTTTTTATTTATGTATGTTATGTATATATATAATTAATAAAAAAAAAATTCCATTTCAAAATAACTTTTACATCGATATTATGTTGTTCTAACAAAAATACGAAAAAAATTTATCAAGTTTTGGTGCTTTTTTAATGAAATAAAAAATACATATTTTTAAAAAAATATTAACTCCTACTTGAATGTGAAGCCGTAGCACGAAGAAGGGCTGCTTGTTTTGACCAGTACCTACTCCACGAGGATGACTTACCATCCGTGCACCCCACCCAGATCATCAAATTCCTCCGAGAATTGAGACTGACTGAGGAGTTCTGAGGCAAGCCTTAACAGAGCAGTAGTAGGGGGTCACAATAGATCATATTGGTCGCAGTGAATAATAACCTCCAAGTAATAATTATAATTATAAGTTACGTTTAGCGGAGTGAGCTGGTAACAGCTAGAAAAAAATAAACTTGATTATTTATTATAAAATTTTTTCTTCAAAATTTCATAAATAGACGGATTGTGTCGGGAGGAGGATCCGTATTAAGGTTTCGGGTTTGAAATATAAAACCAAGTTTTTTTTTTATAAAGCAAGTATGCATAAATAGAACCTGATACAGTTAACAAAATATTTAACAATGCTGAAACTAATATAAATTTTAAAAAAAATTCCTAAATAATATGATGTAATAAAGTAGAAATGACATTACAAGTGTTAATGATAAAACAAATATTTTTGGGTAATCGTTACCACACTTTAACGGGTGAACGAAACGATACAGCAAAAACATTAAGACAGTACTATCGCTAAAAATGACACATAGAGAGAGAGATGTGATTCAAGTAATTTTTAGCTTAGAAGTTACACACTGTATAAGATCACTGTATCTGAGTCTTTTAAGTACCACGACCCGTGTGATTAGATCATATTATTAATTCTCAATAATCATCGTAAAAATATGTATATAATAAAACAAAAACAACGAATGAATGTAATTACTATTGTCGATGATGACGGGGTTATGCGATGCCTTGTTTTAAAAACATAATCGTGCACAATCAAATGATATAATAAGTAATCTCTCTATACTGTTTGTTTGCTTGCTTGTGTTAGCTCTGGCTTTTTTAAGGTTATCCACTTGTATATTATAGAATCAGCATTGCATCTTTTTTTTGTATGTATTTATTTAGGAGGATATCATCATATCGATTGAGTTTTATTATTAACGAGGTGGTAGGTTCTGAATGTATCTTCTCTATAATAATGTAATTATATTAAATTAATTATTGTATTTTAAAATGCATTAATGAAAATTTAAAACAAAAAACTGTTAGTGTGAGTTGAACTCACGTAATAAGCATTTTGTATTCTATGAAATGGTTTATCATAATATAATGTTAGGAGGTCAATCAACTTTTAAACAGAACTCCAATACGACACAAAAATTAAAAATGTTAATAAATTGCTAATATTTCTGAATTAAGTGATCCATTTTCGTAATGAATAATTGCGATACAATAAAGCTGAAACGTTCAGAGAAGAAGAAACATTATAACCTTTTACTTCAAAGAATCATAATCTTATAGTCTTGAAGCAACCTAGCTAGTGAACTTAGCAGATCATTGTCCAGCAGATCAAAAATAAATATGAGTTCTATTCGCATGCAACTGAGTTCTACCAGTTCCTGGTACTTTTTAGGAATAGTTCTGGCGTTTTTGCTATAAAAAAATCAATTGATAAAATGATCTGCCATTCCCGTAGCAGATCATTTTGCAGCAGTTCAAAATCAAATGTGAGTTATTCTCGCATGCAGCTGAATTCTACACTTCCTGATACTTTTCAAGAATAGTTCTGGCGTTTTTGCCAAAAAAAATGTCAATTGACAAAATGATCTACCATTGCCGTAGCAGATCATTTTGCAACAGTTCAAAAATAAATGTGAGTTTTTCTTGCATGCAATTCTTCTCGCATGAGTTCTACAGTTTCTGATACTTTTCAGGAATAGTTCTAATCATATAAGGAAGTTCGAAAAGTTGAAAAATACAATTGCTGAAACCCTTTTGTATTTCTCAGATTCGAATCAGAACTGCAATGTAGAACTCGATTTGAGTCCAGAACTCACGTCCTAGATGTTCATTACCTTGGCCCCGCCATTTTGGAATTTTTCATATATAGTGATTGTGCTTAAATGTGTTCAAAATGTGCTATTATGTGCCGTATTCAATGAAAAGAAAATTCAGAAAATTACATTTTTCTGAGGGGGTCCTGTTTGCTACGAGAGTTAGCCCCCCTACTTTATCGAAATCACAGCATTTGTACCGTAATTGTAATATATACAAAACCTGTGGTTTCGATAAAGTAAAGCAACGATCTTTAGTGACAAGAAAGGACCTCCTCAAACCAGATATATTTTTCGCGATACAATTTTTTTTCTTCAATATGACACGTGATAGCTTATATCGATTTCAACCAAAACCTCCTGATTATATGGAGAAAAAAATGTTTCATTTTCCATAAAAATATTTTTCTTTTGGAAAATCGAAAAACTTACTTTTATTTATTTTTCACTTTGGCACATGGCAGCACATCTTGAGCAGATTACGTACAAATGCTGTGGTTTCGATAAAGTAGAGGGGCTAACTCTCGTTGCAAAAAGCACCCCCTCAGAAAATGAAATTTTCTTTTCGTTGAATGCGGCACATAATAGCACATTTTGAGCACATTTCAGCACAATCCCTATATATGAAAAATTCCTAAATGGCGGGGCCAAGGTAATGAACAAACGTCCTAGTGCTAGCATATTATGTCAGAACGTTTAAAAAGTAGAAAATAATATTTTTATCGTTTCTAATTGTTTTGAAAGGCTAGAACTCTTTCTTTTTTCCCAGATCCATATCCGAACTGCAACCTAGAATTCGATTCGTGCCCGGAACTCGCCAGTGTCAGCATATCAAGCAGCATATTTGGAGGTTTAACAATCGAAAAATGTTGTTTAAATTGATATCAGTAATTTCTAGGGCCTGGAACCCTCTTGTTTCTCGCAAATTTGTAACAAAACAAGACTATACATCTTAATTCGTAGAAGAATTAAGATGTATATCTTAATTCGTGACCGCAATGGAATCTAGAATACCAGCAGATCATAGTAGAAAAGTTGGAATAGCGAAAATTATTTTTCTC
This sequence comes from Nineta flava, assembly GCA_963920215.1. Lineage (NCBI taxonomy): Eukaryota > Metazoa > Arthropoda > Insecta > Neuroptera > Chrysopidae > Nineta > Nineta flava. The sequence goes on along the minus strand of OY986043.1, from coordinate 38,241,358 downwards.
ATCGTTTCAAGTTTCAATTCATGGGGGCTTCAACTCTTCCGGTCCCGACAAATTTGTAAGAAAGTTTTTCCTAGTATTTGGTTCTTGTCCGAAACGCGAGCTCTCTTTTGTTTCCCGTAAGCCTGTCGCGGAGTTGCAACTCAAAATTCGATTTGTGCCTGGAATTTACACTGGAGTGGCTGCAGATCATGGTAGAAGAGTTTAATTATCGAATATACTTGTTTCAATTGTTAAAATTATTTTCTGGAGGCTAAAATTATTCCGCTTTCCACACATCTGTAACACAACTACAATTTAGACTTCTATTTGTGTCTGAAAATCAAGTTCGAGCGCTAACATATCGATGTGGCATAGTTGCGATGTTAAAAGTGATTTGCTTCGCAAGACCTATCAAAAGAGGGTAAAACCTACAAGGTCCCTGAAAACAGCTTCTCAATCTTATTTCAATGCTATATAATTTTGTCAACTGACTTTTTTATAGCAAAAACGCCAGAACTTTTCTTGAAAACTATCAGGAACTGTAGAACTCAGCTGCATGCGGGAACAACTCACATTTATTTTTGATCTGCTGACAATGATCTGCTAAGTTCACTGGCATGGTTGTTTTGTGACCAACTTTTTTTTTTTTTTCTTTGTTAAATGGTGAAGGTATGTAGCGTACTAGCTACTGAATCTCCCTCGTAAAAATGGTTGCAAATGGGTGGAAAAGTTTGAGAAAGATCACAAGAAGTGATTCTAAGGAGAAAAAAGTGCTTTTCGTCTTTGATATCCTTAAACCAACCCAACCCAACCCCCTCCCCCCGACAATTTAATATTGTAAAAAACATTTTTAACCATATTTTTTACATAAAATGAAAAAAAAATTTTGAATTTTAAGGATTTGAAGGACGGAAAGGGTTGGGTTAGGTTGGAGTTATTTTATTGGAGGGTATTGGGTTGGACTAATTTAGCGGAGGGTTGGTTTACAATTTAATATTGTAAAATAATCTTTTTTGTAACAACACTTAAATATAAAAATAAAATATTTGAAATTTTAAGGATTTCAAGGTCGAAAAAGACTTTTTCCTCCTTGGAATCTCTTCCTATGGTCCTACCAAACCATTTTCACCCATTTCCAACCCCTTTTTCTAGGGGGGGAGGATATGCCCTTTGTTACTTCCGTAACTATCTCTGTTACTTAAGAATCTTCTCTTTTCTGCCAGTAATGTTTGATTTTTCATTTCTTCCTTTTCATTTTCATTTCTTCTATTGTTAGAGGTTATCTCTCGATGCCTAAGGCTGAACAGGATGCAACTGCGGAGGGATACTGGTTTCATTACCGGGCATTATACTGATGAAGAAGCATCTGCACACAATGGAACTCCATAACGGAACCATTATGTGCAGATTGTGTGGCGAGGAGGAAGAAACATCCAGCTACATAATCTTTGATTGCGAGTTACAGCAGATACAGGATATTCGGATCATTTTACCCTGAATATATGAACCTTCGGGAGGACCTGATAAGCAAGCTCCAGGCTATTTCCAACATATGGGAGAAGCGAGTCTCGTCGGACTGAGGTAGAAGGGGGAGCACAATGGACCATAAGGTCGAAGTGCAATAGTTTTACCCCGATAATAAATCAATCAACTATCTGTTGTTACTTCAGAATCTTTTTTTCTACACCAACTATCCCACTTTTCTGCCAGTAATGTTTGATTTATCATTTCTTCTTTTTCACTAATTGTTATACCATCATCGACCAATATTGCAATTATAACCGTTTTCTCCATTTAATTAGTATAAAAAGTACATAAGTTATCATCAGTGTCTTTGAAATTTAATTATTTTAATATTTTAGTGTAGCATAATGACTTAAGTGGTACCACTGCCACACATGGGGCTGAAGCACGCAATAGCGGTGATATTAGAGGTAAGAATTCTGTCTCTTGAGGGCAGCTAATGTTCGCAGGGTTCCCTGGCAGAGTAACGTTCTCAATGTACTCTGCCGGGAAGCCAGGTGGGACTTGAACCGTGCACTCAAACCGGGGGATAAACAGTCATGCGATGAAAACAAACCTGAAAGTAATGAATACAAAAGGGAACTTACACGGAGTAAACGAGAAAAATGGCGAGACTACTGTGGTGAAATCAAATCACTACTAAACTCAATGAATTTGAGTCAACTCAAATTCATAAGTGAATACATCTGGCAACTGGCCTATAAGGTGGTGACAACGGGGTCTGTTGCGTGGGCTGTTCAAGAGTTTATCCCCTTCAAGGCAGGGTCCAGATGGAATTGTCCCAACGGTGATACAAAATGGCCTTGAAATACTTCTACCATGGGTGGAGAGATTTCTCGGGGCCAGTGTCGCGCTGGAATACGTTCCAAAAATATGGAGATCCGCAGACGTGGTCGGTTTTTGCATCCAAATCAGGGAAAAAAGACTATGGTGGGGCAAGATCTTTCAGGCCAAATATTCTAACATCCTTTCTATTTAAAACTTAAGAATGGACTATTATCTATTGGAAATGGCTCAAAAAAACTACCCATTCCATAGGAATCAACACGCCTATAGGAGCGGCAGATCGATAGACAACGGGGTACATTTGGGGGTGAGAGAGAATAGCTTCCTTGCGGAAGCTATTCCTGTTCACACCTCTGTTGGTTGTCTGGTATTGGATGGTCTCTCTCAAAACTAACGCAGGAAGGGTTCTATACTAGTAGAGGAGGCTAATTGTAATCATTCTTAGCGTTGTCTGTAAGAAAATACTCATGGCATACAGGGTCCTATTAAATTGGTAGGGACAGCAGTTTCTCAGTAAACCCGAAAGATGTTATTTTAATTTGTTACGGCTATAAACACTCAAAAAACACATAACATTCTTTATAAAATTTAAAGACAAAAAACTAACAATCCTGCTTTTAAATAGATAAGATGGAAAGGTTCCATATATGAAAATATATGAAGTGAAGTGCCTAGCAAGATGTGTGTGTAAGTGTGATTCTGCTTGCCTTTGAAGGCAAGGGGCACTTCATCAGTGGTAACAGATGTTATTACCATTTGGTCTGCTAAATGAGTATTGCATAACCTTTGAAACAGTCTGATTGGTGTTATACTACTATCTTTATTAATCTACTATTATTTACTACTATTTATCTTTATTTTCCAACTTTTCATATAAATCACGCCAATAGTTTTCGATTTGTTCAACTGTTGGTGGTTTCTCTGCGGGAGAAGGTTTCGCGAATACTCGAGAAGGATTCGAGAGAAAGGTCTTATTTTCTCGAACTTGTTCTGCTCGCAAGGCTTGACCCCGTGTCACAGAAAATAACCTTACATGAATTGTAAAAATAGTTGAAAAAAATATTTACCAAAAAGTACTTACCATTATAGAATTAATGGAGGGAGGGATTTTTTGGGGGGTAGAATTTTTATGGGAGGAATTTTGAGGGTTTTCTGGGAGGGGTGATAATTTTTTGGGGGAGATGGGTTTACGTGTTATGGGGAGTTTGGATGGAATGCGCATAAATAGGTCTCACATTACCATTTTCAAGGGTAGCGATGAAAAAAATTTGGTTTTTCGAATCAACCGATTCATTTGCAGTCATTTTGCGTTGAAAGCAAAAAACCGCATCTTTCTAGCATGTAAAGTAGTAAATGGGTGATTTTTGGGGGCGTTTTTCCATTTTTAAGGGGGTGGCGTTGAAAAAATTAAAATTTATCGTATTTCGTTTCATATAAAAATAATTATATTGTGAATAAATATATATGGTCATTCGTATAAAGTACTGATTTTATTAACCAACTGTGAAAGTTTACAATCATCGCCAACGAGAATCTGGAAACCAATTACTAGTAAAGTAGAAAATTATTAATTTATATATAAATAATCGTTATCTTACCTGCATCATTAAATTTATTAATTAATAACTCATCGCATTGTCCATAATCATAAATTTAAATTCGATTTCAACACAGTCAAATTCGAAATTTAAATAATGGTTGACATGTTTACCCTGGGTCAGCTGTTTGAGTAGCACAGTAAATTAACATCTTAATCTCCAAACACAAGCCATTAGAAATCCACTTCCGAATATTTCATTGGAATTATTTAGAACCAATTTGTCTCTCGAAAATTCTTTCACGTATAGGATCACGCGTTTATTGTAATTTTCAACCTAACTAGTAGTCGATCAAAGCCGTCAATATTAAATCGAGACATACTTATTTGTTATACAAAGAGCTGCGTTCCAAATTACAATTTATAGCATATATCCAATATTCAAATACTGGCGGTAAAACGTTGATTATCAATAAATGGGTAATTTGAAAGATATTGGTGAGATTGAAAAGGGATTATAAAATAAATAAATAACATAGTCAATTTTTATATTTTAATCAAGTAAATTTGAAATTAAATGGAAGGTACAATGCGACTATTATAAATTAAAGATTAACTTAAAACTTGCATGTTTAAGAAATAAACTGCGTGGTATAATTTTTAGGTAAGAATTAGACGATATACAAGTCCTAAGTGGAAGTTAGGATCAAGACCGTCTATTAATTCAGTAAACGAAAGCCCTATTTGATTTGGGCAAAAATTGCTTTTCATTAATATACAAAGAAATAAACTTGCATTGAACAGTCATTTTCATAATTTTGATTTTTCTTGCAATTTAAATAAAATAAAAGAGTGCGATACTTATTATTTTATATTCATTTTGAGAGGTAAGGATAGCCGAAAATATGAAGTCATTCAACTTAACTTAAGTTGGAACTAATTAGCAGAATAAACAGCGATCTAATTAACATTTTAAAAGAGTTGAAGGATGAGATTATGAATGGTAACAGTAATTTAAACGAAAAGCAATGAAAAAGCAACGCTGATGTTGGAAAACCCACAATTATTGATAGTTTGATAGGAGTTAGGGAAAGGGTCCAGTAAAAGAAGAAAATTATTAGAACCTACTCACAGGAAGATGCAAAATCGAAAAGGAATATGAAAGTTTTCTATTTACCTAGAACCAAAATGAATAATAAAGGTGAATGTTCCCAAGGTGTACAAAGTATTCCAAAAAACGAGTAGTGGATTCTCAAAGTCGGATGGAAGGAGACAAAATATGGACAATAGAAACGGACAATGAGATTGAAAACGGTTTACACAATTCGATGAAGTTCCATGTGTTTTGGAATATAGAAGGGGAAAAAACAAATTAAGTACACAATGTGACTTTACAGAATATTTAAGCAAATTTTATTTTATAGGGTTAGTTGAAACATGGGCCCAACAAGATGAGGTTTTTAAAATAATGGCTAAAATAGTATCCATAAAAATAGAATCAAGGGCTGAAGAGCACGTGCGAGAGATTAGAATGAGATAGATGAGCTACTATGGCTTTTGATTTCGTATGCAAAAGGAAAATCCTGATTGGATTAATAACTTACCACCTGACTATAGCAAATACGCAAACAATAGTTTCTTTACCAAATAGCGAAAGAAATATATTCCTTAATGAAAGAACATCGTGAAATAGAAATAAAACTGGAGGGCGATTTTAACTCCCGAATAGATTTTGAGCAGAGGGAAAATTATGTAGATGTAAATGAGTGCGAACCCCAGGTGAATATCATAAACAATTTGGAACTAACAACTAGATGTAGTCTGAACGCGAATATAAATAGATACGGAAGAAAGTTTTTGGAGCTTTGTAGGCAAATTGAATTATTTATCCTGAATGGTAGAAGTAGTAGAGACAGGCTAGAAGAATGAACGTTTCTTATCCAAAATGGGAAAAGCGTAGTTGACATGTGATGGTTACTATGAATTTGTGGTATGATGGTATTAATATGAAAGTAGGTGAAAGGTATGAGTCATCCCATTTTCCTATGGACGTAGAAAAAGATTTAAGGGGTAATGCAATTTATAAGTTGTCAGACTGTAAAGGTAAACTTAAAGTTAAAAAATTTAAATGGATGAAAAGTAGAATAAACGAACCAACTGACAAACTAAGTAAAGAAGATTCCAAACTTTATAAAATTGGAATAGATTATATGGCAAATCTAGGTAGATTGAATGAGTCAGAAGATATACTGCAGAAATGGATGAACTTCGTGTTTAGTGAAATGTAATTCAGACGGATATTTAACATGTAAAAATGAATATAAATTGATGTGTAGTTCCAAAAAACTCAATATGAAGGCATTGTTGTTGAGGAGGTATATAAAGCCATGATTATGAACGACTCAAAGCGATTATGGAATATTATTCAGGAGTAAACAAACAAGCACTGCACAAATACAATAAGTGAAAGTGCATGGATCAATCATTATACTCAACTATATGGCCGACAGGATGAAAACGAGATGAATCTGGATAGTTTGAAGTATAATGTGGTTAACTCGGTTGACACCTGGGACAGAGTTATAACAGGCAAGGAAGTACAGGATGTGGTTAAAACGTTAAAATATGAAAAAGCTAGAGTCAATTGTACTAACAATGAAATGGTTAAATTCTTATCAGAAACTGACTGTGAATTTATAAAAGTACTGACGAATCTGTTCAATGGAATTAGCAATTATAAAATTATGGCTTTAGCATGGAAAACCGGTTGTATATATATAATGTAGAAGGACATATAACTGATACCAACAGCTACCGTGGTTTAACGCTAATGCCAAGTATCAGCAAAATCTACGCTAAGTTATTATTCATACGAATACAAGAATGGTCAATGGGGATATCGCTCATCTCAGATTATCAGGCGGGCTTTAGAAGAAACTACGCAACTATGACCATCATATTAGTACTCAAACCGTGATTTACAAGAGTCTAGCAGTTAAAAGAAACAATCTACAATCAATACTGTTGTTTCGCAGATTTCGAAAAAGCGTTCGATAAGTTTAATCGACTCTTACTTTGGGAGAAATTACTTAAATTGGGAATGTCTTTGGAAATGGTAAACATTCTCAGAAGTATGTATCATGAAACACATGTATTTGTTCGTCTCGATGACAAACACATTTCAGATAAGTTCCAAACTTACAAAGGGCTTAAACAGGGATGCCAGCTATCTGCTCTTCTTGTTCTCTTATGTATCAACGATTTTGAGGAAGTAATAAATGCTATGGATACTATTTCTCCATGCGTAGAAGGCAGAGAAGTTAAACTTCTACTATATGCTGACGTGCTGTAATTATATCTAAAACAATTGGAGGTATGAGTAGAGCTTAAATGAAATGGAACGATATTGCAGGACGAATAAACTCAATATTAACGTGAACAAAACAAAAATGTTAATTGTAAGCAATAGATGCAAAGTGAGAGGAAACGAAGTTTGGAGACTGAACGGTACTATAATTGAAAATGTTAGAAATTTCCAATATCTAGGGGTATATATTAGCTGTAATGGTTAATAGAGCCAGCATGTGAAGAGTTTGAAAGGCGAGCCGCGTGCTTATGTATATTAGGAAATATGTATACGGATTCAGGAACTTCCCCGTAAAGGTGATTCTAAGAATGTTTCAGTCTCAAGTAGTGCCAGAGATGACTTATGGGAGTGAGGTCTGGGGGAGTTGCTGTTCGAGTGAAGACATGCAATTTTAAATGTATTAGCATTTAATTTCTTTCAGGAAATACTTGGTGTTCCCAGATCTACTCCTAATTCTGCAATTGCTGTTGAGCTGTACATTCGACCGATGGACTATCACATCCTCAAAAAGTCACTCAATTATTACCGAAGAACTTCCGCTTCAGGTAAAGATCTACAAACATGTATGAAAAATGGATTTGCCAATCAGCTTATATGTACCATAAAGATGTGAGATCAGGAATATATAAATCGAAAACGAATTATCGATTAGCTCAGCTGCCATATAGAAAATCCTGCAGGACCATTCCCTCTTACAAGCTCTAACTAGAATAGGACAAGAGACTAGTTTAACAGTCTTCCAAAGATTATACCATTATGAGAACGGTGCCAGATACTTGCACATGTGTAGGGATGTAAGAATATTGGCAAAGTTTAGAATGTATACCTTTGGATGGGAGAACAAAAAAATTAACGGTAAATGAATGTGTGTTTTATGTAACTGGATTGAGACTATTGAACATCTTGGAACGGTGCCAGATACTTGCACATGTGTAGGGATGTAAGACGAATATTGACAAAGTTTAGAATGTATACCTTTGGATGGGAGAACTATTAAACATCTTGATGGAGATTGCGAAGGTACAAAGTTTGAGGAAAGGCTTAAACTAAATGAGCTCGGTCTGAAGACGGCACTGGATATGCTTAATTTGTCCAATATTTTTTTTTACAAAATCCTGATAAAAAGGAGCGAAAGACTGCGCTGAGTTGTACCCATGGTTTCTGCTCTAATTGCAAGCCATAGTTATCTATACTTTTTACTGCTATACTTTTACTGATATATGTTATATACTTTTTATTTTTGTATTGTTGTATCCAATCAAAAACATAAATGTAAAAAGGGAGAGAGTTTTCGGGGAAATCCTTAAAGTAATAGTTGCTCGTTAAAAAATGATGATATGGGATAACAGATCGAGCTATTTACCAAGTGTGAGTGGAATGAAAAATTAATTAATAAGTTTTCAACAAACAAAAATTTTTTTGGATGCATTATTCATTAATAATAATATTAATTAATATTATTATTCTAAATAATACATATTCAAAATAATGTATCCAAAAAAATTTTTGTTTTTTGAAAACTTATTATATAAATATTTGAAATCACATATTCGATTGGAATGAAATTTGGTATTTGAGGCGCTTTTGCTATTCTAAAGGTCAAGTTCGTTAATGAGTAGAGGTAGATTGTAAATGCTGCCCTGAACAGGCTACACTTCGACCATAAGGTCCATTGTGATGCCTTAGAATGTGAGGGTGTGAGTGGAGTGGAAGGAATTTGTGAGTAGACTAGGAATTGGTTGGATATGCGGCTGCAGCCGACTATGATAGGAACTATGCCGATATTCATCTGGAGTTCGTGAAGGAAACTGCAGAAAACCTTCTCAAGCATAGCCGGTTACTTCGTTCTGGTCCATACGCCGACAGTTTAGTCAATCAACCGTCCCTTATTTTTAAATCTTTATAGTTGACAAACTGCCGATGTCGGGATTCGAACCCATAACCTCCCAGTTTCCAAGTACTGCATACTGCGCAGACATGACGCCTTAGACCGCTCGGCTACTTGGCTGGTTCGTTAATGGGTAAAATCAAATGAGGAGAAAGGGGGTTTAGAGAGGGGAAAACCCACTCCCTTAATATTTGAAATATCGAAAAATTTATCAGCAGTTAAGTTGTAGGTACTAAGTTTTACTGTAATTTTGTTTATTACCATTATTCTGTTACACTAACATTTACTGAAATATATACCATTAAAGATTGAAAGTTATAATTCTAAATATCTCTGTTTACATTAGAGTTTGAGAAAAATGATCAAGTAATGAATTGTAGCAAACTTGATTTTCTACAACTTTACTCCATATACATTTTTCGATTATTCTAATATTAAGAGAGATATTTAATACTTTGTGTTTGTTTGACACGAATACATAAAATATATTTTATTGTAAAAAATTTTGATTGTCGTTTCCATAGTAAATATAAACTATAATCGTTATACCGTTCTATTTTGGCTATTAATAAATTTAATTTTTGCAAATACTAAAGTCATATCAGATATTATATTTCATATTGATCACACTAATCCTGCGTAACGAATTTTTTAAATTTACTTTTGAAAACGTTATTACATTGTTAAATTATAAAAATTACTATTTCCTCATTGGAATATTGATATGGTTTGGTTGTCAAATAAAGCTGTTTAAAATATATATTCTTTTGTAAATGGTAGGCAATTTAAGTGTCAACCAATCAGAACGTACTTTGTAAGTTTATATGCTTATCAATGTTAACAATAAAATATGCAAAAATTTTCAATTTCGGGATAGTAATTTTTGGTTTTCATAATTTTTTTTGTCGGTTTGGGTACTAGATCTTACTTTTAGCCAAATATCAACTTTTTAGGATATCGGGAAGTAGGGTAGAATATTGCTAGGTACATAACCACGATTTGTAGACGTGGTCTATTTTGTGTTTTTTTAATTAAAATAACCTTTTAAATGTTTATTCCTTAATGATGATTGAAAAAACAGTCTCTCATAATTCCGTAAAATGTATATATTCGAAAACTCACCACTGTGTAGCTCTTTTCGTTTTAAAGTTATATCGGGGTAAAAAATCGTCTAATTTAAGATGTAGATATAGCTGTAAGCACGTAAGACAAAAAAAACCCTTAAACTCGGCCTTACGCACTTCCGTGCTCTAGATAAGCTGTTTATTTAATTTTTTATTGCATTTATTTTTATTTAATGTATTGAATTTTTAAAATCAAATACGATTATTATTATTATTAATTAATATATTCATAGATATTTAGGATTTTCATTTTCAATCTTAAATCGTAAATATTTCTGTAAATATTAGGGTAAATGAAAACATGATAGGAAACAAAATTGTAGTAAAATTAATTTTATATAACTTTGCTAATGATATATTTTTTTCTTTTCCAGTATTTAAATGTTGGAGATTTAAATGTTGTATTTCCCTCTCTCTCTAAAGCACCTTTTTCCCTTGTCCGATTTTGCCCTTTAACAAACTTAGCATTTCAAATACCAAAAGTGCCTGGTATACCAAATTTCAATCTGATCAGATTAAAACTGATCACTTGAGTGCCTACAGACACATCCCTAATGATAATTATCAATGTTTGAACAAAAATTATGGTAAATCTTTAAAGCGTATGAAAAATAGTTTCACGAAAATTTTTATTACAATACTATTCTACTATCTCTTATCGTTTTCGAGGTGTTCATTTTCGCCCTCCTTGTGTCTACCAGTTTAAAACGCTCTGTGGATTACATTAGATAACAATTATCTTACAAGCAACCTTAAACTGATTAATATTTGATGTGTTTTTTATAGCGTCTGGTAGAATTATAATAGGGTTCATCTAATCTGTTCATTTCATCTCAAGTATCTAGACCACGGTAGTGCGCAAGGCCGAGTTTAAGGGACACATTTGGACTACCCACTACAGTGCTATTACTACAGCATAATTTAGGCTTATTTTTTAGGTACTGTATCTTTTGAACGAAAAGATCAACAGCGTTGATATTTTGAATATCGATACTTTACGGAATTATTTATAAAAATTTTTTCAATCATCGTTAACTCGTTAAAAAGTTATTTCACTTCAAAAACGCAAAATTCGCGATTACGCCTTAAAAAAACGTGTATAGTATATCATAATTCCACGCTACTTCCAGATATTCTGTAAAGTTGATATTTGGCATACAGGTATCTAGTACCCAAATCAACGAGAAAATTACGAAAACTGGAAATTTGTTTTGGAAAAAAAAAAAATTTTTACCTTTTTCGTTTTTATCAAATCAGCATTAGAAAGCATATATCCATCTGATTCGTTCATATTTTTATAGAGTCCTTTCGGATGACACTAGCTATATAAATATTGATTGGTATTAGACCATATTAAACGAAACAACCATGTAGAAAACATTAAAAAGTTAAATAATATCATCTTAGCTTAAACTACTGTCATGTAAAATAATGCAAAACATGAATATTTTTTCATTTTTTTTATGTTATGTAAATATGATGAGAATTTATTAATATAATAAAGTTATTTATTTAATGTGAAGCCTTCGGTTTCGTATTATTTAAGCCTTTCAAAATATGTAATATCCGACCAAAAACATAAATGTAAGAAAGGGCCGAGTTTTCGGGAAAATCCTTAATGTAATAGTTCCTTCTTAAAAAGTGATGATATGGAAGAAAGGACCAGGTTATTTACAAAATAAATAGCTCTAGACTTCATATAATAGTTGTTCTTTAAAAAGTGATGATATTCCATTAAAGAGCCGAGCTATTTACAAAGTAAATAGCTCGGTAAACTTTTTACTAAAAAAATTTATGAGGGGTAAATTGATTAAATGTAAGAAAAAATTTGGTTGAAATTTATGATAACACTTTTTCCTGAGCAAATATAGAGTAGAAATTTACGTAGCAAATCATTAATAGAATTTCTGTGTCTACTCAACAACAAATTTTTTGTCTTTATTATAAAAATAGCACTGTTTTCTTTTAATGTTCTTGAATCAATTATTTATACGAATGCGACCACTTTATCCGCAATTTATGCGACCACTTTATACGAATTTTTGAATAAAATAATTTAAGTATGAAGTGTACAAAATAAACGTTAAACGAATTCTGAAACACCTGCATTTTACATCTTCATTCATACCTTCTTGATAATTTTCGATAAATACTCTTAGTGAACGTATTTTTTACACTCTTTAAATGAAGTAACTCACCCAGAAAACGCTTAAGTACAAACTCGCAGAATAACTATTGGAAGAATAAGGGTTTATTATGGATTTGTATATATATATATATATATATATATATATATATATATATATATATATTTTATTATTATTATTTATCAATTATACCAATTCGAATTCAATATGCATAGTTAAGACAGGACAACGTATGCCGGTTGTTTTCATTTACATAAGGTTAATTTTGGATTTTAATATATATATATATATATATATATATATATATATATATATATATATATATATATATATATATATTTACATAAATATATATTTACATAAATATATATTTACATAAATATATACTAGCTGACCCGACATACGTTGTCCTGTCTTAACTATGAATATTGAATTCGAATTGGTATAATTAATAAAAAATAATAATTATTCCAAAACCATATTGTTTATTATTCTAAGGCTTTATGATACACAATATTCTTAGTTTTATTTTGTAACGACTTCATCAATTGTTGGCGCATTAAAACGCCTTGCGTATTGTCCTGCAGGCGTCTTATCGGCTTTGATTACATGCGGTCTAATGCGGTCGTGAATAATGCAATCAATTCGTTGTGCTGATGGTAAAACATTTGGAGTTGTTCCACAATTGGTCTTTTCACCGAAGTGTTGTGGCACAACGCTGATCGACTTGCCTTGCTGAATCGCCCATAAAATAAATTTGCAAAAATTTGTAGTGACTATTCCGCGTTCGCAATAAGGTACCTGTTAGATGATATATTTGACCCTGAATCTGCAACGGTAAACAGATAATAAAAAGATGTAATATAGGATATTGTATAGCGAATTGTTTGTACCACCATGTGGCTCTTCCATATTGCTCTCAAAATACTTTCTCAGCACTCCCATTTCACCATAAACTTTTTTAAACACACTCACTTCTTTCTGCTTTTGGAAATTTACCGAGCTACAAATGTAGATTTAAGCCATTTCAATTGAAAGCTGCCAACGTATTTCGCATCATGCACGTGGTGGTAAAAGTTTATTGTTTTTCAATATACTTACCTTGAAATTTGGCTTAAATTTTTCTCGAATAACTTTTGTTGTGCCAAATGACGTCGTTTGAAATCAATTATTTTATTGCTCGATATGAGTCAAAAATTGTTTAGAATCTGGCCCATTTCCAGAAACCAATGAATATAGTGGCTCTTCTCGCGAGACCAATACGACTCTGCGCGAGCGCCAATTTGACTTGACCGCTCGCGCAACACAATCCATGGGCTTCCTTTTTAAACTTAAATGCCTTTCAATATTGACTCACAACGTTAATTGGTCCAATAGCAACGATTTGCTGTGAACTGTAATCGATTTCCACGTTATAATTAAATGCAGCTCGATATTGGTTAAACACAACATTTCTATGTTGTCGATTTCGATTCCATCGATTCCGTTCAACTTCATTCCGCGTTTCGCGGTATACCTTTCACTTCTAACTTTTCGAGTTCTGCGACTTAATTTTGTACGTCTAATTGCATTTTTAAAAACAAAAGTTCATTTGAAAAAAAAAAACAAATTTCGTTACGCAGGCTGCTTTAACTTAGCGAATTTCTTAAGGATACATAAATCACTCTCTATAATATCTGATATGATTTTAGTATTTGCAAAAATTAAATTTATTAATAGCCAAAATAGATCGATATATTACTATGAACGACAATGAAAATTGACATTTCAAAATTAAAACAAAATTTTAATAAAGTTATTTTATTGAATTTCATCCAAATCGGACCAGCCGTTTAGGACCGAGTCCAATTGTGAATCTAAACCATTCTCGAATACTGGAACACACACCAAAAATTTCATCAAAATCGGTCCATTTGTTTAGAAGGAGTTCAGTCACATATATATTTATATATATATATATATATATATATATATATATATATATATATATATATATATATATATATATATATAAATATACATGCATATAATGTATACAAGCGTATAATAAGTTTGGCCACCATCTGCATGTTCTAGAGCCAAAAAGTAAGGTTAAATTCGTGAGTAAATGTGTGAGTAAATGAGTAATTGAAACTGTAAGAGATAGAAAAAAATTTAAAGACAAAAAATTATCCTGTTTTAAAAACAAATATATGTATTTACTCTTGATTACTAAACCATTTGGACACTACTTTGTAATTTTAAACATTTGTGCATATGTAATTAAAATAAACAGTGCACGCATTGATAATGAACTCTATACGTTCCAAGTATTTGAAGAATGAAGTAAATTAGTTATTATTGTTATGCATCGGTTTAGTATCTTTAGTAATTATAAATACGGGCTTATAATTTCCCATTACTTTACACCGGCTTAAACGGAAATGTGAAAATGTTAATAAAAATTGGAAAAGGATTTAGTGCTTTTGTAAATGGAATGATTTTTTCTTATAAATATGTTATGTTTATTATGCGTTTGCATTGTGTACCTTGATTTTGGTACTATACACCACTTTAGTGGAATTCGTTTTTCAAATTTTTGCAGTCTATTTGTACGGAATTTATTTAACTTTCAAAGAATATGTTGAATAAGAGTTGTTTGTCACAAAAATACTTACAAATTTTTTCTAAACTATTTTTCGAAAACCGAATGGATTCGGCACAAATCAACTTTTGTTTTGAAAAAAGAACACCACTTAAGTGGTTAAGTGTACCAATATGTGAGTTGTGTAGGTGTTACATGATGCGTACAATCACCTTTGTTTCATAAACGAACAATAATCAGTAATTTATGGATATACACGCCTTTCTTAACATGAAACATTTTTTTTTGTAGACAAGTACAAAAATGACAAAAGACAGTTTCTTTATCGACATAATATTTTGTTAAGGTATCGCATATATTCCTAATTCAATTTCATAATTGAGATTTGTCATGTAACGCATGTGGAAATAGAGCGGACTTGAATTATTTCTACTTCAAAATATTTGCTAAGTAATCTAAACTTTTCACGTTAACAATAAGAATCATCGGTCAAGGGAAAAGGGGAACTTAAATAAGAAAATACAAAATATAGAATATCTCTCTTAATTGTAAAAAATCAACTTAATAATTCCTGAAAATTTCTTGTCCATCGATACTACGTAGTAGATGCAAAAAATGATCATGTTTAATATTTATATGGTATATATATATATATATATATATATATATATATATATATATATATATATATATATAACAAATTTCGATTTTTGCCCCAATTTCCTAGATCAAAAATTTTTTGTATTTTATAAATACGTATGTGATCGACTACAAGGTAGTCATCATCAGTATGAATTAGCTAATTGTAATTATTCTCCGAGGAGATGTTACTTGTTGCTAATTTGGTGACGGTCTGCACCAAATTAGCAGCTGCACAGACGGTCTGCACGGTCTGCACATATAAGATTTAAAAAAATTAATACTATTTATAATGTGTACAATAAACTAATTATTATACTGAACATATTTTAAAACTAATGGAAGAGAAAAAATGTCACGTAGGAGCTATGAAGACTAAGCGAATTTAATTACAGGCTCGAATCATAATGACTTTCAAAGCAAGTTACCATGTTCATATAGTAATATTCTTAAATATGGGTATTATATTTAAATTGCAAACATTTCTGTAAATTTCTTAGTTACAGAAAATATAGTCAGGTAATAAATTGACTATTCACTACAACTTTATAAATGATCATATTTTTAATTTATCTTTTAAATGCAGAAAGCACGTACTATTGGATTAAATTTCATTCTCATCAGATTATATTGTGGCATTTAGACCATCTACAGACACAAATTTTAAATCGTGGTCAATCTACTAGTTATAATCGATGAACATTTTATAAAAGGTTTTTATCCTCAACGGTAAAATATAAATAAATACAATAGTCGAATTTTCGTAAAAAAGTTGGTTGAAAAGTAATTGGCGCTACCATTTTTGGTTGAATAGTTTTATCATAATATTCTCCATCTTGGAAAAACTTGTATTAACATAAACATGCTTTTGTTTTTAAGTAAGCTTTTGAAGTTAAATAGGATCGGAATCAAAAAGTTTTACATTTTGTTTTGACCATTTATATATTTGAGACGATACAGGAAAACCTCCAAAACTTAATGTCAAATCTCCACCTTCTTAAATGTAATATTGCATAAGTCGGCATATTATCTGTATCAACACTAACTAACAATGCATGGAAGTAGTGGTTGGGGAAGAAAAGTTAAAGGGTTTTATGAAGTATAAAGTATCCGATTCATAACAAATTGCTGTCAGTTAAAAAAAATAACATTATTTTTGACAGTTATGATTTGAATTTTTTTAAATATTGAAATTGAGTAATTTTCAACCGTATCGAAAGGTTTATATTTTGAATAATCATATATCTAGAGCACGATATTACAACAGGCCAAGTTTAAGGTTTTTTTTTGCCTTCGCGCTTACAGTACTATTACTTATCGTTAAATTAGAGCCGATTTGACCCCGAAATATCTTCTGAAATATCTTATGCACGATTTTTTAAAACGTTGTTGCTCCACTTCCAGAAATGCTAGAAACATCCGAAAAAATGGGCAAAAACAAAAAATTGTGGTTATAATGTTTTCTAAATGGTAGTTTGATCAGATATATGCAATTGATTTTGAATATCGAATATGTTATTATGTTCATTGAACAATTCAAATAAAGATTTCCAGCCATTGTTTAGTTTGTCGCAAAATGAGTACATTTATTCAAATATTATAAGCTTTTATTTAGTTTCACCTGTCCCGGTGTCTGTAATGGAATCTTGCAATTTAAATTTGACCCTTCCTCTTATCCTACGGATTTGAATTTTTACATGTTGGTTCAGTTCTGATGACAATGTATTTTTATGGTAAGCATGACCGGAATCGGAAAGAAAAAAGGGGGCCTATAGGGAGGGGGAAACACAAAATTTGGTACATCTATCTTAATATTGAAAAAAAATTTAAAACATAAGAAGTAAAGTTGTAGAAAATTAGTTTTACTATAATTAAGTTTCTTATCATTTTTTTATTTCTATAATATTTACAGAGATGTTGACGGTCGGCCGCCGCAAAATGGCGTTTTGTAATTTCCACATTAACCCTTATGATATGGGTATCAAATGAAAAGTCTTGATGGCCAAAACACAGTAAGTAAAGTAACGTCATTCGAAATCCAATATGGCGGCCGGCGGAAAATGACGATTTATATTTTCCATATTAACCCCTATGATATGGGTATCAAATGAAAGGGCTTGATGAGAAAAACACAGTTAGTAAAGTGATCTCATTCGAAATCCAATATGGCGGCCACCGCAAAAATGTGATTTATATTTTCCATATTAACCCCTATGATATGGGTATCAAATGAAAGGGCTTGATTAACGATACACAGTAAGTAAGGATACATTTATCCAAATATAACGTTTTGCACAAAGCCTTTGACTTTGTATATTTAAGCCTTTCAAAAAGTAATGATATCCGATCAAAAACATAAATGTAAAAAAGGGCCGAGTTTTCGGGGAGATACTTCATATAATAGTTGCTCCTGTAAGTGAAAAGTAAAATGAAAAAAAAAATTTGGTTGAAAAAATTTATTTCGGAAGTTTTCTCTTAGTATGTTTTTAAAATTTTACAACGCGGCAAGTAATTTGTTTTCTTTTAATTCAAATATTTTAAATTAAAACTTGCCGCGTTATAAAATTTTACAAGAAAATTTATACAAGACAAAAAATATACAAGACAAAACTTACGAAATAAATTTTTTCTACCAAATTTTTTTTTACATTTTAATTTGCACTTACATTCTTACATTTTAGTTTGCGCTATTTACTTTATAAATAGCATCACTTTTCAAGGAGCAACTATTATATGAAGTATCTTCCCGAAAACTCGGCCCTTTTTTACATTTATGTTTTTGATCGGATTTATTATAAGAGCAAAATAATACATGCAAATAAAAAAAAATTACGTTTGAATAGAATACAAATTTTGTTTTTTTATTTTTATATCATCCTAAGTTTTTCTATTATCAGTTCTAACAGAACTATAAATAGAGTGATAACCAGAGAAACGCATGAATTGTGACCCAATGATAGGCACAAAGTGGAATTAGATACTAATATAATTAAGTAAACTAATCACTGAAATGTCATAAAAATCTATATTTACGTTCTAAAATATAAAGTTTATCAAGTCTGTTTAAACTATCACTGTTGTCTAGAAGATTGAGCTCATACACATTCGGATGCATTTCTAGTCGGTAGACATAGTTTTCACGAAATCGCACTATTTCTTCACGCACTGAAGACACATTTAAGTTACGATGTATATCATCGTTCCACACATACCACGGTGAATCATTTATCGCACGTAACACTTTAGATTGATAACGCTGTAGGGTCTAAATGTTACTAACACTAGCTGTACCCCACAATTGTATTCCATAATTCCATATAGACTTTAAAATACTTTTGTACACTAATAGTTTGTTATCGAGAGATAATTTAGAATGGCGATTTAGCAGCCACGGATATTTACTAAACTTAATATTTAGTTGTTTTCTTTTCGTCCATATATGCTTTTGCCAAGTAAGCCTTTTGTCCAGATGCATACCCAAATATTTCACTTCCTGATTTTGTGGTAATATGACGTCATTTAAAGTTACTGTTGGACAGTTTCCTTTTCGTAATGTAAATGTAATTTGGGCTGATTTGTTTGCATTGACTCGAATTGGCCACTTGCACAGCCATTGTTGAATTTAGTTTAAGCTGTATTGTAATTTTTCTGATGCTGGTTTTGGATCCGTATCGGATGCAAGTATTGCGGTGTCTTCTACAAACATAGCAGTGATGTTTTCATCATTAACTGGCAAATCCGATGTGTAAATAAGATATAATACAGGACCTAGAACGCTTCTCTGAGGTACTCCTGCAAGGATAGGGTGTATGTCGGTGTATGTTTGATGCATGTCATTTTTAAATCTTACTTGTTAGTATCGGTTTGTCAGATATGATTTCAAAAGAAGATAATACGAATCTGGAATGCTTTTCTTTAATTTGTTTAGTAATCCAGAGTACCATACTTTGTCAAAAGCTTCACTAAAATCGAGAAAAGCTGCAGAACAATATTTTTTTTCTTGAAAAGCATTGATGATGCCACTGACAACTCGATGTACTTGGGTATAAGATTCGATTCTTCTAAGACATGTAATAGCCTCTTTAAGAACAATTTTTCGAAAACTTTTGAGAGTATTGGAAGCAAGCTTATGGGCCTGTATGACGTCACCTCGTTTATCGGGTTTCCGTTTTTTATATCATGATAATCTGCGATACTTTTCAGTTTTGAGGAAAGTATTTTAGGCGCAAGATGGAATAGAAGATCGTACAGATCATGATCATACCTTTTTTTGGAAGCTCTCGTAGTATCCGAGCTGTTAATAGATCGAAACCAGGCGTCTTTTTTAAAGTGAGGTCTTTCCATATGATTGATTTGATTTCATTAGGCGAAAAGGATTTAATTGGAAGAGATAACTGTAAGGGTGCTTCTAGAAAATTAATTTCTTCGTCAACTAAATTATCTCGTGGATTCGGTTTAAGTGTTTTAGATAAAGTTGCAGAAAAAGATCAGCTTTTTCTCTTGCACTCTTCGCCCCGCTTTCTTTATTACGCCGTAGAGGAGGTTTTGGATTTTGTGGTTGATTACATCGCTTGGTAGCTTTCCAATGAGTATAATCCGAAGCGTCTTTGGGTGATAAGTTTCAAGATAGTCTTGAATGGCCTCTTGCTTTAGTTTTTCCAAAATCCGTTTAATATTTTGGGAAGCCTTGTTAAAAGAGTTTTTATCTCCAGGAAACCTTGTTTGCTGCCAGATTCTCTTTAATCTCTTTTTTTTTAAATCAAATCATTAACAGCATCAGGCTGAGTAGTTTCGGGGCTGCTTTTTCTATAAGTCGAAGGAGTTGACGCAAATGCAGCAGATTGTATACTTTAATATACAATACTAATAATATATAATACTAATTATAATTCCTCTTTAGTTTTTAATAACCTGAAGCCAGAATGACCAGACTCTGAAACCCAGTCTGTATGTTTATTGAATAGAACTGGAGTCATTTCTCACTGAATTATCTGACTACCGATGGTAAGCATACAGCAGAACTTTTGATGTGTTCATCGGGGCTCTTGCATCCCCGACGACAAGTTCCGCTCCCTCACACGGCCTGATATTCGACGTTCTCCATGAGCCAGTTTATGGCTGTTGTGCCTATACACTGCACAACGAGGGCCGTCCAATCCAGGTGGCAGCCCCGATACTGTTGGCTCTCAACGAGCTCTTGGCTAATGAGAGTTAGTAGCATCGAGAGTTGTACCCTTTCGGATTGTTCCTGAGTCATTTTGACCTCAGGATATCCCCGCAATGCAATGCACATCTTTGTTGTTGGCGGTTTCAGCAAAGGTATTTATAGCACTTGCCTGTTCCCCCTTTCTACATCTTTTCGAGATCTGTTTCGGGCTTGGAGTCCCATCTTCAGATCTCGACCTCTTCTCCTGTGGGTTTTCCAAGGCTTGATTCCCTGAATCGGACCTCACAGGTATCACTGTTTCTGAGAAAAACAGGGCTATGGGGTTTTTTGTCCGGATTTTCCTCTTTGTCGGAGGAATCGGTTTCTCCTCCCTGGTTTTCTCTTCTGCTGCTTTTCTCCGGGCTGCACCCTGGAGATTTTTCGTTTCCACCTTCAGGAAAGGATTCTGGAGTTTATCGTCCATATTTCCTGCTAAACTGGATGCACCTGCAGTTTTTAGTGTCTCGGCGAGGCTAGCTTGCGAAGCCTCAACTGATTTACTATTTGAGGGGATTTGATCTCCAGAGTTATTATTAATTTTACTTTTCTCAACCATTTTAGTCCCACGAGTAAATCGGGCCGCCTACCACCCCATCGGCCACTGATGGGGAGGGCATTTATACAGTGGAGTTCGTTGCTCCAAAGGGATTGTTTATGACAGCATTTAACCTTGCTGCCCTAGCCTTCGGCTAGTTCTCTAGGCACAATGCCTCGCACCGTAGCTTGGGTTTTGCATGGTGTCTTGGTCGTGCTTCTCAAGCCTATCCTGTCCGGCATGGGTATTCCTGTCAGTAATATAGTTACCAACAGCGTAGCAGAGCCCTTCATTGATGCACTAAATCCTATCCACCAAAGACAAGGTCCTACTATGCCTAGAAGAGAAAAAGTTTGATTGGAGAAGAAAAGTTTTATTAAGGATAATGTATCCGATTCATAAAAAATTGTTGTCAGTTAAAAAAAATAACATTCTTTTTGACAGTTATGATTTGGCATTTTTTTTAAATATTGAAATTGAGTAATGTCTCAACATGGCTGAATAACAATTTTCAACCGTATCGAAATGTTTATATTTTGAATAACCATATATTTATTATAACAGCAAAATAATACATGAAAATTAAATAAAAAAATTAACGTTTGAAAACAATAAAAATTTTGTTGTGATCAAAATTTTGATTGATTAGAAGGATATATAAGCACTTTCTATTCTTGACAATAAAACTATGTATTTTTTAGCATAGATATAAATGTATTTTTTAGACACTTATAGATGATGTTCAAATATATTATTGTTATAAAGTTGGAACCTTCGATGTGATTTGATATTTATGAAAAATAACAATATAAGATTTAAAAAGACGAATGTGTTTTATTAAACGGACCGACTTATATGTTATTGAATAGATTTGTTCTCTTTAAACTATTTGTTAAAAAAAAAAAATTATTCAAATGTTTAGTCGTGTAGGATTTGATTTGTGTTATATAAATATTATATATTATATTATATAAATTTGTGTTATATATATTGTTATATAAATTATATGTTAAATAAATCTCTATATATGAACATTAGAATCATATTATGTACCGCTATTATTATAAATATGTGACCGTAATTTAAAGAAATATATTACCATCAATCGTTTATTTAAATACATCTGGAATTGAAAGTATATTATTTCGTATATATTCATATATTATAGACAATTAATATGATTGGTTTCTGTCTTATTATACAATACCTACACAGAAAAACTAAACTCAATGTCATTTTAAGATATCATCATGTTTATAATTTGAAAAAAATTTGTCCAAAAATATCTCAAAAACTCAATTGAAGTAGATACGAAGTTGAAATAGATAGTATCTCAAAGGGATGTACTATATAGTTTTACACTATGTGTCCGGATAAATTATGTTTCAGGGAACCAAAAGTGGTCTCTTTGAAAAAATTCAGGCAATATAATGCCATTTTACAAATAGATTACGATTCTTAAATAGTTGCACTGATACCTAAACACCTAAGTAAAGCTGTAAAGCTTGTTGCAGTGTCAAATGTTCTAAAAATAACATAATCTTATTGGAATAAGTAATGTTTATTTTTTCCTACTGATTAGATTTACTTTTCAATATTTTAGGCATAATAATTACTGTAAAATGGAAATCTTTTATTAAAGGTGGTTCGGAATTAAGTATATAAGATTTCAGACCTAATTAAAAGTTTCAATTGAAAAGAAACGATGGTGATAGTAGAAAATAAGCAGGGAACGCCTATAAGAAACTTCGCTTGAAAGAAGCACTTTATAAACAAATTTTATAAGCCTTGGACAATCCTCCTGATGAAGTATTCAGTATATCAATAACGTTTTGCAAATAATAAAAGATATTACCAAACGAAAAAACAGCGACCACCACCCTGATTATTTTTTACATGTCTTCTCCATTTCAAGCTCACAAGTTAACTTTCGCTTCACAATTTAAAAGAATTTAAACAAATAAGAAAGGGAGGTGTTGCATATGTTTAACGCAAAATAGATGAACTAATTACATTGTAATCAGGTGGAGGTGGTTTCCGACTTTAGGACTAATATTGGTTTCTGAAAATTACTTATGTCAAGTCTATGCCAAGATTAAAAATTAGCAAGTTTAAGGGTGCTGCTAGGGGCGGGTTTCCGATGTAGTTAATGGGTTGGTTTTTACCTTGAAAAATTTTCTACAATTAAAAAATATTTAAAAAAATTAGCGGAGTATTCGCATATGCTGAGAACAAAATGGTGCAAAATCGATCAAGGGATGGTTTCCGAGGGATTTAAAAGACTAATTTTTGTTTCTGAAAATTCTTAATATCAAGTAAATTTATGTCCAGTAAAAAAATTATGGGAGGATTGCTTATTAAATTTTTAATAAAAATCATATAATTTAAGGTTAAAAGTAGTAAAAAGTACAACAATTAAATATTATTTAAGCAAAAAAAATTAGCGCAGTGTCCGCATTTTCAATTACAAAATACATAATTTTAATTTAAAACGTTGCAATAGGAGGTAGTTTTCAATCAACTCAGAGGGTTGAATCTAGTTTTAACGGGTTCATTATCTTCAAATTACCCGATAAAGCCATAACTTATGAGGTAAATTAAGTTTTTATAATGTTATTTACTTTATTTTTATTCATAGAAAGTTTGTTTCTTCAAGTACATGCCGTTTTGTGGCATAACTATAGGATATAGGTGTTGGAGTCACTGTACCTTTTTATTTTAAATTAAAAGCACTTATACCACTTTTTTCTTGAATCTCTTACAATTTTTGAGAAAACGGCGAAAATTGAGTTTAGTGGATGGTTTTCTTAATACTTCAACTTTTGTCGGGATTTGTACCGCCCTTATTTATAGTATTTTTGTTTCTGGAGTCCCTAAGAAAATTATCGCAAAATTCCAGCTATGCTACAAAATACTGATTTCACAGCCCAGACGATTCGACTATAGTTTAAAGGATAGCCTCCTTTAAATTTCAGCCTTGTAAAAGTACTATCCTCATGACAACTTCACCTGTTATGTAATTTCAACTTATAAAATTAATCGCCTGTTAATTTTTTTAAATATATATGTATAAACATATGTAAATTAATTAAGCCACTAAGCCAGCGGAGCAACCTGAGCAGAACACAATTATAATAGTCTCATAATTAGAAGCTAATTAAATGCTCTAGTTAAAAATTAACTGCTCTTTGTTGTATCGTGTAACCGCATGCTCTGCTAGGTTATTGTTAAGCTAGCAGAGCAATATTTAAAAAATCAATTAATTATATTGTATTTAATATCAAATTATTAGGCAAATTAAATGCCCCAATTAAATATTAACTGCTCTTTGTTGTACTGTGTAACCGCATGCTTTGCTAGCTGAAGGTTGATCTTGCAGAACAATACTTTAAAATTAAAAAAAGTAATTATGCAATGATCGTTATGTGCTTCAGATAATTAAATGGACTAATTAACAATAAATTGTTCTTTGTTTTAGAGGGGGAAATAAACCCCTTCTCCTAGATCCAATACAATGTATGGGCATTCAATGAGTGGATATCGACATATTTAATTTTTACTCGCTACTTTGAAAAATTGGTTCCTGGACACCTCAAATGAGGCCGTTCCAAATATGAGCTCTTAATATTAATATATAAATCATCCACATTGCAGTTTTCCATTTTTACTTCAGTCACATGCGCAAAATTAGGAAACACATAGGAAATCCCAATACATATTTTTGTAGGTCTCTTAGACTCCAAAAAAGATCTCTTACACTTTATCAGTTACCCAACCATTCAAATGTTTCTGTAGATCAAAATTTGAAGAAAATATTAAAAAAACATTTTGTTTCTTCTTAATTTTACAACTCATTTATAAAAAAAAAGCCATACATTATTTTATAGGGAATTGAATGATCTATAAAATAGGTTTCGTATACTTTTTTCATTTACTCATTGTCTTTATTCAAATGACATTGGAGGTAAACTTAATGGAGAATTAAAAAAGCAGTGGTTTATGCTTCTAAATTTTATACCTCGTTGATTGGTAAGCATTAGAAAATGACTAATCTAAATGCATGGAAGAAATTATTGGATTTAGAAAAATGTTGTTGAATCGGTAATTGTAAGCGGTTAAAAGCTAATTGAATCAAAATTCAATTGAAAAATTATATATACTGTTTTAAAAAGAGGTTAAAGTCGGTATGAGTTGAATGTTGTTTGCGATTATCTTTTAATGGCTTTAACAAAAGAAACCATTTTTGTAAATCAGCTAATTTTCTAAGGAAATATGTATTGCTCTTTTTCTAATACTCACCAAGCAGAGACTAATAAAATTTAGACGCAAAAACAGTTTTTTTTTTATTTCTCAAAGTTTTACCTGTAATCTCTTTTAAATACGGTACAGAACCAAATTTGTGGATCGTTTAATTCACTCTAAAAATATGTAATGGGATCTCCTATCTGCTTTAGCTATATTTTCCTATCTATTTTGAGACATAAAATTTTGCTCATGTGACTGAAGTGAAAATGGAAAACTGCGATGAGGATGATTTATATATTAATATTAAGAGCTCATATTTGGAACGGCCTCATTTGAGGTGTCCAGGAACCAATTTTTCAAAGTTCCCAGTATAATTTAAATATGTATCGACATATTTAAATTAATATGTCAATAATCCCACTCATTGAATGTCCATGAATGGGATTTATCTTGGAGAGGGGGTTTATTTGTCCCTCTAAAACAAAGAACAGTTTATTGTTAATTACTGCATGTAATTATCTGGAGCACATTACGATCATTGCATAATTACTTTTTTTAATTTTAAAGTATTGTTTTGCAAGATCAACCGCCAGCTAGCAGAACATGCGCTTTCACAGTACAACAAAGAGCAGTTAATATTTAATTGGGGCATTTAATTTGCTTAATAATTTGATTTTAAATACAATATAATTAATTGATTTTTTAAATATTGCTCTACTAGCTTAACATTAAACTAGCAGAGCATGCGGTAACGCACTACAACAAAGGGCATTTAATTTTTAATTAGGGCATTTAATTAGCATCTAATTTTCAGACTATTATGATTGTGTTCTGCTCAGGTTGCTATGCTGGCTTAACGGGCATTGTAAATTAAAACATATTAAAATTGCATCTTTGAAGAAACCCATTCATTTTACCATTTTTTCCATAGTTTTATAAATTAAAGGGTTGATGATGCAACCACAGGACGCCCGCCAAGTCGTTAGTTTTTTATACTTAAATCTCCAAATTTTTATCCATGTGCTGCCATGCAAGTTATTCAGATTATTTGCTAGCTGTAAGAACCTTTAGCATATAAGTGTAAGTAGTCATTTGTATTTAGAAATTAGTTCACAAGAAAATGAATAATCAATTTGTAAAATAGTAGTTTGCTACAAATTAATTATTTTACGTTAATTTTCTCTTCATTAAGGTGGCCTAAATTATTTTCGTTGAAAGTATAATAAAACTTCCATTTTCTAGGTGTCATTTTGGAAAATATATTTCGACCGTAAGTGACATTTTTCTAGAGTGTTTTTCATTTTTTTCGGATTTTCTCAACAATTGATTTAGGAGCTATCAAAATCAGACTACTTTATTTGTCTTTTTAAGACATGCATTTTGGTATACATAAACTTCCCACTTTTTTATAAAAGAGGTGGAAATCTAATAAAACTGATAAATACCCCCAAGTAAGGTGCCTCTACTAATTTTACGATTTCAAAAATAGCTTAATAGTACAACATCCCTACCTAGACAGACCCTTTCTCACCCGTTTTGCCAATGAAAAGTATTATAAAAAACTCAACGGCCAAGTGTAACGGTTATTCTTTTTCTTGAAAAATTTAGTACCAATCGAGAGTAAACAGCGTACATAAAGTAAGATTACCTATGACCATTCCCAGTGGCCGAACGGTCTAAGGCGTTATGTCTGCGCAGTATGCCTACTTGGAAACTGGGAGGTTATGGGTTCGAATCCCGACATCGGCAGTTTGTCAATTATTAAGAAAATAAACGGCGGTTAATTGACTAAACTGTCAGCGTATGAACAAGAACGAAGTAACTGGCTATGCTTGAGAAGGTTTTCTGCAGTTTCCTTCACGAACTCCGGATGAATATCGGCATAGTTCCTATCATAGTCAGCTGCAGTCGCATATCCTACCGATTCCTAGTCCATAGGAATCACTTTTCTCATATCGTCACATCCTTCGGCATTACAATGGACCTTATGGTCGAAGTGTAGCCCGTCCAGGGCAGCCTCTACATCTATCCATCTAAGGTTACCTACCTTTTTCAATACCCGGTAGGGAAAATAGATAATTTACCCTCATCGATTTTCCTAATCGATGATATTTGAAAATGAAGGTTAATTTATTGCTTCCACGGTAGGTAGTATAGGGCTGCTTTTGCAAAATTTATACATTTAAAACTTGTGCACTTTATTTTTTTAGGTTTTATTATATACTAGGAGTAAACTTTTAGCCCACCTCAATTTTTTTTGTCGATGATCATCTGTTAATGACGCAAAAATTATTTTGTAGGTCTCGTTTTTTGAAAAAATTTAATACGGTATAACTTTTCCTTTATTGTAGAAAGCAACGGTGTAAATGCAGCTTGCAAATGTGGAAATGCTGGTAGACTCAGTCATAATGTGGATTCCAACTTCGATGCTAATTCTGTAAAATTACTAAAAATATAGGTTATCAGAGTATGCAATCATTGCGTTATTTGTTAACCCGACTTCAAAAAAGGAGGATGGTTCTCAATTCGTCTGTATTTTTTTTATTTTTTATTTTTTATTTTTATTTTATTTTTTTTTATTTTATTTTTTTTTTTATGTGTGTCACCTCAGAACTCCGACATTTATGAACCGATTTTGAATTTTTTTTTTGTTTTAAAGGGTTTGGTTTCCCATTGGTCCCATTGGCACCAAATCGCATTCTGATGAGGGGATGCCCGGAAAATCGAGGAAAATCCTCATTTTATATGTGATAACCGATTTCTGCGAAATTTTTTTTTTTTTGAAAGGGTATACTCATTCATAATGGGAAAATAAGAAAATTTTTTTAAGAACCGACTTCAAAAAATTTTTTTACAAAAGAAAAACCGACCCCAAAAAAAAATTTTTACAAACAAAAAACAAAATGCTCTTAAAATTAAAAAAAAAAAAAACGGGTAAAAAAAAAATGTGTTATAAAAAAATTCACTAAAAATTAGTAAGTCGTTTAGTAGGTCTACCCATATTTAGACAAATAAAACTAGTTATACAACTTCAAAGTCACTAAAAAGCGAGAAATAAACATATTTAGACAAAATGGAAATTCGACTTCAAAAATAAAATATTCTATAACAAAAAATGCACTAAAAAGTAAAAAAATAATTGTATATTCTTGTGCCAATTTTAGTTCACCTAAGCAAAAATTTTTAAATATATATGTACAATTATTGTTATTTTTGGAGGCGGTGTCCAAAAATTATGTGAATTTCTCTATGCTGACACCGCCTCAATAACAATAAAATAACAATAATTGTACATATATATTTAAAAATTTTTGCTTAGGTGAACTAAAATTGGCACAAGAATATGCAATTATTTTTTTACTTTTTAGTGCATTTTTTGTTATAGAATATTTTAATTTTGAAGTCGGGTTTCCATTTTGTCAAAATATGGTTTATGTTTTGAATATGTTTACTTGCATCAGAAAATTAATTAAAATATACAAATGACGTTTAGTATAATTAATATACAAGTTCGACCTTTTACAATGTATATATAGATTGATTTTAATAAAGATTATATTTGTGAATTATATTCCAACAAGGTCGTATTATTCGAACGCAATTATTGATTATCTTTTTATCATATTTTTTTAGTTACTAACTAAATTTTAGATTTTGGAAGTTAATACATATTGGTCATCGAAAGTTTTAAAACATCAGTACCAGAGTTTTAAAGTTTTCTTCAGTTTTTACTACATGATTTTCCTTTCTTTGATAGAATACCATTGACTCTCAATAGTTATACAAACTTTCTTGGTTTATATTATTGATATCAAATAGTTATTTTCGCAATAATTGGCTATGAACTTTACCAAAGCTTCCTTAATACGATAATCCTTAAGGATACCTAGTCCTGTAGTTCTACATGGAATATCAAACCCTTGTCGATTTTGTTGATTAGAATCTTTGATTAAATTAACGTCTTTATTAGCGATAAAATATAATATGTATCTGCAGCATTACTTGAACACAGTTTTATGTGAATAGATCCAGCTACTTTATCAAAAGTTCGTGGCATGCAGGATCCAATAAGGTGTAAGAAGTAAAAATCAAATACTATTTTGATGTCAGTTTGTGTCGACTGAACCATTTGGACTTGAGATCTCAATGTCTTGGCTAATTTGGACTTTTCTGTTTTTAACTTTTCACTGTTACAAGTTAAAAGAGACTGGTACAATTTTGGTATTGATGCTAGTGGAAACGTCAAACAGTGTTCTACATAAATTTTTTTTTCAAGGCTAATCGAGACTAGCCAACCAAAGAAGACTACTTGTTTGTCTTTCACCAGACCTTTGGAGGTACAATGAAAAATAAAAAGTTTTTATCGTGGTATAGGATTTTCAAATCTTCCGGCAACAGCACCGCATTTGTCGTTATTTATTACAGAGAAATGAACATGCGCACTATCTTGTCCTCGACAACTGTATCACGTGCAGATACTATTCTGCGAGCATTTCTATCACATATATTAGTACGTGCAGTGATATCTATACCAATTCTCTTCCTCAATGATTCATAATTTAAATCGCGACAACCCTGAGATCTGCCAACTTTTGCAAAGTCAACCCTATAACGTGTTCGAAATAAAATTACCTACATTTTCAAACATAATCGATTAGTGAAACACGGTGAGGATAAATAACTAATGCCAGTTTACCTGTTTATTACCTCTCCTAGGTACGGTAAGACCTTGTCGCTGGTGGAGTGGCTCGTGTGCAACGATGAAGGGCTATGCTTTGTCGGCGGTAATTATATTACTGGCAAGGATACCCATGCCGAACAGGATGGCCCTGAGGAGCCAGATTAAGAAATCATGAAAATTCAAGCTACGGTGCGAGGCATTGTGCCTAGAGTAGGCTAGAGCAGCAGGGTTAGATGCTGCTGTAAACAATCCTCTTGGGCAACTGACGAACTTCACGATTTTATTGCCCTCCTCATCAAGAGACCAATAAGGTAGTAGACGGCCTGGTTTACTCGTGGGACCAAATATGGAAAACCAAAGAAAAAGTAACTCTGGGGCTCAAATCCACTCAACAAGTGAATCAACCGAAGCTGTGCAAGCTAACCTCGTGGTCACACTATGGCAACAATGCGGAAAAAATGCCAAGTCTTCAAGTTTTGCAAATAAACCTCCAGCACAGTAAGGCAGCCTCTGCTGTTTTCTGCCATAATGAGCTGGCTAGAGGAGCCAGCATATTTCTATAGCCTTATTCAAAGGACATATAACAAAACTCTAGAAAAACCCAGAATTTTCATTTATGCAAGGAAGGGCATCAATCGTCGTTTTGTCGCTGATGAAATTTTGTTAGAGAGATCTTACAGCGGTAAAACTAAAATACAACATAGGGAACGAAACTGGAGTGTTAATCATCACTAATCACTGATTATAGGTAGCGATGCAAACGCTCGTCACACTGCTTGGGGAAGTATCAATATATATGCAAGAGGAGAGTACCTCCTAGATTATATTATACCTAAAAACTTAGATATAGTTAATCAACGCAACTTTTATTAACAGAATTCGGCAGACAGTCATAGATGTAGCACTAAGTACTTATGGAATTAGTGGAAACATCAAGACGTGGCGAGTATCCGATGAGTCATCTGCATCGGATCACAGGCAAATTTATTATAATGTGGAGTTTAAAACAAACCAATGTAATATACATTATCGGAATTCGAGGAAAACGAATTGCGAAGAATATAGTTCGACACTAAAGTTAAAACTCGTCACAATCCCGTAAAAAGTTTAAACAGTACTGGACATTGAGCTAATTGCAACTGAGCATGCAATACTCAGAGAACTTCAGCAAGCAATAATTAACTCTTTCCAACAAAACTGCCCGGAGGTCTCAAAAGATATCAGCAAGTGAACTTGCTGGTGGAATAAATACCTCAGGAACCAAAGACAAAAAGTCCGCAGAAACAGAGCAAAAAGGATATGGAACTGAGACAACTACCATGAAGCCCTTACTGAATACAAAATGTATCTGAAAAAAACCAAAACAAACTCATAGATGAAACTTGTCACGATGTTGAAAACACATCTGAGGAGCAAGACTCCATCGTATTCTAGTGAAGAAACCCGCCAGAAGAAAGACACCATTGGGTCACTACGTAAGCGTCATGGTGATTACTCTAGCTCCGGAAAGGATACACTCCAAATACTAATCCAAACTCATTTTCCGGATTCTGTGGCAATAAACAGTAAAAACCCTTCCCACGAGCAACTTAACCAAAACCTCGTAGCAACAAGCGAGGACTGTAGAAGAGCGGCGAGTACCTTCAATAGCTCAAAGATCGAGTGGGCAATAAACTCATTCGACCCCTTTAAAGCACCGGACCTGACGTGATATACCTAGTGCTTTCACAAAGATCATATTTTTAGGGGTTGGTCACATTTTTCAGGGCAAGCCTAGCTACAGGTTATATCCCAAAAGCATGAAAGCCAGTAAGAGTGACCTGTTTACTAAAACCGGAGAGGCGCAATCACTCCGTGGAGAGGATTTAAGAGCTATTAGTCTGTCATAGTTTCTACTTAAGGTAATGTAAAGACTAATCGGATATCACTTACCTCAAGGGGCACTATAGGAAAATCCGCTTCATGCAAACCAGCATGCGTATCGGGTGGGAAAATCCTACGAATCAGTCCTCCACAATGTAATATACAGGAATGAGGAGAGATTTGCAAGGAAACATACCACCTTGATATTGAGGGGCCGTTTGATAATGCCTCTTAAAATTCCATGATCAACTCAGCATCAAGTCAGCACGGAGTAGAAGGCATCTTCTGCAGGTGGATAAACTATGCTGGTAGATAGAAACTTCTCTTCTTGGCGTGTCACTGTCAGAGGAAGTCCACAGGGTTGTGCCTTATCCCCACTCCTGTGGAGTCTGGCAATTAACAGGTTACTGACGAAACTATAATTGCAATTCAAGGATCCTGTGAAAGCACTATCTCGGAGCTTACGCAAAACGCTCTAAGATTCACACAGGAGTGGTGTATCAACGAGGGATTAAAAATAAAGCCTAGCAAAACCACAAGTATTCCATTCACACAAAAAAGAAAGGTGGATAAAATAAAACCACCCATCCTCTTCGGTGAAAGACTACAGATCGCAAGGGAAGCCAAATTCTTAGGACTGATGTTAGACTTTTAGTAACATGGAACCCTCAACTGGAATACATAACAAATAAGAGCAAATCTTCTCTCATGCTTTGCAAGAGAGCATGTGGAAAAATCTGAGGAGGAAGGAAATAAAATAGCAGATTTACCCTTAATAGGCCGAAAACCTATTTTAGGAATTCCAAAGACAATATGTGATCAACGTGAGGATGAATGTAAAACATCGTGATCACTGGGAAAATATACTGCAGCAAAATACTGTTTCAGAATGCATCCAAGAAGCTACCCCTCGATATACTGAATCTGAACAGGATACTTCGGAAAGGTACCGGATTCTTCACCGATAATTATCACCTTCAGAAGCATCTGCACACAATAGGACTCCATAACGGATCCATTATGTGCAGACTGTGCGGCGAGTAGGAGGGAACACCCAGCCACAACATCTTTAACTGCGAATATTTCGATTACAGTGAATACAAGATATTCGGTGTATCTCACCCCGAATATATTCAGAAACCTTCAGGAAAACCTGATCAGCAAGCACCTGCCTATTGCCGAGATATGGGAAAAGCGAATCTCGTCAGGCTGAAGTAGAAGGGAAAGCGAAATGGACCATACGGTCGAAATGCAATACTTTTTTATACCCTAAGATATATATCTATATCCATCTAACCTATTTACATCTGGCAACCCGGTATTACGACCAGGAAATAGGTAGACAACCTTATTTTTACAGATTATATACGTCTTTTACTCTCGATTAGTACTACATTTTTCCAGAAAAAGGATGAATGTAACTATTGAAATAAATTTAATTACATTGTTTTGAATTAAAAATAACCTTGCCAGAACATGGGGCGACTACCCTAGCACGTTGTGTCTATTTAATTAGAGAAATGGATCAGGGATGACCGATCTAGTTCGGGATCTTAGACTATAATGTTCTATCCTCTATTGATATAGAAGTTCAATATCAAATTTCAATGTTATAGTTCTTTTTTTCCTGAGATTTTTCGAGTTCGAATAATTATCTTTTGTTAAAATATATTATACAAATCCGTTTTAATCAAACCAAAAATTGAAGTAAAAAGTTTGTAGAATTAGTTATTATTAAATGAGTCACTGTCTTATTCAATAATCGTGGTAAAAAATATGACTTGAACCGTAATACAAACTCAATATTCAGATTTCTCTCTATACAAGTTGTTGGGATAGATGGATACATACCCCGATCAGAGTAGTGGTCGCTTATTATGTTATACGGATGCAGACTACGTTGGCATATAGAGATGATTGTTTACAGTGACTATAGTCTATGCTCTGATCTCAAATTTATAGTTTATCTAAGATGTATATCAATTTTATAGTTCCGTTTTTAAAATATTCACTGGGTAAATCCATTACATATGTATTATTTTTTAAATAATAATACATATGTATTATGCAAAATTTAATAACAAAACAATTCCAGCACAATTACAGAACGCGACTACTTTTTATGTGCGTTGTTTTACAATAATGCTAATGAGATTGAACTACGAGACCCTTGTCGCGTAAACCAAATATGCGTACTCTCATTTAATTATATGTAAATTATTCGACTGTTTAATAGTTTATTACGAAATATTGCTCATGAATTTTATTATCATTTTACAGCTATTAAGTATAACAGGTTGGTGACAAGACTATTATCAATTATTTATATACCCTGTGTTATCTACATACGCAATATTTTACTACCCACAATTAATTACTCCTTTACGTTTGTGAAAACCTGTAGAAAACCTTCACAAGTATAGCCGGTTATTTCGTTCTTGTCCATGCGCCGACAGTTTAGTCAATTAACTGCCCCCCTTTTTTTTTAATAATTGACAAACTGCCGATGTCGGGATCCCAACACATAACCTTCCAGTTCTAAGTACACACAATGTCAATACAAGCGCGGCTACTTGGTTGGTATACATACCGGATAATAAAGTATCTAAGTCTAATATATTTGTTTTTTGTTATTAGATTTGATACTACAAGCAATATAAATATACAGGGTGAGTAGAACCAAGTGGATGTAATAACACTCCTCTACTTCCATCCACGATTCTCCCATTTTTCCAATAGAATACAATACATTATAACAAAACGAAGACCACCCAAAGACATGATATAAGCCACAACCAAAACACTCAAATCAAAGTGCGCACAAAAATAAAGTAGGCGAGCCCCTTTCTAAAGTCAAAATAATCAAATCCGGGAACGTAAGCAGCGGTGGGAAAAAAAATTAGTTTGAAATATTAGGGAAACATATTACTTGTTAACATTATACTTGTTAAAAACAATATTAGATTTTTATTACCCAGGGACGAATCTACAAATTTTACACGGGTTTTATTTATATACAAATATGATATATTATATATGGTAAGTTGTAGCTTGAGGACGTTCCAGCACTGTGTTATATAATCAGGACAAAAAATCGGTTCGATTTTATTATAGCACAAACACATAAATACACATACACAACACATAGACAAATACACTGTTCACATTTACAAAATAATTTTGTTTTGAAGAAGAAAAATAATCATATTTGTATATATGCGCCCCCAGTGAAAAATTTCTGGATTCGCTCCTGGAGTAGTGGGTACACATGTAATTGTAATAAAATTATATTATTGCTTTGATTTTTTCAATAATAAAACAACTATTAGCCCTGTCAATCTATTAAAAAAATCACCAAATAAAAAAAAACGTATATTCTACATTTTAAAATTGGCCAAAATTTAGTCTGGACCTTCTTCTTGAACATATCAAAAGACCCATATGGGGGCTGGCAACGCAACAGGCTTGAATTTTAGGGCTTTTTTCGGTTTTTCCTCAATATCTTGAAAACTATCAACTTTTTCAACCACTTATACTTCTAATATGAAAGCTCATTGAATTTCCTACAAAAAACGTACAAAAAGTTTTTTTCTAGCTTTAACCATTTGAAGTCCAGAAAGTCTAGTTTACGAGGGGAGAAAATCGCTTCTGAAAGTTTTTTTTCTTATTTCAAATAACTCAATAACTAAATAATAATAACTAAACATACTGATAAAAAACATAAATGCATACAATTACAACATATATATCATACAAACATATATAAAGAAATACAAAACTTCTCACACTTCATACATCAAGCTCATCGTCTGACAACTCGTCTTCCTTCCCTACGAGAAGCACTGGACGGTTGAGGCACATCCCATTGCACTAATAGCAGGCGATCGAGCATGAGAGGCCTGCCTTCTGACAGTCACACGTTGGTCTGCACTCTGTCTTCCATGAGCAAAATATCATGTTCAATCTACAGTCAGGTGCGGCACTTCTATGGATCCAGAGGGTTGCCCACCCACAACTGGATCTGGTGGTAAACCTTCTGGGCATTCTGCATGACTGCACTTTTAGTGCGGGGAAGAAGTGACGTCTGGTTTGATTTTCCTGGCTGAGCATTGGAACCAGGTACATCAAAAGGCGTTTATTGTCGTCATGGTGGGAGGAGTCCCATTCAATGCCAGAAACATTTTCTCAGCACCTTCCGGCAGAACCTCTGGTGTGCTGGTTGGGCTGTAAAATAGTGGTGGAATTTGTAAAAGCTGAGGGTTTTTTTGAACTATTTTCATTTTTTATGGTTTTGTGTAGCTGAAGTAGTGTCACATCCTGAAAAAGCATGTAAAAATAAAACGGTTTCTCTAAGGAAAGAGGGAACTTCTTTTGCTTATACATCTATATATCTCTCAAACACTTAAAGCTAGAAAAAAAGTTTTTTTACGTTTTTTGTAGGAAATTAAATAAAAAAGTTGATAGTATTCGAGATATTGAGGAAAAGCCGAAAAAACTCCTAAAATTCAAAATGGCATCCTTTTGCGCAGCCCCCCCCCCTATATGGGTCTGTTGGATATGTTCAAGAGGAAGGTCTAAACAAAATTTTGGCTAATTTTAAAATATAGAATATAAGTGTTTTTTTTTTTTTTGGTGATTTTTTTAATAGATTGACTTGGCTAATTGTTATTTTATTATTGCAAAATAAAAATAATATATTTTTATTACAATTACATGTTAACCCACTACTCCAGGGGCGAATCCAGAAATTTTTCACTGGGGGCGCATATATACAAATATGATATATTATATATGGTAAGTTGTTGCATAAGGACGTTCCAGCACTGCGTTCTATAATCAGGACAAAAAACCGGTTCGATTTTATTATAGCACAAACACATAAACACACATACACAACACGTAGACAAATACACTGTTCACATTTACAAAATAATGTTGTTTTGAAGAAGAAAAATAAATTTAAACTTTTATATTTCGAAAACAAAACGGTATCACACGATTTAAAAAAAAATTTATATAATAAATGTTTAGCTTTATTCTCATAATTTTTTTTAAAATTCTGTCGAATATTTTTTCTACAGATAATAGTTGGGCGGGCATGAAGATTTACATGCTTCCAATGAGAGAGAGTGAGACAGAATTATAACTTTGATATTAATTATCTCGCGTTCTAATTCTGAAAATTAGAGATTTTTATTAGAAAACGGTATTTAGCCTGTGAAAAAAAGGAGCAAAATCTGTCGAAAAGTGCGGGTATGGTGGAACATCCTTAAGGAACAAAGTTAAATTTTATAACAATTAAAGGATTAAAATAACATAATATTATGGTAAAGTATATCATTAATTTGTTCTTTCTCCTAAAGGTTGAAAAATAATGATGTGAGTAGCCTCTGTTATAGACTGTCGTGTCTCAAAAACGGAGATTAAACCCCATTATTATTATTATTATTATTATTTATTTTTTTATTAAAGGCTGAGCCCGATTAGTTTACCGCACGGACATAGTCAAGTGACGGTAAACTGTGTTATTTGTATTTTTTTGTTCTAATGTGTCATGTGAACCGGAGAATGTGTGTGAGGGTGCATGTATAGAAGGGTGCGAAGGGTGTATGTGTTCTTGTAGTGTATATAAATGTATGTATGTTAATTGTGCTCTGCGACATCGCCTTTTGGGTGGTTTGTGTGGTGTTGTATTGTGTTGTGTTCGCTTTCGTGTTCGGTGAGCGAATGTGGTGTTGTCCGTCGGTTGTGAGTAGTGTGTTATTTGGTCATGTGTGAGTCGTGTTACAATGGGTGAAGTTTGTTGTGTGGAGTTTTGATTTTTTGGAGGTGGTACCCGTGTATGGGTGTTGTGGTTAATGTAGTTGTGCTGTGTTGTGTTTCTTGTGTAGTGTTTTGTGTTTGCTTTGAAATATCTGATGGTGTTGATATTTGGTCTTGTGTGAGGCTTGTTAACCGAGCAATGGGTGGCGTGTTATGTGTTTCGTTTCGATGTAACGGGGGTAGTGCGTGAATGAGTGCTGTGGTAGTGGAATGAGTGCTGTAGTAATGATGTTGTATGATGATGGGTTTGTTTTTTGTGTAGTGTTTTGTGTTTGGTTTAGAGAATGTGGTGATGGTGCGTGTGTGATTGTTGTTGTAGATATTCTGCGTTGTATCATGTATATTTCTTGTGTTGTGTTTTGCATGTGTGACTGTGTGTTGTGTGGGTGCTGTGCTGACGTGAAGTTTCTGTGTTTGGTGTAAGTGTGTTTGCATTGGTCGGAATGTATGTTGTGTTTGTTGTTGTGTGTAAAGCAGTGTTTGGTGTTTTTGTTTGGAGAGTGCATGGCCCCATAGAGTGAAACTTTCTCACTGTACGGCAAGTATTAATAATAACTGCCTTTTGTAATTGTATGTATGTGTTTTTTTATCCGACTTCAAATAGGAGGATGGTTCTCAATTCGTCTATATGTTTTTTTTTATATTTGTTACCTTAGAACTCCGTCATATATTAACCGATATTGAATTTTTTTGTTTGTTTTAAAGAGTTTGATTTTCGATTGGTCCCATTGTCACCAAATCGCATTCTGATGAAGGGATCCCCTGGAAATCGAGGAAAACCCTCATTTTATATGTGATAACCGATTTATGTGAAAATTTTTTTTTTTTGTCATGATATACTAATTCATAATGGGAAAATAAGAAAATTTGTTTAAAAAAAAAAAAATTTTACAGAAAAAAAAACAAAATGCTTGTAAAAAAAATTGAAAATCTGTAATAAAAAAATGCACTAAAAATTAAAAAAAAAAAAAAAACGGAAAAAAAAAAATGTGTTATAAAAAAATGCACTGAAAATTAGTAAGTCGTTTAGTAGGTCTACCCATATTTAGACAAATAAAACTAGTTATACAACTTCAAAGTCACTAAAAAGCGAGAAATAAACATATTTAGACGAAATGGAAATTCGACTTCAAAAATAAAATATTCTATAACAAAAAATGCACTAAAAAGTAAAAAATAATTGTATATTCCTGTGCCAATTTTAGTTCACCTTAGGAAAAATTTTTAAATATATATGTACAATTATTGTTATTTTTGGAGGCGGTGTCCAAATTTTATGTGAATTTCTCTAGCTGACACCGACTCCAAAAATAACAATAATTGTACATATATATTTAAAAATTTTTGCTTAGGTGAACTAAAATTGGCACATGAATACGCAATTATTTTTTACTTTTAAGTGCATTTTTTGTTTTAGAATATTTGATTTTTGAAGTCGGGTTTCCATTTTGTCAAAATAGGTTTTATGTGTAAATCAAGTTTGTGTAGACTGTTTTGAAGTGTTTTTGGTATGACGCCTATTGAGCTTAGAACCACTGTGACGATAACAACTAG
The DNA here is from genome assembly GCA_963920215.1 of Nineta flava. Taxonomy (NCBI): domain Eukaryota; kingdom Metazoa; phylum Arthropoda; class Insecta; order Neuroptera; family Chrysopidae; genus Nineta; species Nineta flava. The sequence continues at coordinate 38,201,876 of OY986043.1, read as the reverse complement.
TGTCGTTTTTCACTGAATCCTCAGTTCGACAGTTATATCGGTGTATTTTGTTAGTTTTTCAGTGTGTGTAGTCCGCAGATTGTGTGTGTTGGGTACTGCTATGTCTATAAAGAACGTGGTTTTTGTGTGTTTGTGTATAAGTGTAATGTCTGGACTGTTATAGTGATCCGTCTTGTCTGTGATAATTGTTCTATCCCAATATAATTTGTGTGTGTTGTTTTCGAGAATTGTAGATGGAGTGTGTTTGAAGTATGACGTGTTGTCTGTTGTGAGTTTGTGTTTTATGGCGAGTTTGGGTATATTATTTTTGCTACCTGACCGTGTCTGTGTTTGTAATTTGTTTGTGTAAGGCGTGAGCATGCAGATGTAATGTGTTGTATTGTTTCTGGTTTCCGGTTTCTGCCGACATTGTCTGTTTGTTGTACAGTGTCTTTAAGTATGTATTTTTTGTAGTTCAGTGTATGTATGATTTGATCCTGTATTGCAAACATGAAGCCCTCGGTTTCCGGAAAGATATTACACTTGGTCAACCAAGCCTGCGAAGCCTCTCGGTCAACACAGTTGTGGCTAATCTCATGCAAATACCTTCCATGTAGAACCTACGATTTCCATGTCTGCATGTATGTGGCTGTGTGTTGTGCTTTGGTTGATGTAGGAGTTATTATTATTATTATTATTATTGTCTCTTTTTTCTTTTTTCCAAGGCTAATATTATTATTATTATTATTATAATTAATTTGTTGTATCATAATATTATGTCATTTTTTTCCTTTAATTGTTATAAAATTTAACTTTGTTCCTTAAGCTACAACTTACCATATATAATATATCATATTTGTATACATGCGCCCCCGTGTAAAATTTGTAGATTCGCCCCTGGGTAATAAAATTCTATTATTGTTTTTAACAAGTAAAATGTTAACAAGTATTTAACAAGGATTTGATTATTTTGAATTTGGAAAGGAGCTTGCCTGCTTTATTTTTGTGCGCACTTTGATTTGAGTATTTTGGTTGTGGCTTAAATCATGTCTTTGGGTGGTCTACGTTTTGTTATAATGTATATATATATATAGTATATATATATATATATATATATATATATATATATATATTCATTATATATATATATATATATATATACTATATATATATATTCATTATATATATATATATATATATATATATATATATATACTATATATATATATACATTATAACAAAACGTAGACCACCCAAAGACATGATTTAAGCCACAACCAAAATACTCAAATCAAAGTGCGCACAAAAATAAAGCAGGCAAGCTCCTTTCCAAATTCAAAATAATCAAATCCTTGTTAAATATTTGTTAACATTTTACTTGTTAAAAACAATAATAGAATTTTATTACCCAGGGGCGAATCTACAAATTTTACACGGGGGCGCATGTATACAAATATGATATATTATATATGGTAAGTTGTAGCTTAAGGAACAAAGTTAAATTTTATAACAATTAAAGGAAAAAAATGACATAATATTATGATACAACAAATTAATTATAATAATAATAATAATAATATTAGCCTTGGAAAAAAGAAAAAAGAGACAATAATAATAATAATAATAATAACTCCTACATCAACCAAAGCACAACACACAGCCACATACATGCAGACATGGAAATCGAAGGTATATATATATATATATATATATTGTATTGTATTCTATTGGATGTTGTAGAAAAATGGGAGAATCGTGGAAGGAAGTAGAGGTGTAAAGACATTGTGTGTACTTGGAACTAGAAAGTTATGTGTTCGAATCCCGACATCGGCAGTTTGTCAATTACTAAAAAAAAGGGGGGGCGGTTAATTGACTAAACTGTCGGCGCATTAACAAGAACGAAATAACCGGCTATACTTGTGAAGGTTTTCTACAGGTTTTCACAAACGTAAAGAAGTAATTAATTGTGGCTAGTAAAATATTGCGTATGTAGATAACACAGGATATGTAAATAATTGATAATAGTCTTGTCACCAACCTGTTATATTTAATACGTGTAAAATGATAATAAAATTCATGAGCAATATTTCGTAATAAACTGTTAAACAGTCGAATAATTTACATATAATTAAATGAGAGTACGCATATTTGGTTCACGCGACAAGGGTCTCGTCGTCCAATCTCATAAGCATTATTGAAAAAACAACGCACATCATAAAAAGTGGTCACGTAAATTTTGCATAATACATATGTATGATTATTTAAAAAATAATACATATGTAATGGATTTACCCAGTGAGTATTTTAAAATCGGAAGTTAAACTATAAAATTGATATACATCTTAGATAAATTTGAGATCAGAGCATAGACTATAGTCACTGTAAACAATCATCTGTATATGCCAACGTAGTCTGCATACGTATAACATAATAAGCGACCACTACTCTGATCAGGGTATGTATCCATCTATCCCAACAACTTGTATAGAGAGAAATCTGAATATTGAGTTTGTATTACGGCTCACGTCGTATATTTACCACGATTATTGAATAACAGTGACTCATTTAATAATAACTAATTCTACAAATTTTTTACTTCAATTTTTGGTATGATTAAAACGGATATGTATAATATATTTTAACAAAAGATAATTATTCGAACTCGAAAAATCTCAGGAAAAAAAGAACTATAACATTGAAATTTGATATTGAACTTCTATATCAGTAGAGGATAGAACATTAAAGTCTAAGATCACGAACTAGATCGGTCATCCCTCATCCATTTTTCTAATTAAATAGACACAACGTGCTCGGGTAGTCGCCCCATGTTCTGGCAAGGTTATTTTTAATTCAAAATAATGTAATTAAATTTATTTCAATAGTTACATTCATCCTTTTTCTTGAAAAATTTAGTACTAATCAAGATTTTTTTTAAATATTTATCGATTTCAAATGAGTTTTTCAGAAAAAACTATTCAAGGTAATATTCTAGGAAATTTTTTAGTTATTCAACAAAAACAAATAATTTTTTGCCAATTTTTCTTTATTTGATTATTATTCCAAAAGAAACTTTGATTCATTCAGCGTGAAAGTAAAAAAAATTTAGTGTTGGGTGTATTTAATATTGCGTAATGCGTAAAGTAATCCTAACTCAATTAAGTAATGAAACTTTAAATTTTGAGATGAATATACTCTTCATTTGATCTGCTATCTAATGATAGTAAAATTTTAATGTAAAGGTAAATAAATTTAAAGTAATAAAACTTTAAATTAAAACTAATAAGTTTCAAATGTTAAATAATATATGTAAAACAAAATGATAACAGAGAGCGAATGTGAAAATAGTTAACTCAAATCTCGAATTCAATCGTGGGCTCGCTAATAGAATTCTGTATCGCGTTAAGATGTTTAATAGGTGTTAATCTAGTGCTTGATGTTGGCATTGTTGAAACATTTAAAAAAAAGCAAATGTATTTAAAATCTTTTTGGAATTTTATTCAATTATAAACATCAAAATATTTATTGTCACGTGCTATTTATAGTGTTTCACCAAGGCTACGAGGTAACCTCGCCTCGCCTCTATCCTCAGTTACGAAGCACGAGGCGAGGCGAGGCGAAGTTCAATATTTTAATCCTCGTTACTAACCGAGGCGAGGTGAGGTGTATTGTCCCAAAAACCTCGCCTCGGCCGAGGCAAATTTACAAACAAAAAAATAAAAAAAAATAAAAATATAGCAACATGTATTTTTACAAAAAACATGAAGCAATAGATAGATGCATTTTAAAGGAAAAATTAATTTTATGCCATGGTTAGTTTTTATAATAATAATCATAAATTTTTCACCGGTTTGCAAATTTTATAGAGAAAAGTAAATGTATTATTTTTATTTTGCTGATCGACTGCGTATTCTTATTTTAGAGAAAAACAAAAACTTGTGCGGTCGGGGGACGCCGTCAGGAACGTTATTTTTTCAACTCTAAACGTAATTTAATATGTAGATTTCTATTGATTATATTAATGTATTTTTGTCACGCCAAAAAGTGCAGCCCTCTTTTATTTAACTCTCTCTCTAATTTGTATATTTTATTTCATTTTAGCGAATTTCCGGAAAGGAAATAGGGCTATTGGTCTCGTACCAAAGTCTAAATTTTGCAAATATTTGTTCAAATGTCCATCGATCCTACCTAGTAGATGTCGAAAATCATCGTTTCTAAAATTTATATGTATATATAAGTTTTTTTTACCATATTATGTACATTGCAAAATAAGTCAAAGTAAATAATAATTTTTCCTCGACTCGCCTTGGCCGAGGTGAGGCGAGGATGATAGCTAACCTAACCGAGGCGAGGCGAGGCTAGTCAACATTCTGCCTTGGCGAGGCGAGGTTGATATTTATCAAATATTAACAAACATCAAATAATTACAAAATAAAAAATAAATAATTCAAATTAATTGAATTTTAATACAATATAAAACAAAAATTTATTTATATTTAATAGTGTCAACCTAATATATTTTTATTATTATTATAAAATAAATAATAGTGACGTCACGTTTCAGTTATTGCAAAAAATGTTAAATATCTGGCATATGTTTATAATTATAATTTGAACTTTGATGAAAATGTGATCTTAACCAAACATTTTGTCAAAATACACCGTAATTAAAACCAATAAATTGTTTCATTACAAAATAAAGAATTTTGAAATAATGATCTATTGAATTAAAACTTAACAATTTGATAAACAAGATATTTATACTATGGCAGTTTGAATATTTTAAATATTGCTTATCCAACAGCCATATTCAACCTATCCATTATTAATCTATTTTAAATAGCATTATATTGTTTTACTTTACATCTTTGATTTAGTAATTGCAATTCTAGCTTTGAATTGTTTTATTTACATCTATGTTTTGTAGATGCAATTCTTGTACGGTATAATTACTATGTAAACTTATTAAACTTATGTTGCAATTTAATTAAATAAAAGATACTATTCTCTGTTGTAATCGGTCAGCTATTGAGTTAATAAGACATGTCTTGTATCATATCTAGAGCACGGTAGTGCGCAAGGCCGAGTTTAAGGGACACATTTTGCCTTCTCACTTACAGTGCTATTACTACAGCTTAATTTAGGCTCAATTTTTAGGTGCTGTATCTTTTGAACGAAAAGAGCTACAGTGTTGATATTTCGAATGTCGATACTTTACGGACTTACTTTTACTTTACATCTTTACATAAGAAACCGTTTTTTCAATGATCGTTAACGAATTAACCGCTAAAAAGTTATTTCACTTCAAAAATGCAAAATTCGCGGGAACACCCATAATTTTTTGCGACTAAGTCATCATAATTCTACGCTACTTCCAGATATCCTGTAAAGTTGATATTTGGCATACGGTAGATCTAGTACCCAAACCGACGGAAAAATTGCGAAACTGGAAATTTGTATCGGAAAAAAGGAAATTTTTACAATTTTCGTTTTAATTAAATTGACATTATACACCATATATGCTTTTCGAAAAATCGAAAAATTAATGAGAATTAAAGTTGTAAATACTAAGTCTTACTATAATTTTGTTTCTTATCATTTTTTCTGTTACACTAATATTTACAGAAATTTTGACGGTTTAAGATTGAAAATTAAATTCCTTAATATCTCTGAACACATTAGAGTTTGAGCAAAGATGATAAGGTAATGAATTGTAGCAAACTTCATTTTCTACAACTTTATACCTTAAGTATTTTTCGATTGTTCTAATATTAAGAGAGATATTATATATTTTGTGTTTTATATGAAAACCGATCTTACATGATATATGAATGCTCTCCGCTGATTGGTCTATGACATTTCTATAATACTATTGGTTAATACCTAACATATGATAAATTATAAATATTATAAATTAATTGAATAGAGTTTAAGGGACACATTTGGCCTTCTCACTTACAGTGCTATTACTTATCGAAAAATCAGAGGAGATCTAACTCCGAAATATCTTCTGAACGAAAAGAGCTACAGTGTTGATATTTCGAATATCGATACTATACGCAACTATAAGAAGCTATTTTTCATCGTTAACGAATTAACCGTTAAAAAGTTATTTCAATTCAAAAATGCAAAATTCGCGGTCACGCCTTAAAAACCGTGTATAATCTATCATAATTCTACGCTACTTCCAGATATCCTGTATAGTTGATATTTGGCATACAGGTAGATCTACTACAGTAGAAAATTGCGAAAACTGGAAATTTGTATAGGAAAAGAGGAAATTTTTACAATTTTCGTTTTAGTTAAATTTACATTATAAACCAAATATGCTTTTGATTCGTTGATGTGTATACCGCCGCCTTTCTGATTGGTTGGATATTTACTATAAATGTATTTTTTCTGTTAAATTGCAATCATTACGATATCCGGCTGAAGCACATAGAGTGAAATCAATGAACTGGGTCAATTTGACCCGCGTACGTTGTTTTTCAGGAAACGATACCGCATGCCACATAATGTCGATTACAACTGATTTTGTGTAATCAAAATTGTAACTACTTTTGTTTAAGTTCTAGTTTTAGGGACGGCTTATCCATCCAACTAAGGGTATGTTCCAAAATTTGCTGCCAGCGCTGTGAGTGTTAACGCCATGAATCACGCTGCGAACAGCGTTCCAAAATTGCAAGCACACTGCTACTGCTACTGCAGCCGTGAAAATTGGAACGCGGTTCACAGCACTTACAGTACGCCACCATGTTCATTTCTTTCACTGCTTCACCTTTTCAGCGGCAGCAGTCACAGCACAAAATTCATGACGTCATTTCTTTCACAGTACTGCTGCAGCGTGCAGTCATGAATTCGGGAACGAGCACTGCCAGCGCTCACAGAAATTTTGGAACATAACCTAAATTAATTTTAGATATCAATGATTTTTTATATAAAATTTTTCCATTTAAGAAACGATGTAAAATGTTTATAGATTTTGATGTATTTATTTAATAAGATGGTGTATTATAGATAAAGCTTAGGCCAGGTACTATAGAATCTAAGACGTATTGTATTGTAACTTCGTAAACTGACGATATTAATAAATAATTTTCAATTTCAATAAAAGGGATAACACTAATTGTTTAAATTTTTCAACAAAGAAATTTTTTCTAATTTATCATTTAATTATTTTATTAATAAAAAAAAATTCAGGACGTGGTAAACTTTTTTCAGTGGAACCCCCCGGAAAATCAGAAAAACATCCTCCAAAATTACGTTTTTCGACCCGAAATAACGTCAAATTAACAGAATATTTTGGAAAATTTCATTACCTACATCGCAACCCCACCGAAAATGGGAAAAACATCCCTAAAACTGACCTTTTCCCTTCTATTCATGATAGAAAGATCGGTTTTTTTCCATTCGACGTGGAACAGGTTCAAAATAACAGAATTATTTGAAGGAAGAAAATTTTTCCATCACAACCATTCGCACTTGGGAAAAACTCACCTTTTTGTCCTATACATGCTAGAAAGATGCGGTTTTTTGCAATCGACGCTAAATAGCTACAAATGAGGAAGTTATTTCGATAAATTTAATATTTTTTATTGCAACCTCCCAAAAAATCGAAAAAACACCTCCCAAAATTACGTTTTTCAGTTCTATACATGCTGAAATTATGGGATTTTCACCAATTGACTCAAAATAAAGTCAGGTTAACAGAATACTTTGAAAAATTTCATTACCTACATCGCACCTCCCCCTTGAAAATAGGAAAAACACGCGTAAAATTTCCATTTCACTTCAATTCATGTTAGAGAGATGCGATTTTTTTTTCAAAGTCAAATTAACAGATTACTTTGATAAATTTCATTACCTACATCGCAAACCTCCGAAAATGGGGAAAAAAGACCCCTTAAACTTTTTCACTTCTATTCATGTTAGAAAGATTAGCTTTTTTTCATTTGACGTGGAACGGGTTCTAAATAACAGGATTATTTAAAAAATTTAATTTTTCCATCGTTACCCTTCGCACATGGGATAAACTACCCCTTTTCTTCTATACATGCTAGAGAGATGCGGTTTTTTCCATTCAACGCTTAATAGCTACAAACTAAGAAGGTAATTAGAAAAACTTAAAATTTTTCCTCACCACTCCCTATAAAAATGGGAAAACAACCCCCTAAACTACACTTTTAACTTCTATTCATGGTAGAAAGATGGGGTTTTTTGGATTTGGTGGAAAATTTCTTCAAACTAATGGGTTTATTCGATAAAATTTAATTTTTTCATCAGGCCCTTGAAAATGGAAAAAACGCCCCCAAAAAATCACTCATTTACGACTTTACATGCTAGAAAGATGCGTTTTTTTGTATTCAACGCAGAATAACTGCAAACTTAGTTTTTTTTCAACACTACCCCTTGAAAAAGGTAATGTGAGATCTATTATGTGAAAAAATTCATGAAATGTTGGTCAAAAACTTTTCGTGAGTGGTACAGGAGGTACGGATATGTATATATATATAAATAAATATATATATATATATATATGTATATATATATATATATATATATATACATATATATATATATATATATATATATATATATATATATATATATATATATATATATATATATGTATCTATATATATATATATATATATATATATATATATATACATGTATATAAATATATACATGTATGTATAAAAATTTTATAGATGATTTTTGATAGGATAGATGGACATCTGTACGAGACCAACTATTTTTTTGAAAATGAAAATCACTTAAACCTTGACCTTATATATACATCTGGTTAATAAAACTGAAATAAAATAAAAACAATACTATTTGATGTTTGAACATGTGCCCGTCTTCGATCGACTCATTTTCAACTTTAAGCAAAAATTTTGAAAAAACGGTTGACTTTATGAAAAAATTTTTCAAACAAAAGTTGTTTATTTTAAAGAGAAGATTTTTTGTTAACAAAATTTTTTCTATCTACTACGGTTTCAAAGACGGATATTTCCCCCCCCCCCCTTCAAGTGGGGGGAAACATGTTCCGATTTTGCCCATTAACGAACTTGACCTTACTTTTTTGCTCTAGAAGATACACAAAAATTTTCAGCTTGTTATCTCTTTTCGTTCTTGAGTTATCGGCTTCACAGACGAACAAACGGACAGACGGACGGACATGAGAAAATGGCCGATTTAGGCCATTTTATGTATAATTTGGTGAAGCATTTTTGTCAAGGATTAATATTTTCAAGCGTTACAAAGTCGGGACTAAACTTAATATACCTTGTATATTTACATATACAGGGTATAAAAACAAGATGTCACGTTAAATGGTTACTCAATAGCAATGAGATCGTATTATTACTATAATTTAATCAAAATCCCTATATTAAACGGTATATAACAAAGAACAATTTTTCAAATCCATCTAATTATTTTATTGTATCACTTCACCAAATTTTTAAGATTCATAAACTCACTTTATAATTAATTATAACAGAGCACAATCAACACCTTATTCAATCAGTTATAGAACTCTTAATCTATAAACTTCTTCATAAATCTATAAACTATAAACTTCTTCATAAGTAAACAATTTTTCCCACCAAATTTGTAAATATATATATATATATATATATATATATATATATATATATATATATATATATATATCGCTACTTACGCGACTTTCAAAACGCAGCATCGGCTATCGGCTTCGCAATGATGGACTAACGCTTCATGTCGCCTTATTTTAACGCTTAGCGTTAAAAAACGATCGCGTTGAATAACTTACGCAGCCAAACCATCGATTCAAGTTGAGCAATCACAATTTCGCGTGACTAGCGTCCCCTAACGCTTCCCATGCACTAACGTTTCGCATTGACCAACGTTTCGCGTTTACTGACTAACGGTTCGCTTAACCATACGCTACGCTTTGAGTTTAACAACGCTTAGCGTTGAGTTGCTTACGCTCCGCGTTAACTTTCTCTTCGCGTTAACTAGTGCTTCGTGTTGATTGACGCTTCGGGCTGACCTAACGCTTCCTATTGACCAACGATTCTCATTGACCAACGCTTCGCGTTGGGTGACTAGCAGTTCCCTTTAGCTTGCGTGTCGCGTTGGTTAACGCTTTACGTTTACCAAAGCTATGCGTTGATTTGCTAACGCTTTACGTTGATTTACATACGGTTCGCGTTATCTTACGTTTCGAGTTGGTTCATGCTTTTTGTTGTGTAACGATTCGCGTGACATCACGCTTCGCGAATCACTGGCGTTTCGCTTTGTATAACTGACGCTTCTCATTGGCCAACGCTTCGCGTTGGCTGACAAACGGTTCGCTTAAAATTACCTTTCGCGTTGGTACACGCTTTGCGTTTACCAACGCTTTTCGTTGATTTTCTAACCCATCGCGGTCACCTAACGCTTTCCATTGACTAACGCTTTTCATAGACCATCGCTTCGCGTTACCTAACTTATGGTTCGCTTTAGGTTACGTTTTGCGTTGGAAGACGCTTGGCGTTACCAACGCTTCGCATTGACCTAACACTTACTATTAACTAACACTTCGCGTTGGCTGACTTACGGCTCGCTTCAGCTTACGGTTCGCGTTGGTGAATGCTTTGCGTTGTTTCACGATTCTCGTGAAATCACACTTCGCGAATTACCGACGCTTCGCTTTGAATAACTTACACTTCTCACTAACCAACGCTTCGCGTTGGCTGTCTTACGGTTCGCTTTAGCTTTCGTTTCGCGTTGGTAAATGTTTTGCGTTTATCAACGCTTCGCGTTGACCTAACACTTCCTATTGACTAACACTTCACATTATCCAACGCTTCGCGTTGGCTGACTTACAGCTCGCTTAAGCTTACGGCTATGCGTTGATTTACTAGCGCTTTGCGTTAACTTGCTTATGCTCAGCGTTCACTAGCTTACGCTCCGCGTTAACTTCCTCTCGTTAGCTAGTGCTGTCTATCGCTTACGCTTCGCGTCAGCTAACTCTTCGCGTTGATTAACTTACGCGTGTTTATGCTTCGCGTTAACTATCGCGAACTATCGTTAACTATCTATAACGTGAAATCACGCTTCGCGTTGAATCACGAACGATTCGCTTTGAATAACTATCGCTTTTCATTGACCAACGCTTCGCGTTGGCTGTCTTACGGTTCGCTTTAGCTTACGTTTCGAGTTGGTAAACGCTTTGCGTTGGTTCACGATTCGCTTGAAATCTCGCTTCGTGAATCACTGACCAACGCTTCGCGTTGGCTGTCTTATGGTTCGCTTTAGCTTTCGTTTCGCGTTGGCAAACGCTATGCGTTGACCTAACACTTCCTATTGACTGACGGTTCTCATTGACCAACACTTCGCGTGACTTACGGCTCGCTTGAGCTTACGGTTCGCGTTAGTTAAGGATTTGCGTTAATTAACGATTCGCGTAAAATCACGCTTCGCGAATCACCAACGTTTCGCTTTGAAATCTAACGCTTCTTCTTAACCAACGCTTCGCTTTGGCTGACTTACGGTTCGCTTTCGCTAACGTTTCGCAAAGCATTTACCAACGCTTCGCTTTAATTTAATAACGCTTCGCGATGATTTAACCCTTCCAACTGACTAACGCTTCTCATTGACCAACGCTTCGCGTTGGCTGACTTGTGGTTCGCGTTGGTTAACGCGTTCAGTTTACCAACGCTATGCGTTGATTTACTAGCGCCTCGCGTTAACTTGCTTACGCTCAGCGTTAACTTGCTTACGCTCAGCGTTAACTTGCTTACGCTACGCGTTAACTTCCTCTCGTTAGTTAGTCCTTTGTATCTACTGACGCTTCGCGTCAGCTAACTCTTCGCGTTGTATAACTTACGCGTGCTTTTGCTTCGCGTTAACTATGGCTACGATTTAACTAACTTTTCACGTTTACTTTAAGCATTAACAATTTGCGTGAAATCACGATTCGCGTTGAATCACGAACGATTTACTTTGAATAACTAGTGCTTCTCTTTGACCAACGCTTTGCGTTGGCTGACTTACGGTTCGCTTTAGCTTACGTTTCGCGTTGGTTAACGCTTTGCGTTGATTAAAGATTCGCTTAAAATCTCGCTTTGCGCATCACTGACGCTTCGCTTTGCATAACTAAACCTTTTCATTGGCCAACGCTTCGCGTTGGCTGACTGACGGTTCGCTTTAGACTACGTTACGCGTTGACCTAACACTTCCTATTGACGAACGCTTCTCATTGACCAACACTTCGCGTGACTTACGGAGAAACATAATAGTTCATCGTATGAACTATGTCGAAGGTGAAACTTCTGAGGGGCTTGCAGACGCATTGCTTAATGAACTAAATAAAAAAATGTCATTGGAAGTATCCGTAGATGACTTTGATCAGGTGTTTAGTTTAGGAAAAAGAGGTCCTTTAAAAGTTATAATAAAAGATATGAAGGTCAAAGATATAATTTTTCGACATCGAGCTAAATTGAAAGGCACCAAGATATACCTGAACGATGATTTGCCATTAAACTTGCGTATTAAAGCAAAAGAGGAGCGTTTGGGGAGAAGAAGTGAAAGTGGAGGTAGCAAAAGACCCAAACCAGAATCGTCAGTAGAAGAGGACCAGCTCTCCCAAATAGACCATCATATTCATGGTAGCCTGCCTGCAGTTAAGAAAGCCAGGGAAGCCTTCAGAATTCACCCAGGAAATAAACAAAACTTATCTACAAAAAACTACGATTTTTAAACTTTTGTTTTTGGAATATCAAAGGCTTGAATAAAAGGTTAAATGATGAAATGTTTTTAAAATATACAGCAAAATTTGATTTTATTGGTCTTACTGAAACTTGGATGTCTGATGAGAGTAAATGTAATATACAGGGTTTTTAATGTCTTTTAAAGAACCAGTGCAGACTTAGAGGGAAAGGTCGGTATCCTGAGGGTTTGGCATTATTATATAAATCTGAATGGGAAAATCATATTAGTGCTTTAAATACTAAATTGGACGAAAGTTTGTGGTTGTTATTAAATGTGAATGAGATGAAAATTTTATTATGAATAATTTATATACACCCAGAAAGCTCACATTACGCGAAACACAATATATTTGATCTTCTTGAGGATGAAATATTTCAGATGTCAGAAAAGTTTCCCTATGCACAAATAATTATAGGGGGAGATTTTAATGTTAGAACCGCCAGAATGCAAGAATTTGAAATGGAAGAAATTGACACCTTTGCCTTAACTTTAAATGACAGAATAAGCAAAGATGATAAGATCAGTAAGTACGGTAAACAACTAATTAAACTTTGTGAAAGGACGCAATTATATTTAACAAATTGGCAAAAGTGAATGGTTTGATAATGATTGCTTAGTTAAGGGAAAGGTTATGAAGAAAAGCTTAAGAGAAATGAGAAGGGTGAAATCTCAAAATAATGTTCAATCCTTTTTAAATAGTAAGCGAGAATACAAATTAATTTGTAGCCACAAAAAAAATGCTTTGAAGGAGTGGAAAATTGAAAATATAAAGTGTGCTCTGGAGACAAAAGATACAAAACAATTATGACAACTAATAAAAACGCGGAATATATATGACAGCAAGCAAATATCAATAATTAATTGGATTAAGCATTACAAAGATTTATTTAATGCTGCTGATACAGCTGTAAATAATGTAAATACGAACAACAGAACAATTCATGGTTTGGAATGGAGTGCAGAGGATATAGAGTGGTCTCTTAGGAATGTCAAAATAGGCAAAGCACCTGGAAAAGATGGCATGTTGAATGAATTCATTTTATGTCTTAGTGGTCACCATATCTTTGTAAGTGTTTTAACAGAACTTTTTCAGAAAATGGGGCAAAATGCATACTTTCCATCAACATGGTCGACAGTTGTCATATGTAACCTTTATAAAGGAAAGGGCAAAAAAAATGATGCTAATAATTATAGAGGTTTGACATTGTTACCTAACATAAGTAAGGTCTACACGGGAATGCTTGCGAAAAAAATCTCGAAATGGGCTGAGGATAACAATATTATAACGGAATATCAAGCTGGTTTTAGACAAGGCTATGGAGTGCAAGACAATATTTTTGTTCTTAAAGCTCTAATTGATAAAAGCATCCGTCTGAAACGGAGCAAACTATATTGCTGTTTTCTTGATTTTAGCAAGGCCTTCGACTCTGTCAACAGAAAAATGCTTTGGGACAAATTATATAGTATGGGCATGCCAATTGAATTAATTGATGCAGTTAAGTCGATTTATTTGAATGCATCGTGGTGCATAAAATATGATAATAATACAGTTACGGAGATCTTTAATAGTGAAAGAGGTGTTCGTCAAGGATGCCAGTTATCCGCTCTTCTTTTTATTTTATTTATAAATGATTTGCCCCATCACTTGAATTCTGTAGGCCCTTGTTTTGGATCACTAGAGGTGAAGCTACTTATGTATGCGGATGACGTGGTTCTACTATCACAAGGAATAGGAGGAATGAAACGAGCTTTGGCTAATGTGAGTGAGTATTGCAGTACCTGGCAATTAAATCTTAATATAGATAAAACAAAAATGCTTATAATCAGTAAAGGTTCTAAGCCTAGTGCGAAGGAAAAATGATCGATAAATGGCAAAGAAATAGAGATTGTGAAAGTGTTTAAATATCTAGGTACTTACATCAACTATAATGGCCAGTGGAGGGTACATCATGAAAATATGATTGCCAAAGCTAGGGGTGTATGGATGTCGATTAGAAGACAGATGTATGGGCACAATAGATTTCCTTTTAAGGTGATAATCCAAATGGTTAAAGCCCTTGTAGTACCATTGCTTACGTTTGCTTGCCAAGTATGGGGTTTAAAGCATTCTGAGGAACCGACAAAATTCTTAACTTTAATCTATAAAGAAATTCTAGGCGTGGCTAAATGTACACCGAGTGATGCGGTATTGTTGAAAATTGGTGAATTATCGTTGGAAGCATACACAACTCTACAATCTCTCTCGTACATGTTTAGACAACTAAACAGTGAGAATAGGCTAGTGAAAAAGGAAAGCGCTAAAAATTGTATTAGCTACTTGCCATTGAATGACTGTGCTAGAGAGTTGGTGGGTGAAGGTATGCTAGACAATGCGGATAATTTAGAATATTCTCAATGGAAAAAATGCATCAAAGCGAATGTGGAAGATTTTTATAGACAGAATATGCTGGAAAGTGTTGCAAACAAACGGTCTCTACAAACTTTTAATATGATCGGAGAATTTGAGAATGGAGCCCCATACTTAGAACTATTTGAAGACAGGAGTTTTAGAAGAACATTTACCAACTTTAGGCTCGGGAGGTTTGTTTGGGAAAACAGGAAGAAAAGAGATGGTGAACGTGTGTGTGTTTTGTGTAATGGGTGCGAATCTGGCCATCATCTTCTCCTAAATTGTGCGGGAGTTGATTTAATAATGAGAGGCGCGATAATAAGTGAATTGGGTGATTCGATTGATAGTATTTTGATTGTGAGGGATGGGTTTATGTGTGTGAAAGTTTGTCGGTTTATAAGTGATTTTTTAGAAAGACCAGACAAAAAAATTTGCTTTTGTAATTTTCTTTTCTTTTTTTTTTTTTAGTTTTCTATTCTATATGCATTTGATTTCATTTGTTAATCTTTGATTTTATTTAATATTTTTATTATTATTTTTATTAATATTATTATTTTTGTTATTATTACTATTGCTATTATTATTGTTATTGTTATCGCTGCTTTATTTTTAATTTTCTATTTCGTCGGAGTATGCAATTTAATTTTATTCTTTGTTTGATTAAAATTGTAAATTTATATCAATAAAGCTTACATATATACTTATGAAGAACTTTGTATTAACATGCGACAAAAAACTGTTAATGATTTTATGAATCTGTTGAGTCGATTACGATTAGAAGTTATAACGTTAGAAGATTCTTAATTATTGTTTACCAGATTGCTGAAATTTAATTCCACTTCTGTTAATGATAGACTTCTAGAATTGATAGTTCACCTCTCATCATTACCTGACAACACAGTTTGCTTACTGCCAACAAGAAATATGTGTGCTCAACTTAATGAAGCAATGTTAAAACGTATTACACAGCCGGTCATAGAAGTAATTGCTATTGATGAGGTCGAATGTTGAATGTCATTTTCTAAAAAAGTTCGTGAAATATTAGATAAGTATGAAGATGATTCATCAATGACAGCAGGTTTAGAGAAAATAATTAATATAAAAATAGGAGCTCGTGTAATGCTTCGAAGAAATGTCGATCTCAGTTTAGGACTTGTTAATGGTTCAATAAGTAATGTTGAGCAAATTTTTCGAGATATTGACGACATAAACAAAATTAAGAAAATTCGCATGGTGAGCAATTTCCAATTTATCTTAGTTACGCTATCACTATTCACGAAAGTCAAGGGTTAAGTTTGGATAGTGCACTTTTGGATATAGGTTCCTGTATATTTACCTGTGGACAAGCATCTGTTGCGCAATCTAGAGTTAAAAATCTTGCCGGTGAAACGAAAATAATCGTCATTATTATGTTATCATTTAATGCTATAGTTTGTGGTTATTTATGATTAACTTATATAAATTATGTATAAAACGTCATTATGTATAAAATGTATAATCGTTTGATTTTGATATTTATTTCTTCAGGTGCTGAATTATGTTTTATGAATTTCTTTTTCTTATAAGTATGACATCGGTATAAACTTTAGAAACCTTATTCAGTTCAATTATTCGACAACAGGATTCGTGTCTGATATGAAGATGACCGACTGTTTGATTTTTTTTTTGGAATTATGCCAAATTGAAAAATTACCTTCATGGTGATTTATTAAAATATCAACACTCTTGCGTTTGTTTTATCGATCAAGACGGTCGAAATTGTCCGAAGAACGTGGAATTTACTTAATATTCCAATACGTTTTATTTCGGCATATTTAGAGATATTATTGTCATTTAAATTAATTATTGTTAACTGCTAATTGTTAAAATTCGTTATTTTTCGTGTTTAATTGATGTATTCTGTTATTTCGTGTAATTGTTAATTATTCAATATTGTTTAATCGTTTGTTTATTCTTATTAAAAAAAATATCTTGTTACCTGCAAGTGTATGTATAATATTTTTATATAATATAAAACAAAACTATAGTCAAAATAAATGAAATTCATACCTGTGTTACTAAAGGAAAAATTAATTCGTAGAATTGTTTAATTAAATTAAATATATCTTTTAAATAAAAACAATTTTAATATCTTTATTTTTATCCAGTGTGTGAATACCCCATGTGAAATTTTGAGGTTATATTAACTTACTGACAGACGAATTATAAACAATAATAGTGCGTGAATTAACCTCCGTAGGCATATGGACTAATTTAAATTTAGAGAATTTAAAATAAACAATTTAAAAGATTTCGATTTAAGAAAAAAAGTTTTAAATAGAATTTGAGAGTAATTAAGATCAAAAAACCACTTTTTACGTCTCAACTGGTGCGTCGTCCGGGAAACAAAAAAATATATTTCTTTTCAAAATTTTTTTTTAAAAACCACGTGCGTAAATTTTTTTGTAGTTCAAAAAAAATAAGAATTCCTTAATAATTCTATTTAATAAAAACACGTGCTTTTCAAAATCCGAACTTTCAATAAAAAAACTAACAGCTTAAAAATTTTTTTTTTATTAATGTTAATAAAAATAAAATAAAATTTAAAACTTAAAACTAAACACATATAAAATATAATTTAAAACTTATCATATAAAACTTTTAATTATGTTTTATAATTTAAAACATAATTAAAATTTTCAAAACACACACAGAATTAAAATAAAATGAAATTCCTCCTCCAACAAATAAAGACGGAACACCATGAGCAAAGCACAAACACACATACCGAACACGTGGTGCAGATCAGTCACAACATAGTGAACCAGACATTCCAGCTTTTAGGGCGCAATCCACGGAAACAATTCCTGAAAATACAGACGATAGAATAACCACTGAACCAATCGAACAACAGGTATATTCGAACCCTTATATCATGATCATGCCTCAACAAATATTTTCAGAAACTGAATTCCAAGGATCGGTCACAACAGCTTTAACAACCAGTCTTTACATTACTGCAGCAATCCTACAACATATAAATTTTATTAATGCAAACCTTCCTAAAACAGCAATTAAAGAGGAAGATGTTGTTAAATCCGAATTTAAAATGGATGCAACAGAATTTCTTAACAAAATACCGGAATGTAATGGTGAAAATCCAAGTACCTGATAATTTTTATACCCAAAGTTCAGGAAACTTACGGATTGAACTTAACCACGTGGTCAAAATTATCATCTGCCCTGATATCCAAAACATGCGGATATTTCAGGGAATGGTGGGTGAATGCCTTGAAACTCCATGGGAACGACTGGAGAAGCTTCAAATTGGACCTGATTAATACATTTTTACCTAGAATAATTAAGGTCTATTTAGAAAACAAATATATAAGATATCAGAAATCGGGTGAGTCTTTGCTATCGTTTATTAACGAGAGTTGAGGAGAAAAATTTGGTGGACCAAATCTTATCAGCCGTCAACTTGGAGATAATAGAGTTATATACAGCGCCATCGTCACACTAATTCACAACAACTGGAAAAATACCAAAAAACTAGATTCCTTCCATTGTTTGAGTCAACAATTTCCGTCATACTTTATGTATCGACAATGGAAGGATCTAGCTAATAATAATCGTCAACATCATCAAACAAATGTGGGACAACTTCAATTTATTGAAGCTATTGTTCACGATGTGAAGGTAAGAGTTCTCATCGATAGTGGGGCTACTTCGAACTATATAAGTAGTGAGTTGTTCAAAACATTAACCTTTAAATTTAAAATATAAAACGACAATACGTAAATCGTGTTAAATAGTTACCATGGGAAATGATTCCATCGAAAGAATTCGGAAAGAAGTTGAACTGTATTTAACCATCTATAATTTAACGTGAAAAATATTATTTTCAGTGGTGAAAAACGTAAGTGTACCAATTATTTTAGGTTTTGACGGACTGATTAATTAAAGCAACGATTCACATTCTAAAAACACAATTAACGTTTCCATATAGTGACATTTGTGTTCCGTTTGTGACTGATGTGTGCCCGCCTAAATAACAAATAAATTTGTTGGTTGAACAGCCTGTTTCATTAACGGGAGCGCAGCAGAGTATTCTACAAAATTTAAAAACAAAATTTTCTCACGTTATCACCGATAAAATAGGTTTTACCGATCGCTATCCGATGGTGATAACATTAAAAAATCACAATCCTGTAAAGAAGTCACCTTACATTCTAAATCCACCTAGGGCTAAGGTGCTTCAAGAACTTTTACAGGATCTTTTAAAAAAAGGTATAATTGAAAAGAGTAATAGTAGATATACTTCTCCTGCGTTCGTGCTAATGAAACCGAACAAAAAACCACGGCTTATTGTGGATTATCGAACCATCAATCAGCAAATTTTAATGGACTACTATCACCCAAGGCCCTCGATTTGTTTATGCCCTTAGGTGGTAGCGAGGTCTACAGTAAATTGGACCTCGTAAACGCGTACTACCAATTACCAATTGAACAAAATATAGCGGTTTTACCACACAATATGGAATTTATCAATTCAAACGGGTTCCCTTCGGGCTATGCACTTCACCCGCTATACTAAACCGTATAATGATGGACCTTTTTCAAGACCTTCTAGATAAGGGAGTCCAACCCTATTACGACGATTTGCTGATCTACACCAAGGATGTAGACTCACATCTTCAGCTACTTGAAGAAGTTTTCATGAGATTGGGAAATGCCGGGTTAACAATTAGCTGTGACAAGATGAGCTTGTTACAATCCAAGCTAAAGTTTCTGGGTAACGTAATATCCAAGGATGGCGTATCGGTGGATGAGGATAAAACTGTTGCGATTCAACAAATTCCAATACCCAAAAAATTGAAACAAATACGTAGTTTCATTGGTGTTGGTGGTTTCTTTTCCAGATTTATTCCTAACTTTGCGGAGTAAGCAGCTCCTTTGAATAATCTGAAAAAGAAAGGAACATAATTCATTATGGGTCCGGGGGAGGTTGAATCGTTCAATAAGTTGAAATCGTCACTTACCGATATGGTAACCTTGAGGTTCCCAGATTGGAGCCAACCGTTTATTCTCCAAACCGATGCTTCCGACATAGCCAGCAGTGGTGCATTGTTTCAACTGATTGGGAATGACATGCGCCTCATAGCTTTCACCAGCAAGAAATTTTCCGACGCAGAAAAAACTACTGCATTTACGAAAGGGAAATGATTGCTTTGGTGATATCTCTGAGGTGCTTTTATGACTATATCATTGGACACCCAATTACTGCTGAAGTCGATAGTATTACCGTTGTTTGGTTGGAAACTAATAAGCGGAAGATCGGTAAGGCAGCTAGATGGTCTCTAGAAATTTCAAAATATAACCTCGAACTTCGCCATATTGACGGCAAAAATAACCAAGTGGCTGACGATTTGAGTAGGCTCTTTGATGTAGAGAATGATGCAAACGACGATTTGCAAAATTTCCCCGATTATGACAAAATACATTTTTTCAGGATGTACCAGAAGTTTTTACTTCGCTATTGGAACACCAAAAGCAGGACGACTTCACTCGTGACATGGTTCGGCGACTTAAGGCCGGAGAGCATGTACAAGGATACGAGATGAAAAAGGGTCTGCTTGTGAAAATAATGGTTAAAAGAAAACACAGGAGGGTATATGTTCCATTGAAGGTCAGGCAGATGATCATTTTTTATTATCACGATTCAGGTCTTTCTTCGCACGGCGGTAAAACATATAACGCGACCGCTAGAAAATGGTGGTTTCCGTCACTCTATGAAACCGTACGCGATTACGTGACCTCGTGTGAAGCTTGCCAAAAATGTAAACCGCTCAGTAAAAAGCAAATTCAACCTGTTCTTTTTTCAGATGTTCCGGATGAAATTTTCAGCCGCGTTTACCTTGATCACATCGGAAAATTAAAGCTGTCAAACAATCGAAATCGATATGTTTTTGTTCTGGTGGATGGATTTTCGTGGACAGAAAGTGGACAGAAATGTTTCACTGACGAGAAATTCGGCGGACGCAACTCTTAAAAAGCTTCAGGAGGTTTGGATGCGTTTTGGTACTTGTCGAAATCTGATTAGCGATTTTCACCAAACTTTTAAAACTTAAAAATTTAAAAGTCACTGTATGGCCTTCGGAATTCGTCAGGCATACACGTCTCCATATCGTCCGGCTTCTAAGGCTTCGGAAAGGGTAAACCGAAATCTCGTTAATAACCATAAGATCCTTCTGAAAACGAGTGCCGCATCACATTCAAAATGGGATAACTTCCTTAAACAGATCTGTTTCAGTTTGAATAATTCAATTCACCAGAGCACGGACTTTACACCTGCCGAGATTGTCCTTGGAAGACAGCTGCGAAGACCCCTGGATAATCTTTGGGACGTGTCTGAGTTTGTAAATGTTGATCATCGAGTCAGTAAGGAGGAAATGGTAGCCGCGTTGACAAAATCGTGTGATAAACGTAAAAATATTTTTGAAAGAACTTTCATTGAAGGTGAACCATATCAAATAGGCGACCTAGTTCTACAAAAATCTTTTCGAACGACGGACTTTGACCACAATAAAAAACTGCTTCCACGATTTACTGGACCAAAAGAAATCGTATGATTTCTGACACCCGTTACGGCCTAGTTACGAGACACGGAGTCAAACAACATTTCGCGTGCTTATCTGGAGCATTTGAAGAAGTACCACCAGCGTGTTCAAACAAATAATGATTGATCTGGATGTGATTTCTACGATGCGTCTGTATATCGTATTTCGAAGGAAGATTTGTTTCGGTGCATAAAATTCTTCACGGTTGAAATGAATATCAGAAAAAAATAAAGGAATAAATTAAGTAAATAATAATTACCTTTAGTGTCATTTGAGGGCATGTAATGGAATCACCTTCAGCTTCATCATCATGCATTTTATTAAAAAAATAATAATATTTTTCTTTCATTTCCTTATTTAAAATTTTATTAACATCTGTCAAATTTATTTTCAAAAGTGCGTGTGTCAAACAAAAAATCCAAAATGGCATTCTTACCAATCCAAAACATTCTCATCTGAAATAAATAATGTTGTCATAGCAGATCAAAACATGCGCACTGAATTTAATAAACGGGAAACATTTAATTTGTCAAAAATTTTCTGCCAGAAAATTTTTTAAGTAGAGTGTGTGTTGATGAAACGAAAATAATAGTCATTATTATGTTATCATTTAAAGCTATAGTTTGTGGTTAATTTATGATTAACTTATATAAATTATGTATAAAACTCACCATTATTTATTTAAAACATCTCAAAATCTAATCGTTTGATTTTAATATTTATTTCTTCAGGTGCTGAATAATGTTTTATGAATTTCTTTTTCTTTTAAGTATGACATCGGTTAAAACTTTAGAAACCTTATTCAGTTCAATTATTCGACAACAGGATTCGTGTCTGATATGAAGATGATCGACTGTTTGATTTTTTTTTGTGGAATTATGCCAAATTGAATAATTACCTCCATGGTGATTTATTAAAATATCAACTGTCTTGCGTTTGTTTTATCGATCA
Organism: Nineta flava; assembly: GCA_963920215.1. Lineage (NCBI taxonomy): Eukaryota > Metazoa > Arthropoda > Insecta > Neuroptera > Chrysopidae > Nineta > Nineta flava. The sequence goes on along the minus strand of OY986043.1, from coordinate 38,179,214 downwards.
AGACGGTCGAAATTGTCCGAAGAACGTGGAATTTACTTCATATTCCAATACGTTTTATTTTGGAATATTTACAGACATTATTGTCAAATATAATTATTGTTAACTGTTAATTGTTAAAATTCGTTATTTTTCGTGTTTAATTGATGTATTCTGTTATTTCGTGTAATTGTTAATTATTCAATATTGTATAATCGTTTGTGTGTATAAATTTAATGTACTTTCAAATAACATCTTATTAAAAAAAAATATCTTGTTACCTGCAAGTGTATGTATAATATTTTTATATAATATAAAACAAAACTTTAGTCAAAATAAATGAAATGCATACCTGTGCTACTAAAGGAAAAATTAATTCGTAGAATTAATTGTTTAATTAAATTAAATATATCTTTTAAATAAAAACAATTTTAATATCTTTATTTTTATCCAGTGTGTGAATACCCCATGTGAAATTTTGAGGTTATATTAACTTACTGACAGACGAATTATAAACAATAAAAGTGCGTGAATTAACCTCCGTAAGCATATGGAATAATTTAAATTTAGGGAATTTTAAATTAAAAATTTAAAAGATTTCGATATAAGAAAAAACGTTTTAAATAGAATTTGAGAGTAATTATGATCACAAAACCACCTATTACGTTTCACCGGAGTTCATCTTATTAATTTTGATCCAAGCCAAATACTATCACAAAAGAATACAATATTAGAATATATCCCATCAGAAACATATAGGAAAGGGCCGAGTTTACTAAGGGAAAACTTACGAAATAAATTTCAACCAAATTTTTTCTTACATTTAATCAATTTACCCCTCATTAATTTTTTTAGTAAATAGTTTTCCGAGCTATTTACTTTGTAAAAAGCTCGGCTCTTTCATGGGATATCATCAGTTTTTAAAGAGCAACTATTATATGAAGTCTAGAGCTATTTACTTTGTAAATAGCTCGGTCCTTTCTTCCATATCATTACTTTTTAAGAAGCAACTATTATATGAAGTCTAGAGCTATTTACTATGTAAATAGCTTGGTCCTTACTCTCATATCATCACTTTTTAAGAAGGAACTATTACGTTAAGGATTTTCCCGAAAATTCTGCTCTTTCTTACATTTACGTTTCTGGTCGTATCTCAAAGTACATGTGATTTTTAAATAAAAAATGGTTTATATATTTTTTTAAGTAATGTATTTTTCAAAGTTCGGCATTAGTTCTGTATCACTTTTATATATTCAATTTTAATTATTATAATTTTTTTGAGTTTATTTTATTTAACATGTTTTGTAAGTTTGTTTATCAAAATGCAAGTGCCCAAATTGTCATTATTATGTATTTTTCCAATCGTTCTTTATCGGACCAATCGCCAATGTACATCTAAACTTTCTTTTATTTTTCTAAATTAGGTTTCAAACGATCCATTGCGATCCACCGCGTGTTAATGATTGATTGAGTAATTATGCAGGCTCTTTTCTATATACGTGCTTTTTATGTTTAAAATGCAAATTTAATTTCTGGCACAAGTTGCGATAGAATTTCAATACTTTAAATTTGTAAGCCATGACATGGCCCATTCGTAAACATTATATTAAGAAATTGAAAGTTGCAATTTTCAGTATCAATTCTCGTAGCTACTACGATTGATCATTCTGTAACCGAAATTTCTTTTATATTTCTATACAAAATCTATCAAAATTTAAAAAAAATTTAGTTAAAATTATCTTTCTTTGTTCACATGCTAATTATGATACTTCCAACAATATAAATTATATAGTTGAATTTTGTTAAATCGTGCATTCCAATAAATATGGCACATTACTAATTAATCTGATTTTCAATTTATAAAACAAACCTAATTTCAGAATATTAATATAATTATTATCTATTCTTTTTTCTAATCATAATGGTGAGTACAAACTCATCTTCTGATCTATTTTGTTCTACGGCCAGTTAATAAATATAATTCTAAATAGCGTACACAATTTTCCACTGCGCTTATAAAATTATTAACTGCATATTTCAGATATACAATTTAAAATTAACTATCTAAAATATTGCGTACAGGTGGGACGTAATTATTTACCAGATATTAAATCGAAATTGTCCAAAACAACAATGTTTATTTGAATTATTGACATATAAAAGTTTCACTAATTTTTTAATTGTCACAATACAAATTCTAGAATAAATATAAGTTTATACAAACCAAATATGTTTCCTATAAACGTATAAAAAAAATCAACGACAAAATGTATCGTGGAAAATTACTTAAAAGGGATTACCCTTGAAAATATAAGTTTAACAAAACAAATTAAATGAATTTAAAAGGCCCTAAATTCGAGCAATAGGCCTTCCGTCATCAAGTGATTGTACACTATTCCAATTAATAAAATCTTTTATTTCAGATTAAATGATTCCAAAAAAAAAAAAAATGGTTTCAAAAAGAGTATCGAACAAAACAAATGATGTACATGACTGGAGTGAAACAGAGAACGATGTTCTTTGCTTCATGTCCCGCGTAAAAGAGATGTGGACTGCTTGAAGTCCGACGTAAAAAGACAATGTTTTCATTTTATATTCATTTTATATACTCATTGTATATTTTTAAAGTAAACACATTTTTTTAAAACTAACTATTTAAAGTACTTACTTTCTATGTCGTGTACTTGTTAGAAATAACAAAGTTTATTATAAAAAATAAGAATTATTTTACAGAAAACAAAAATACTCCCACAGGGTATGCAACTAGAAGTCAAGACATATACAGACCCATTAACTGTAGTTTTAAAGTCAATGAACCTATTACCCGTAATATGGCCATTAAATATTTTAATTTTTGGTCTAATAGTAAAAGAATACTAAACTCAGTTGAATCTAACAATTGTAGTTTCTTGAAGGCCGTAAAAATCTACTTTTGGATGCAGCCCCATATGGTTTGAACGAAATTTGTTGAACTAGAGTCTTGAACTAATTTATTTTTAATTTTTTCTCAAATAATTAATTTTATATTTAAGTTTTATCTGTTTTATATTGTACTCAAATTATGTTTTTATATGTTTTAGGTATACACAATCTATATATATTCTTATTTTTAGATACGTATTACGGAAATTTATTGTGACTTACGTTTCATATTTGAATTTGTGAATCGTTTTTTTATTTATGTATTATATTTATTTAAAATGTTTTGTATTGTAATGTTTCTTCGACTTGTATGTAAGTATTGACTTACATACAAGTCGAAATTTGTTTTAGACTAATAGTAATTTATAGAATTTTTAATTTAAATAATTTTGAATTCATTCTGATTTGTATGTATTGCAATTAATTGTTGATTTTGTGACAATTATTTATTATGTATTGTCAATTTAAATTTTCTTTTGACCTAGTAGGTCATATTGCACTATCTTGGCCTACATAAGGAAGGTATTTTAATGCCGGCTCTTCAGACATGATTTTCTACGGTTTCCCAATATGTCGTTAAGGTAAATACCGTAATAGTTCCCTTATAAGTCGGCCGTAGACGCATACTCTCAATTTATTGACTCATTCTTACACAAAATATATATATTTAAATATATATTTAAAAGTATATTTAAAAGAATAAAGATTATTATTATTATTTTTTTATCCAAGGCTGAGCCCGATTAGTTTACCGCTTATTATTATTATTTGATTAAAAGTAAACGCATTTATGTCAGTTGAAGGGGGAGAGTGGATACAGGATATACACCCCAGAATGCCACCCACCTCTTCAACAAACATAAATATTCATAAGGTAGCTACGTCCTTTGAAGAAGGTTCACTACCCTATGGTCGTATGGTTGTGCAGGCTCGGTCCTTGGACCGCACGGATGTGGAACCTGCAAAATTTAATATCAAAAAACTTCAAGGGTGTTACTTGAAGACAGTATCATGCGATCTCAATGTACGAAGGGTGCCTTTGATGACGGCCTTCTGCATAGAGGTAATAAGTTAACACAGATGAGACCTGCAAACCGGAATGGTAGAAAGATTAGACTCTAGAGTGGGACGTATACCGCCGAGACAACCGATAATGAGAACAACCATTTTCACTGAGTAGTCAGGGTGTAGTAGTCGCAGTTCTTGGAGAAGATCAAGGTATTTAGTCCGTTTTTGCTCCTCTTTCAAGACTATATTGGTTTCTGCAGGCGCAGAGAACTCGATGACGTAGATAGTCTTAGCTGAAATATCCTGGAGCACTATATCAGGCTTAGTAGCAGAGAGCTGCCTGGTAGTTGAAAACGAGAAATTCCAAAAGATGTTACATTTCTCGTTTCTGACAACAGACTCGATTTCTCCGGGAGCATATGGTAAGACTGGCGTACGGTCCACTTCATACGTGTGTCCCAAGAAGTAGTATAGCACACGCAGGACAGCGTTATGACGATGAATGTAGGTGTTCGAGTCATAAGATGGGCATGCCGAAATGAGGTGCATCAGCGTCTCCGGCTGAGATTTGCACGCTTTGCACTTAATACTGGAGACTGCCACCTTCCACACGTACCTTGGTTTGTAAGAGTAGCTATCACACCGTCTTGGGCAGCGATGATAAAGCCTTCTGTTTCGGACTTGAGTCCAGCTGATCAGAGGAAAGAAAAAGTAAGATCAACGGAGAGACCACAGGAGTCTAGATGGCGGTAGAACAAACTCTGATGGTCCCGAGATCAATGATCTTGAAAGAGAGAGCTAACTTCAGCTCGTTTAACAGCGAAGCGAAGTCGCGATTGAGGCAGAAGGACCAAATTATCTTGATCACGACTAATCGGATCAAATACTAGACCCAATTTTGAAGCTGCATGTCGTGCTGCAGAGAACAAGAATGCTCCTGTGCCTTGCAACTCGTGATCTCACACGAGTGCCATTAATGGATCAGAACTATTGGATACCTGACAAGCTATACCTAACACTAATCTGTCATGTAGATTTTCGACGAACAGGAGACCCCTACCCCCTTGCTGACGTGGGAGGTAGTTAAGAGGCACCGAGGAGCGCGGGTGCAAACTACGATAAATGTTCATAAGTTTGCGAGTGCCTCTATCAATTTCCATAAGCTCTTCTATTGTCCATTTGATGGAACCCAAGTGATATAGAAGGATGGGTAGGGCAAGCATATTAGTAGCACGGATATTATGTATCCCGTATTGATAATTCGAATTCCCAAATTTGTCTGAGACGGTGCCTATACCTGCCACGAAGAGCTTTCTTAACAATCGACACACTATGAATGTGACTTTTGCCATCACCCAAGTATGTGTATTACTCTTCGTCATCGAGATGTTTCACGATGCTTCCATCCGTGAGCTGCACGTCTGCATGGTAATTAGGGACGTGGCCCCGTTTAAAATGTATGACGGCACACTTATCCAATCCAAATTCCATGTCAATAGCTTTCGTATACTGATGGGCAGATTTGAGAGCTTGAGATAAACTGCTCTCAGAAGAAGCATAAAGTTTCAGGTCATCCATATAGAATAGATAAGTTACCTAATGCTTCCTATCTATCGGGGGGCCACAACGATAACCGGGTTCTTCTCGCAAGATTAATATCTTGTAGACCAGATATTTTAAATAAAAATTTATTTATTTAATTTAAAATTTGCTTTACAGTCGTACAAATTTTAAGTAACATTAACAATAATAAATAATTTATTGAAACAAAATTATCCTTCGATCCGAACATATGTCAAAGATCGAGATAACAAGTCTGATTTGTCCTTACAAAAGTTTGGTTTATATATAGTATCAAACTACTGAATAATAATTAAGAAATGTGTTATTTAAACCACCCTTCTGTACAATCTTAGTGAACTGTGACGTCACCTTTCACCGGCTAGGTGAATATTATAAAATTAACGTTATGAGAAACAATTTAAATATACAAATATTTAAAATAAATTTAAATATTTTAATCTATATGAACTTTGAACTTGATTTTGAAATATTAATTATATAATAAACATATAACATTAAATATATTAAAAATATATAATTAATACAGAAAGTGTAATAGTAATACCCGATTAGTCCTAAAAATGTTTTTACTTCAGTGACAGTTTTTGGTAGTGGAAATTTTTCAATGGCAGCTATTTATTTTGGGTTAGGTTTAATTCCTTCGGTTGTAACTACATGTCCCAGAAATTCAATTTCTTTACGTAAAAATTCGCATTTTTCTAATTGTGTTTTAAAATTGTGGAATCGTAATTTATCAAAAACTTTTTGAAGAGTTTCAATGTGTTCTTGTAAAGAAGAAGAGAAAACAATTATGTCATCCATATATACTAATACATTTTTTCCAATGTATTCGCGGAGCATGTTATCCATAACTCTTTTTAACGTTGCAGAAGCATTCTTAAGGCCGAAACACATACGAGTATACTCATAGTGCCCGTTATCGACGGAAAATGCTGTCTTGGTAACATCTTTGGGATCCATTTCTATTTGATGGAATCCTGAAGCTAAACCCAAGGTCGTGAAACATTGACATTTATCTAACTTATCAAGAATGTCAGATATATTTCGCAACGGGTAGCGATCGTCAATAGTCTTTTCGTTGAGTTTTCTATAATCGGTTACTAAACGAAATTTCTTTATGCCGGAAGAATCAGCTTTTTTACTTACGATAAAAACAGGAGAATTCCAAGGGGAATTCGATGGTCGTATGATGTTTTTTTTCAACATTTCATTGATTTTTTTTGTAACTTCTTCTTTTTGAGAATGAGGCAACCTAAATCCTTTAGTATATAACGGGATTTCCTCGGTAGTATGGATGGAATGTTTTACATCGGACGTGAACGTCATGCTTGCTGTTGTTAAGTAAAAAATGTCTCTATATTTAGAACATAACTGTATTAAAGCATTTTTTTCTTCGTTATTTAGATGACTAACACGTAAATTATGTTTAGCAAACTCGTAATCTGATACGTCATCATGTCGTTCGTTTATGTTTGTTAAAGTTTGGTAGCGATTAAGAATTTCCGTTGTAAGTGGTTGACTAATTATAACGCTCTGTTGTAAGTCAGAATTGTTAACTAATAAAACAGGTGCTTTATTGTTTATCATGGTATAAACCGTCTATTATTTTTACAAATTCGTTAAGTTTATTGCATGGCAAAAATACGTCGCCTTCTTTTACGTTAACTGGAGCCTCTATATATTTTTGTTGATAAGGTTCCAGATGATATATTTGATACTGATGTAATGTTTTTTTATACAATTTGTTTTGAATTCTACCAAAAGTTATTGTATCGTTTTTATAATTTATGTTAGCATTTAGTTTTTTTTAAAGTATTACTGCCTATAATTCCATCAAAATAGTGATGAAATTTAAAAATTAAAAATTCTAATGGTTCTGGGTTATTCAGTTGCGGGATATAGTTAACAATAATTTTTTCGGTTATTTCATGATTTTTAAGAGCTGTTGCAATGGTTACTTTAGTTTTAAATTTTTGAGAATTATTAGTATGTTTCGGATCTATGAAATTTGCATCAGCTCCTATATCAATTAGAAAGCGTAAATTTTCTATTCTGATAAACGGTAAAGAGCTATGATGCATATTATTTAATTCTATGTATCCTGAAGATTCAAGGCTTTTTGAGTAAAATTTTGATCATCAGGTATTTCTAAAATTTCTGACTGTTCATCTTCAGGAATTTTATTAGTTTAATCATATGAAATAGAGTTATTGGGATCGATATCATATGAATAATATTGGTCACTTGGATAACTATCATATGGGTTGTTTTGAGAATATTCAAAGTTATCAAAAGCGTTAACATTATTCATTCGATGCAATATTTGTCTGGTATTTCCACTTGAAATATCCATAGGTTCAGGCCTGGGTACTTAGATCTGTAAATTGGTGAACTGTTAAATCGATTTTGTTGAGGTTGAATTTGATTCCAAGTCGGTCGATTATACTGTGGGGGACGGTAATGAATCGGGTTATTAAATGGGTTGTTTTGAATGGGTTGTGGTGGTCGTAGTTGCATACGATTCGTTGAAAAGTTGGGTATTTTATAATTATTTACATAATTCAGTGTAGGTACACGTTTGTTATGAGGATAATTATTTTATATTTGTCTCGGTTGGGAATTTACATTTGATCGAGAGATTCTATTTCTATCTAGATTAGATAGAAATAGATTCACAATAGAATCACGTTGACACAAATATCATATGCTTCTTTGATTTTTGTTGGTCGATTGGATCTCACGATATATCCTAAATTTTGATTTAACCCTGCTATAAAAGATTTTAAAACAATATTCACATATACTTCATTTTGGCCCTTTATGAATTCTTGTGATTTTGTTCCATCTATTGAGTTTAACAAAACGGTTTGTAATTCGACTACGTCTGTATAGTAATCTTTTAATGGTTTATTCCCTTGAAAAATAGTATATAGTTTATGAAGCATTGATTCTATAGTTCGTTTGTCTGAGAAATGAGTTATTAATATTTCTTTAATTGTTTCCCAGTCAGAAGGGGTTACAGATGCTGTAAGAGCGTCTCGAGCTGGTCCTCTTAGTTTTTGTTTTACCATATTAGTCAATAAAGAACTGTTACCATTTTCTCCATGTAGAACGACATCTCCCATTTCAATAAATGTATTTAACATTCCTGGACAACCTTCGAAGGTGTCCATAGTTCTAATTATATCAATCACTGATATGCTTGTAGCCATATTAGCGTTATTATTTTCTAATATTAATTTTGAGTTATTTGAATTATTTGGTAAAATATTATTTAAAATATTGTTATTATTACTTTTATTTGAATTTTCTAAATTATCATCAAGCGATATTTTATTTAATAAATTTTCTATTTGTTTTATTTTAGAATTGTTTTCTTTAATTGTTGGTAAATCTTCGTCCGTATCTGAGTCGGAGCTAAGATTTTTGAATAAACTAAAGTTTGGTTTATTTTTTACTTTTAGATTTAATTCGATGTTTAGGCATTAAGGTGTAAGAATTCGAATATTCAATAAAGAAAAATTTACTTACATTTGAAATATGAACGAATACCAACCACATTGTCACTTTAAAATTCCAGGTAAGTCCAAAAAAGAATACCATAAATTTTCGATATGCAGTCGAAATGAATTTAACCAGTTCCAATGTTGCTTCCAATCCAGTAAATTTTATTTTGTACTCTGGTTAATATTAAAAACTTATTTGGACTTTAGATGCGTCCCAAAGACTTAAGAGCAACTCGTAAATTTTCACAAATTTACGATGGGCGCGATAATTCTCGAAATATGTTTTTCTCGAATTATCCTACCGGCTGCGCCATTAATATCTTGTAGACCAGATATTTTAAACAAAAATTTATTTATAAATTTAATTCACAATTAGCTTTACAGTCGTACAAATTTTAAGTGACAACAATTAAAATATTAACAATAATAAATATTTTATTGAAACAAAATTATCCTTCGATCCGAACATATGTCAAAAATCGAGATAACAAGTCTGATTTGTCCTTACCAAAGTTTGGTTTATATATAGTATCAAACTACTGAATAATAATTAAGAAATGTGTTAACTAAACCACCTTTCTGTACAATGTTAGTGAACTGTGAACTACGTCACCTTTGACCGTCAAGGAGAGATAGTATAAAATTAACGTTATAGGAAATAATTTTAATATACAAATATTTAAAATAAACTTAAATATTCTAATCTATATGAACTTTGAACTTGATTTTGAAATATTAATTATATAATAAACATGTAACATTAAATATATTAAAAATAGATAATTAATACAGAAAGTGTAACTCAAACGCAAGGAGAGTGGCATAAGTGAGATGCAGAAAAGAAGCGAGCTAAGACTATCCCCTTGATAGACGCCCCGCTTATATGTCACCAAATCTGTTGAGACAGTACGTTTACCAGAACGAATTGTAAACTTTGTCTTCCAGAATGGCAACAGATCTTCTATATATCTGATGATATTGGGATGAATTTTCAAACATTTGAGCTGTACCAATATAAGTTGATGAGAGGTAGTGTCAAATGCTTTCCTATAATCCACCCAGGCCATACTCAAGTCACGCTGATATTGACGAGCATCTTGACATATACATCTGTCAACAAGAAGATTATCTTTGCAATCTGATATGCCACGTTTGGAGCCACGTTGCTCCTTTATCATCATCCACACCGGTTCTATGGTTGTGAGTAGGCGTTCATTAAGAATGGAGGTGAACGCTCTGTACACGGTATTTAAGCACATTATCGGTCGGTAATTGCATGGAATTAATGTTTCCTTTTATGGGAATCAAAACTGTTAGCCCTTCGGCAAACCAAGTTGGAAAGGTTCCATATCCGAAAATATATGAAGTGAAGTGCCTAACAAGATGTGTGTGTGGAAGGTAAACGTTTCCACCAAAAATTCGACACAGCATCCATACCAGGCGCTTAGTGATTCTTCTTGCCTTTGAAGGCAAGGGACACTTCTTTAGCGGTAACAGATGTTATCACTACTTGTTCTGCTAAATGATTATTGCAGAACCGTTGGAACAGTCTGATTGGTGTCATACTACTATCTACATTTGTCGACTTTTCATATAAATCACGCCAATAGTTGTCGATTAGTTCAACTGTTGGTGATTTCTTTACGAGAGAAGGGGGTTTCGCGAATAAACGAGGAGAATTCGAGAGAAAGGTCTTATTTTCTCGAATAGACTTTTCTCGTTTAACTATCTTTTTCCGTGCGATAGCTGGCGTACGTATCTTTTCAAGGTTTCTTTGCTTGATAGTGAGCAGGATATCCTTGTTGAATATGTGATGTTGGTGCCTGAGTTCACGAGCGAAGCTCCGCACGTTTGGGGTGAACTGCCTACCATTCTTCTGGTATTCTAACACACACTCGATACGTGATACCGACTGTCGGAGAACGTGAGATGTCTTTACGAGAGAAGGGAGTTTCGCGAATAAACGAGGAGAATTCGAGAGAAAGGTCTTACTTTCTCGAATACACTTTTCTCGTTTAACTAGCTTTTCCCGTGGGATAGCTAGCGTACGTATCTTTTCAATGTTTCTTTGCTTGATAGTGAGCAGGATACCCTTGTTGAGTATGAGATGTTGGTGCCTGAGTTCACGAGCGAAGCTCCGCACGTTTGGGGTGAACTGCCTACCATTCTTCTGGTATTTAAACACACACTCGATACTTGATACCGACTGTCGGAGAGGTGTCAACTTGGAGTCAAGTTGCTCTACGCGTTTGCGTGTCTTTTCCTCAGCTGTCTCAGCGGACTTAGTTGGAGAAGATAGAGCGCATTGTGCAGCATAGACTGAACTCGAGTAGACTTCTGGCGTTTGTTAAATATTCGTCGACAATTTGTTTGATAAAAGCAAGGTCTTGTGCTTTTGCAAACGTCTTGCGATATTTTGGGTGTATGCGTTTAGACAGGTCATTATCGGTTGTTTTCAGCGTATTTTGGAATCGATGTTTAAGTTCGACAGGGGTGTTCTGAACTTCTACGGTTAATTCAGCGATGGGGCTGAGTGGCGGGGCTGTTACCGCCGCTAAAACAAGTGGTGATGGAACATCCCTAGACCTTGATGGCGTTGGTGATGTAGCTTCTAACACAGGTAGTAGTGGGGTACGTACCCTTTCCTGTGTCTCAGTATCAGAGCTGTCACTTTCCGATACTGGTTTATCCTGAGATGCCAAATCTTGTATCTCAGCAACTAATGTCTCATGTGAGCCATCATCCACACCTATAGAAACTGGTCTGTTCTCATCCCTCACATTCACTTCCGTTTCCGTATCCCTGTTCGTGTCCAAAATGTTGGCTAGTGAGTCTAATCCGGTTTTTAATTAGACTGGCTGCTTGATCTCGCAGATGTTGCGGTTTAAAATGGGAGAGTTCGGGATGCTTCTCGCACCATTTGGTGTGCATCCTTCCCATGTAGCCACGTCTTTTTCCTTGCTAAATAACAAGTGAGCAGGTAAGTTTTAAGTGCCTTCGTCTATTGAAAGCGCTGATGGTGCTGGTGACTGTTTTGGGTGCTCGCTCGACTTTGTTGTGAAGTGCCTTGAGATGGCTCTTCGTTTTCAGCGGCATGCGTAGTCTCTCGGACTAACTGTGATCTTAATGTGAAATTTGTGCCCCTCGCAAATCCAAAGGAGCTGCCCTCTTCAGGTTAGGTGGAAGCGTCAACTGAAGGGGGCGACATTCTGTAGAAACGAGTCGTCTACTACTGGCCTGAGAAAAAAATTTCGATTTGAAATTTGACATAAGATAAAATTCAACTAACTTAGCCGCTGAGTTGATCCACGGTTTGATCCTTAGATTCCCCTCCTGCCGGCTTGCAGGCCCTCCCACTAGGCCCTCCCACCACGACAAAGTCGACCCACGGAAGGGTTATTATTATTATTGTCTCTTTTTTTCAAGGCTGAGTCCGATTATTGTACCGCACGGACATAGTCAAGTGACGGTTAACTGTGTTTTTTATTTTTTGTTTTAGTCTGTCATGTGAACCGGAGAATGTGTGAGAGTGTGCGTGTATATTTGTAAGGGTGTTGGTGTTCTTGTAGTGTGTATAAATGTATGTATGTTTATTGTGTTCTGCGACATCGCCTTTTGGGTGGTGTTTGTGGTATTGTTTTGTGTTGTGTTCGCTTTCGTGTTCGATGAGCGAATGGGGTGTTGTTCGTCGGTTGTGAATAGTGTGTTATTTGGTCATGTGTGAATCGTGTTAGTGTTACAATGGGTGAAGTGTTTTGTGTTTGCTTTGAAATATATGATGGTGTTGATATTTGGTCTTATGTAAGGCTTGTTAACCGAGCAATGTGTGGCGTGTTATGTGTTTCGTTTCGATGTAACGGCAGTGGTGCATGTATGAGTGCTGTTGTAGTAATAATGTTGTATGGTGATAGGTTTGTTTCTTGTATAGTGTTTTGTGTTTGGAGAGTGCTTTGCCCCATAGAGAGAACCTTTCTCACTACACGGCAAGTATTAATAATAACTGTTGTAAAGTGTTTTTGGTATGACGCCTATGGAGCTAAGAACCACTGGAACGATAACAACTAGTGTCATTTTCCACTTATTATTCAGGTCGACAGCTATATCGGTGTATTTTGTAAGTTTTTCAGTGTGTGTAGTCTGTAGATTGTGTGTGTTGGGTACTGCAATGTCTACGAGTAATGTGGTTTTTGTGTGTTTGTGTATAAATGTAATTAATATTTGTTTATTTGTGTATACTTTCGTGTCAACATACAAGTGTTTGTCCAAATTCCTTTCGGTTACGTATGACAAACTGTAGAAGACTATAGCGTATACCCGACACATTTCATTGTCATTGAATTTATTAATCAAATTAAATACTGATATGAAAAAATTAACTCGTCAACCAGGAATCGAACCTCAGGCCTCTGGATAACCGGTCCAGTGTGCATCCACTACACCAAAGACGATTGTGATGTGACAGCCAACTTTCTCATATTATTCTAATTTTTATATATATATATTTTTTATATATTTTTTAGACAGTATAAACTTCTTGTTGAAGTGATATTATTATTAATATTTGTTTATTTGTGTATACTTTCGTGTCAACATACAAGTGTTTGTCCAAATTCCTTTCGGTTACGTATGACAAACTGTAGAAGACTATAGCGTATACCCGACACATTTCATTGTCATTGAATTTATTAATCAAATTAAATACTGATATGAAAAAATTAACTCGTCAACCAGGAATCGAACCTCGGGCCTCTGGATAACCGGTCCAGTGTGCATCCACTACACCAAAGACGATTGTGATGTGACAGCCAACTTTCTCATATTATTCTAATTTTTATATATATATATATTTTTTATATATTTTTTAGACAGTATAAACTTCTTGTTGAAGTGATATTATTATTAATATTTGTTTATTTGTGTATACTTTCGTGTCAACATGTTGGCTGTCACATCACAATCGTCTTTGGTGTAGTGGATGCACACTGGACCGGTTATCCAAAGGCCCGAGGTTCGATTCCTGGTTGACGAGTTAATTTTTTCATATCAGTATTTAATTTGATTAATAAATTCAATGACAATGAAATGTGTCGGGTATACGCTATAGTCTTCTACAGTTTGTCATACGGAACCGAAAGGAATTTGGACAAACACTTGTATGTTGACACGAAAGTATACACAAATAAACAAATAATAATAATATCACTTCAACAAGAAGTTTATACTGTCTAAAAAATATATAAAAAATATATATATATATAAATTAGAATAATATGAGAAAGTTGGCTGTCACATCACAATCGTCTTTGGTGTAGTGGATGCACACTGGACCGGTTATCCAGAGGCCCGAGGTTCGATTCCTGGTTGACGAGTTAATTTTTTCATATCAGTATTTAATTTGATTAATAAATTCAATGACAATGAAATGTGTCGGGTATACGCTATAGTCTTCTACAGTTTGTCATACGTAACCGAAAGGAATTTGGACAAACACTTGTATGTTGACACGAAAGTATACACAAATAAACAAATATTAATAATAATATCACTTCAACAAGAAGTTTACACTGTCTAAAAAATATATAAAAAATATATATATATAAAAATTAGAATAATATGAGAAAGTTGGCTGTCACATCACAATCGTCTTTGGTGTAGTGGATGCACACTGGACCGGTTATCCAGAGGCCCGAGGTTCGATTCCTGGTTGACGAGTTAATTTTTTCATATCAGTATTTAATTTGATTAATAAATTCAATGACAATGAAATGTGTCGGGTATACGCTATAGTCTTCTACAGTTTGTCATACGTAACCGAAAGGAATTTGGACAAACACTTGTATGTTGACACGAAAGTATACACAAATAAACAAATATTAATAATAATATCACTTCAACAAGAAGTTTATACTGTCTAAAAAATATAAAAAAAATATATATATATAAAAATTAGAATAATATGAGAAAGTTGGCTGTCACATCACAATCGTCTTTGGTGTAGTGGATGCACACTGGACCGGTTATCCAGAGGCCCGAGGTTCGATTCCTGGTTGACGAGTTAATTTTTTCATATCAGTATTTAATTTGATTAATAAATTCAATGACAATGAAATGTGTCGGGTATACGCTATAGTCTTCTACAGTTTGTCATACGTAACCGAAAGGAATTTGGACAAACACTTGTATGTTGGCACGAAAGTATACACAAATAAACAAATATTAATAATAATATCACTTCAACAAGAAGTTTATACTGTCTAAAAAATATATAAAAAATATATATATATAAAAATTAGAATAATATGAGAAAGTTGGCTGTCACATCACAATCGTCTTTGGTGTAGTGGATGCACACTGGACCGGTTATCCAGAGGCCCGAGGTTCGATTCCTGGTTGACGAGTTAATTTTTTCATATCAGTATTTAATTTGATTTATAAATGTAATGTATAGTCTGTTATAGTGTATCGTCTTGTCTGTGATAATTGTTCTATCCCAATATAATTTGTGTGTGTGTTGTTTTCGAGAATTGTAGATGGAGTGTATTTGTAGTACGGTGTGTTGTCTGTTTTTGCTACCTGATCGTGTCTGTGTTTGTAATTTGTTTGTGTAAGGCGTGATCATGCAGATGTAATGTTTTGTATTGTTTCTGGTTTGGTTACATTGTCGACAGAGGTCTGTTTGTTGTGCAGTGTCTTTGAGTATGTATTTTTTGTAGTTCAGTGTATGTACGATTTGATCCTGTATTGCAAACATAAAGCCCTCAGTTTCCGGAAAGATATTACACTTGGTCAACCAAGCCTGCGAAGCCTCTCGGTCAACACAGTCGTGGCTAATCTCATGCAAATACCTTCCATGTAGAACCTTCGATTTCCATGTCTGCAAGTTTGAGGCTGTGTGTTGTGCTTTGGTTGGTGGAGGAGAGTGTTGTATTGTGTGCAAGTTAAGTGGCGTGTATGACTTGTCTGCGGATGTTATGGCTTTGTGTAAGTGTGAGGTATATGTTATAGATTGGAAGTACTTCCGTTGGCTATGGAGCTGGCGATCGTGTAATAGTCGGATGTCTGTGAGACCACGTCCTCCTAGAGACCGTGGTAAGATCAACCTGGCTGACGATGAGTGTATGTGGTGTATTCTGTGTTTTGTCATGAGTGTTCGTGTTATAATTTGTAAGTTTTTAATGTCTGTGTTTGTCCACTTTATGATTCCGAAGGAATATTTGAAAAATGGTGTAGGGTATGTGTTGATGGCCTTAATGGTATTTCTACCATCAAGACCACTTTTGAGTATGTTTTGTATTCTTTGTATGTAGTGTTGTGTAAGTGTTTGTTTTATATCTATGTGTGGGATGCATTGTGATTGCTGAACACCAAGATACCTGTAAAATTCTCCCCTCTCCATGGGGCTAATGAGACCACCATTTTGTAGGTTATATTCAACAGGCCTTCCTGGGTCAGCATGTATGTGTTGTGTTTTAATTTTTCAGTACCGAATTCCATCCGGATGTCCGCAGAGAATATTTCAGTCAGTCGTATTAAATGTGTTAATTATGTTTCTGTGGGGGCATAGAGTTTCAAGTCATTCATGTAAAAAAGGTGTGATATTTCATGGAATTCCTGGTCGAACTTCTCCTTGAAAGCGCATCCCGAATCTGTGAGTGTGTGTGATAGTGGATTAAGAGCGAGGCAGAACCAAAGAGGACTCAATGAGTCTCCCTGGAAATGTGTGTTAAATGTAGTGTGGTTGTCCATAATGGCAAGGCGTGTGTTACAAATTGTATAATGTGTTCGTCAATTTTGTATAAGGTCAATATTCTCTGCAACCAGGAATGCGGCACGGAATCAAATGCTTTTTTGTAATCTATGTAAACTGTGTACATGTTTCTATTGTTGTGTTTGGCCTGACCGGTCACTCCCCAAGTCTATAATGAGTTGCTCCTTACAGCGACGATGTTGTTGTCTGTAATGTGTGTGTAAATTTTGTGTGTGATGTATGTAGTGAGTAACTTGTATAGTGTAGGCATGTGATGGGTCTGTATTTGGTTTGATTTTTTGTGTCGTTATCCTTCGGAATCATGTAAATGGTGCCTTTCATTAAGAATGAAGGTGTTGTGTGAGGGTGTTGTATGAATTGTGTAAAATGTCGTGCGAGGTGTTTGTGTGAGCAAGTAAAGTGTTTCAGCCAATAGTTGTGTATTTGATCCACTCCAGGGCTCCTCCAATTGTGTAAGTGTTGTGTGATGTTGTGTTTGTCTTGTGTAGTAATTGTTGTTTGTGTCATGTGTATAATGTTGTTTGTTTTGTGGATCTCTTCTTCGATCCAACAGGTTTCAACATTGTGCTGAACTCCCTCGGACCAACGACCAGACCAATTTGTAAAAAGTGAGTGTTCTGTGGGTGGTTGTGTGTCGTGTTGTGGTGTGTTGTTGTGTGTGAGTGATCGGTAGAAAAATTTTTGATTGTGTTGGAATTGAGTGTTGTGTATTTTGCGTGCGTGTGCAGCTTTGTATCGTTTGAGTCCTGTAGGGTATACTGTGAGTTTTACTGTGATTTCCTAATACTCGTAATACGATAATTTAAACGTTTTTCTCAAGCCGGTGTGCGTGTTTGTGTAGTGCGTGAGTTATACGTGTTTAAGGGTGATGTTACTTTGAAATCATTACACCTAACTGCTGCAACAGTCCTGTAATAAGTAGTTTGGTAAAATGTAATTGTTCAGTGTGGTGACTATGTTGATGAGATTGCTTGAATAGTGTTGTTTAGGTAGTTTCTGTGTAGGGTCTAAATGTGTGAATTCCGCCAATGCAGTGTTGAGTGAATTTTGGATGTGTGTGATGGATGTGTTATCGTTGCTAGTGTTATTATTGTTGTCATTTTTGGCTGTGTGTGTTGTCTGTGTATTATGTTTGTGTTGTGTATGGTGTGTAGTTGGTGGTGTACTTGTTGTCTAATTTGGTTTTATATTGTGAGGGGAATGAGTGTATGTAGATGATTGTGCGGCGTTGATCGGCGAGTTGTGTGATGTGTGTAAGGTTTGTGTATTTTTGTGTGAATTGTTGGTGTAGTGTTTGTCTGTATCCGGTTTTGTCCTGTTCAAGTCGGGTCACTTCCAGGTAAGTTCGCAGTATGAACTGATTCATTTCGCCTGTCCACTTCATGCGCCTCCTGGAAGTAATGTCTGTGGTGGCCATTTCCGATTGCGGTAATGGAACATCCACAGACAAATCGTCATGGGTGTCTCGTCCGTCGTCGGCTGTAACTTCTTTAGTGATGGATGGCCGCCTGATCGCAAACTCATCACCACCGTGTCGCACACTGTCACATCCAGCGGTGGCTCAAGATGTGCCCTGGCGATAACTCCCAGGCAGCGACTTTTTTCCGAGGCTTTATTATTATTATTATTGTGTCTTTTTTTCTTCTTTTATTCAAGGCTGAGCCCCATTAGTTTACCGCACGGACATAGTCAAATGACTTATTATTATTATTATTATTATTGGAGCCGCATTTAAAAAAAAAATTGCACATTCAAGCGTTTAATGCCGCAAATCTTATTGTGGGCCAACTTTTCTTTCAATTTTTTTATTAATTTTTGTATTTTTTTGCAATTTAAATTGGTTTTTATAATAAATATGAAAAAATCGTTTTATACAAAAGTTGTTGAGAATAAACATTTTTTGAAAAAATTATTGATGTGTTTTTCTCGTAAATAAGTTATGCACAAAAAAAATAGTACTTGTAGTCACTTGAATCAGTTGAGTAGGCAACCCCGCGAGCATCTCCTACAAGATCTGTACCACCCCCAAATATTTTATCGCACATAACAGTTTTTCTATAATATTTATGGGAAAAAATCATCAATATGTACTTTTTCCATAAAATTTTATTTCCAGCAACTTTTTGCATGAAACGTGTTTCCATTTCTATTATAAAAACAAATTTTGATTGCGAAAAAATTAAAAAATATTATTCCAATTTAAAAACAAATAGTATAAAGAATAGTAAATCAAAGTTTTTTTTAAATAAAAACCAAATAAATCAAAAGTGGCGAGCTTTAATATCTTTTTTCTAGTTAAAAGCACGTTTAAAAACATTAAATTTGAATAAAAAACGTCTGGATTAGCCAGTTTTTTAAGCGTAATGAGCATTTGGAAAAAAGCTCCATGTTTTTTGGCCTGCAAAAAAATTTTCAAAAATTAACAGAAACGTATTAATTTGGGCATTTTTACAACATGAACAAATTTCATTGAAATCAAGAAGGGGCCGGGTCTATTCCACTTGAAATTCTCGTGTATATATATTAATATATATATATGGTAGATAGATAGACTGTAGAGGCTGCCCTGGACGGGCTACACTTCGACCATAAGGTCCATTGTAATGCCTAAGGATGTGAGGATGTGAGTAGAGGGTCCTCTGATAGGAACTATGCCGATATTCATCTGGAGTTCGTGAAGGAAACTGCAGAAAACCTTCTAAAGCATAGCTGGTTACTTCGTTCTTGTCCTAATTGACAGTTTAGTCAATTAACCGCCACTTTTTTTATTCTTATAATTGACACACTGCCGATGTCGGTATTCGAACCAATAACCTTCTAGTTTCCAAGTATGCATACTGCGCAGACATAACGCCTTAGACAGCTCAGCTACTTGAACTGGTTATATATATGGCAAGGCAAAAAAGACAAAATATAATTATCTAATAAGTTTAATTTGACAATACATGACAATAAGTTTCATACAAAAATCACCCCCTCCCCTAATTTTTCCCCTTTAAAATGTGAATTTTCAAAAATCTTTTATTAACTAACGTTTACTATTTATAAATTACAACTACTTGCCAAATTTCAGCTTCATGAATTCAATTTCCCCATATTATCTTTACAATCCCATTCCACCCCCTTTTAGGGGTAGTTTAAAAATAACAAATATGCAAACTTTAATTATTTGTTATAGACAATATTTCTCCAAAGTTTGAAATCGGACGACATAATAAGTTTGATACCTAATTCATTCCACCCCTCCACCCCTTTTAGGGGTAGTGTTATATATATATATATATATATATATATATATATATATATATATATATATATATATAGATATATATATATATATATATTGTTGTAATGAAAATTATTGAGAATAATTTTTTTGATCCAACACACATTTTAATTATGAAAGTAAAATATTACGAAAAATATTTAACAAAATAATATTTTTCTCCTTGCAAAAAGAAGGAGTTTTTTTGAAAGAAGTACAAAAAGAAAATAATGTAGCTCGATTTATTTTTTTTCTTAAACTAAGTTTTTTTTTAAGTCGAAAAATGATAATAAGATTAATTGTTGCTTTTGATTTAAAGTTTTTCTATTTTAAAAAAAATCAAAAATTGAAAAAAAATTATTACATATAATTTAGTTTTAATCAAAAGTCATACAAATTGAATGTTTTTCAAAATAACATAAATAGATCACAAATAAATAATTTTGTAAAAACAAGATGGTTTTTGTAAAACAAGTAAACAGAAGTAAGCTAGCTTACAGTTATGAATGTATCATAAAATTTGTGTATAGATTTTGAATTCACACTGGCCGTGTTCATTAAGTCGCTAGTTGAATGTCAACCAAGCGGGGTGTGACAATGGGTCAAACCCAAGGAGAGGTATAATTTTTAATTAATTTTATAAATAGTCTGAACACTCCGACTACGTCCATGGGTGTTGATATACTAAAATATTCTAGAAGCCTCCATGCGAAAATATGTTGTCAAAAAAAATATTCAAAAAAAAACAATCATATTCTAGAACGACCCATGGCGGGTATATAAACCAGTGACCAGTGTCGATTCAAATCAGTTTTTAAATCGTGTCTGATGAGTTTTAAAATCGACCATTGTCTAAAAGTTTAATTAATCGACCATTGTTTAAAAGTTTAATATCGACTATTGTCTGTTAGTATCAAAGTTGAAATCAAGTATTGTCTGATTAAGTCAAAGTATATAATTGTTGTTCAATCCAGATCAAGTTAAAGTTGGAATTTGTACAAGTAATTTGATCAAGTAATTCAAAGTTTGACATTGTGTGAAAAAAATTAAAATAATTGTTGAAAAAGAAATTGGATAATCATTTTTTTTTAAGCAATAAAATCAGGTTTTTTTTTGTTTCGTAAAAACTTGTGTTTAATTTAATTTTTTTTTCTCTTTTCTTTAAACAAAAACGTGCGTGTTGTTTCAATTACAAAATATTTAGTAATATCTTTTACTAATATATTTTTTTTTTGTTTTGTCGAGTATCGGAATCATTGCAGGTTTGGGCAGCGCTCCTTTCAGGATAAAGACAGCCAGGATACCGCGACAATATATATATATATATATATATATATATATATATTGTCGCGGTATCCTGGCTGTATATATATATATATGTTGGAAATTATGTATGGTTACGACCGAACTGTATTTTTTGAAAATTTAAATTAATTATGATTTTTTCCAACAAACAGGACCGTGAACAAAAAATAGATTTATTTATTTTTTTTAACAATACCTTGCTTGGAGAAGATCCATACAAATTCTCATGCCAGAAACCCGGCCGAGCGACAAAACATGAAACTGGTTGATACATCCAACTTTCCAATCCAAGTTCCAAAAAACGTGCTTCGATCGATTTTAATACAAAATCGATCGATATTAATACAGATTTATTGTTCGATTTAATTTTTTTTACTTAATTATAAACTAAATTAATTTCATATCAAAATGTTTAGTTGCGAAGATTACACTTCCACAATCGAAATTGGAAACAAAAAAAAACTTTTTTGGAAACACGAAAAATAGCAAAAAATTAATAACTGTTTAGTCGGATACAAAATTCTAAACTGACCGAATCAAAAAAATATATCGTAGTAAAATTAGTGATTTGTTATGTAATTGATTCAAAATAACAAAAATCAATATTTTACAAGAAAACACATAAAAATAGTGTGATACATGTACTGTGTGTGTCAGGGTAACACTGACTTTTTGGGCAGCAAAAAAAAAAAAAGTTTACTTGGCGTGAACATACCGCCCACCTAAAATTAGCGTAATTTTATAAGGAATGAACAAAATGGAAACGTCAATGGACACATACGGAAACAAATGAAAAAAATGTATAAATTAACCCTTGAGAGGCACCAATTTGATTAGAGGTCGAATATACTGACCACTGCACGTTTTAACGGAAGCAACGCGGGGAATACCATCGACACCTGGAAACAGGTTGATAACACGTCCATGTGGCCAAGACAATGGATTTGAGTTCACACCTTTGATAAAAACTAAATCTCCAATTGGAGGACTGGGACTATTTGAATGCCATTTATTGCGCTGGATAATCATATGTAGATATATTCCTTCTACCACTGACGCCAAAATGAATGAAACAACCTATGATGTTGTTCCCAACGTTTGACGAGGTTTTCGGAATCATGGTAGACAAGTTCAGGTGGTGCCAATAAGGGAGCCCCTATCAAGAAATGGCCAGGAGTCAAATAATTCAGGGATTCATCGGGACAAAGGACAAAGGGAAAGAGGACATATTGGTCGACTGTTTAGTACCGCCTCAACACGAGAAAACATGGTTGAAAATTTGTCAATAGTAGAGGCTGACGTATCGAGTATTTTAAACAGTAAGCGCTTGGCAGACTTGACACCGGCTGCCTATATTCCTCCAAAATGAGGTGAGTAGGGAGGTGTAAATCCTACCATTATCCGACCAAATTTCCTGACACAGGCCTCTCCTGGAAATAAACCGGTTTAAGGTTGATATAAAGGCTTCAACAGAGAGGGATGAAACAAATTCTAAATGAACGGCTTTTGTAGCTAAACAAACAAATACGCATAAATAACCCTTTAAAAGGAAAGATTTGCGTGCGTCATTTGCCCGATATGAAAAAGGACCGGCAAAATCAACGCCGACCTTACTAAACGGCCGTGAAATATTAACTCTCGCTGAAGGGAGAGGAGCCATTTGGGGTTGAAAACTTTTACCTCGAAATCTAACGCAGGTTGGACAATTTTTTATACAGCTTCTGACTACGCTTCTTAATGACAAGATCCAGAATTATTGGCGAATTAAACCCAAAGTGGTGTTGGGGCCGGCGTGTAGCGCAGATAAATGAAAATATTTGCAAATCAAACGGGACAATTGTGCCTTCTTTGGGGGTAGTCAAGGATGTTTCGAGTCATGTGATAAGGAGGAAAATTCCAGTCTAACGCCCACCTTGATTATACCCACAGGGTCGATATGAGGATTTAGAGTTCTAATAGCTTTTTCCATTGGTTTATTTTTAAGCAAGTTTTCAATTAAAATAGGGAAATAATGTTGAGTTAATCGAATGACAGAGTGAAGAGATTCTCACAATTCATTTGATGAGATAGGTCCAACGATATTGGTTGAGCACTTAACTTTGAACGAGAATTGAAAATGATTGTTTATCCAAGAAAAAACTCGAATGAGTTTATTGTAATTGGAAAATTGCTCAGAATAAATGAACAATGGATTGATTGCAGGTGGTGTGGAGCTTGAAATATTTATTGCGACTTTCAATTCTGGGAGTAGATTCGGATCCAATGAGGATCCAGAAAAGGGAGACGGCCAACAAGTTGTCGGGGTTGTTAAAAATTAGGACCGTGTATCCAAAAGTTGTAAATTTTTGGAGTGACGAAATCTTGCGGTGTTAGACCTCAGGAAGGCAGATCAGCGAGATTTTTCTCTGATGTTACATGATTCCAAGAGGCATTGGAAACGTTTTCCGATATGGCAACCACCCGATTAGCTACGAATGTTTTGAGCAGATGTGGAGGCGTATTTATCCATGAAAGGACAATTTGTGAGTCAGAAAATAGTTTGACTTGAGAAATTGGAACCGGGAATTTGTTTTCAAAGATGGCTTTAACTAGGAAACTGGTTAATAATAAGGCGGCGGATAATTCTAATCGTGGTATTGAAAGAATTTTCAGTGGGGCTACTTTAGTTTTGGCAGCCCATAGATGCGACGAAATTTTACCCTTCAACTAAACGGTAAGATATACTGACGCAGCACACGCTTTCTCGCTTGCATCGCAGAAACCTGCTAGAATGACGTATGAATCGGATGGACCAGCCAAGTAGCCGAACGATCTAAGGCGTCATGTCTGCGTAGGATGCAGTACTTGGAAACTGGAAGGTTATGGGTTGGAATCCCAACATCGGCAGTTTGTCAATTATAAAAAAAGGGGGCGGTTGATTGACTAAACTGTCGGCGTATGGACAAGAACGGAGTAACCAGCTATGCTTGAGAAGGTTTTCTGCAGTTTCTTTCACGAACTCCAGATGAATATCGGCATAGTTCCTATCATAGTCGGCTGCAGCCGCATATCCTACCAATTCCTAGTCTACTCACAAATTCATTCCACTTCACTCACATCCTCACATCCTAAGGCATCACATTGGACCTTATGGTCGAAGTGTGGCCCGTCCAGGGCAGCCTTTACAATCTACCTCTACCTCTATGAATCGGATGAGGAAATAGTTCATCGGGGTACAGTAATGCTTGAAATTATATCAATGTCCTTTACTATCCTCGACTATTCAATAGAACAAGAGGTTGAAAATGGTTGGTCCCAATCTAATTTCTCAAGCCATAACTTTTGTAACACCAGTTGCATAGACACGACATTTGGAGCCAAGAATCCAACTGGATCAAAAATACAAGCTATATAAGATAGCACCGAGCGCTTTTGCTAATTTGTCGTTGAAGCTAAGCACGAAGCTAAGCACGTTAAAGGTAAACGAATCACTTTTCGGAATCCAGCTTAAGCCCAAAATTTTAATGCCTGGTGATTCGTCAAAAAAATTTAATTTGGCTTCAATGTGCTCGGTTGGTAACCCGTCTAGAGCATCCTGATGATTGCTGGCCTATTTTTTCAAAGAAAAGCCTCCTTTGAGTAGTAACTCTTGAAGTTCATCTCGTAATTGGATTGCTTGTCAAACATTGAAAGCATGGCGTCAGATGCCTTTGGATATGGGCCACCTTCGTCGTACCCTAATTGGTTTAGAACACAAATTGCCAAAAATGCTGATGGTTTCAAACCATATGTTACCGTATTGAGTTCGTACTCGCAAACAGGTTTGTCAGGAGATGAACGCTAGTATATATGTTGATACTTGCGATCAACGTGACGCACCAGGATTTGCCTATACATTTTTTCAATATCGGCGCATACAGCTATTGGATACATTCGGAAACAGAGCAGTATATTTTTTATATCCGTTTGTAATTTGGGGCCACTGAACAATTTATCATTTAACGAATGACCAGAACTGTCCACATCGGAAGCATTAAAAACAACTCTAAGCTGTGTCGTGGAACTAGAGTTTTTTCAAACAACGTGATGGGGTATCACGTATGTATTGGAAATATTGGCAGGAGTTATATGGTTTAATTCAACATACTATGACAACAATTGATGGTATGCTTCATAGTCAGTTGGATCCTGAAGCAATCGTTTTTCCAGAGATAAAAACGCCTTAAATACTCTATTGGAATTACTTCCACACGGGGGAGCGGTATCTTTGACCTTGAACAGTAAGGCCACGACACAACGGCCATTTTTATTACGATAATGTGTAGATAGAAAATGTGTCTCTACAAAGTCGTCCATAGGATTGAAGATGGACGCGTTATTAACCTCCTACAGTGACCAAAATCGTTGTAATTGTTCATTTATGCTTACGTTTCCTAACAAAACAGCTTTGTCAGGCGAAAATTACCTTTGAACTGGTCCAATGATGGTCCAACCGAAAAAGGTATTAACAGCAGTTGGATAATCAGGGGAAGCTACACGACCATCTTGATCAAACACCATAGTGAAGGTGTCAGCCCCCAACAACATGTCTACAGGCTGCGAACGATGAAATGTTTCGTCGGCCAGTTTTAGTTGCGCAAAATGTGCAAGCACGTCGGGTGAAAGGGAAACTGAAGGCATATTATTTGTAATGTGTGGTAAAACCAGAGCCTGTAAACATTTAAAGAATTCGGTGCTGACTGTGAAAACAGCTTACAACAGACCAAACTCAGCGACTGAGTATTGGTTTGACCAATACCAGAAACCGACACATCAGTGGGAAAAATTTTCAATTGTAGTTTTTGAACTAGATACTAACTAATGGCTGAAATTTGAGAATCAGGATCTAGCACAGCCCGAATAGATATTTCTGAACCGTCGTTTGATTCTATTCTGGCTTGAACAGTTCCCAAAAGCACCTGTTGGGACGACACAAATCCTCCATTGACGTGGCAAGAACTGACAGTATCAAATCCGGAAGAGGGCTGGTGTTTGACGTTCACGGGTTGCGTTGTGGAGTTTGAAATTGACGTACCCAGTTGATCAGAAGCTGGTTTGTTTGGGTGTAATATCGTGTGGTGACGTTTGGAATTGAAAACTTTACACGAATTTTTTGAAGGGCAATCATTAAAGTTGTGCGACCTCAAACAGTTAAAGCATCGATTTGTGCCCTTTAAATAATCAATTTTGAGTTCTCTTGCCATCGCCGTATACGATAGGCAAACAAACAGTGGGTGCCAATCACCACATTTGGACACTTGAATTTTTTATAAGTGGAGGCTTTATTTGTATTAAATTTGCCAGAGTCATGATCTGAGTTGGCAATCAAAATATTCTTGGTTTTACTTTTGTTCCAGGAAGGACGTGCAGGTGTAACTTTAAATGTGGATTTTGTAGCATTTTGCTCACAAAATTCTTGAGATTTGAGTTGTTGAATAACGAAATCAATTAACGACTGATAAGAGGGGATCTGTGTGGACATTAATTTAGTTTCAAATGCTTTTCTGGTGTAAGGATCTTGGTTACGTAGGGTAAGGGAAAATAATAGAAAATCAACTAAATCGTGTATAGGCAGAGCTTAAATAGCATTGATAGCTGTTTGGTGACAATTTAAAAACTCAACTTTCAATTTTGAAGCAGAGTTATTAGAAGCGGCATCAAAATTCAGAATATTGTTAATGTACAGGGAAGCGATTCTACGAGGATTTTGGTAACGATCCTTTAAAGCTTGAAAGGCTAAGTTACAATTGTCAGTTGATAATTACAAGCCTGAGATTACAGTAAGAGCGTAATTTTTTTAATACGATTTTAATAACTGAAATTTATTAATTGCCTGTAAATTTTGGTTATCGTGAACTAATGAATTAAACAATTGAAAAAATTCTGGCCAATCTTCGATTTCTCCTTAGAATGGAATTATATTTATTTTTGGAAGCAAAAAGGGTGCGGTTGTGGACGTCCAAGATTGGCTATCTGTCAAGGTTGTGCTAGTCGAAAGTGGGTCCTGTTTTTTTAACTTAATGTAAAGCCTTTTAATGGACATAATTAGTTCCTGAAGACTACTTCACTTGTGTTTGTTTCCACGCGTGTCTCGTGTGTGGAGGATGTTGAAAATTTAATTCAATGATTTCATCCTGCAAAATTTGGAACTTTGATTCATATTTAGATAGGTTTTCCTGGCATATTTGTAATTCGGATAGTTTTTAAACATTAAAATCCCTTACTTTGTTCCATATACCCGTAACAATAGCAAAAACATTGGCACGTTTATCCAATAATTTGTCCAAATTGACGTTACTAGTTTAGTTTGTAGGAATGTTTTTGAAATAACAACGAATAAACAAAACACAAGTATAAATTGGAATAACTTAATTAATAAATAAAATTGATCAATTCAAACTTGCTTGAACAAATTCAATTCAAAATAAATAAAAAATAATTAAACTGAAATAATTCAAGAAAACTGTAATGAAAAATATTTGAAAAAACGAAAAAAAAGTTTTATTTTCTTTTAAAAAATTATTGCCTCGTGGTCAAGTTACCCAAAAACAAGGATGCGATTTAAAATGGCGACTGATTTGATAATTTTAATTTAAAATACAAAATAAAAACAAGAAATTCATATTCGTTTTATTTTAAAGAATCCGCGATTCGGCTCGAATGACCAAATTTTGTTGGAAATTATGAGTGGTTACTAATTGAGCAGCGAACTGTATTTTTGTGAAAATTTAAATTAATTATGATTTTTTCCAACAATCACGATCGTGAACAATAAATCGATTTATTTATTTTTTTTAACAATACCTTGCTTGGAGAAGATCCATACAAATTCTCATGCCAGAAACCCGGCCGAGCGACAAAACATGAAACTGGTTGATACATCCAACTTTCCAATCCAAGTTCCAAAAAACGTGCTTCGATCGATTTTAATACAAAATCGATCGATATTAATACAGATTTATTGTTCGATTAAATTTTTTTTTACTTAATTATAAACTAAATTAATTACATAAGAAAATGTTTAGTTGCGAAGATTACACTTCCACAATCGAAATTGGAAACAAAAAAAAACTTTTTTGGAAACAAAATTCTTAACTGACCGAATCAAAAAAATATATCGCAGTAAATTATTGATTTGTTATGTAATTGATTCAAAATAACAGAAATATTTATAATATTTATTTATCAATATTTTACAAGAAAACACATAAAAACAGTGTGATACATGTACTGTGTGTATCAGGGTAACACTGACTTTTTGGGCAGCAAAAAGAAATAAAAGCAGAAGAAAAAAAAGGAGTGAACAATATATATATATAGATATATATATATATATATATATATATATATATATATATATATATATATATATATATATATATAATTTAATAAATAAAATTAAAATAATATAAAATTAAATAATAATTTAATAATTAAAACTGGATGCGCCCCTGATCAATATTTCGATTATTTCATTTTGTTTTTGATTTATTTTATTTGTCGCCAGGATTACATAAGCCTGAGCATTTATTAGAAAAATAATTTTAGTTTTTTAGTCAGTTCAATTTTTAGTTAGAATTCAGATAGATAACATATCAACCGCTCTTGTTAAAATATAGTTTCAACCGCAAATTTATCGCACCAATTGATTAGATAATTCACCGCTTGATTGAATATCATATCGATAAGAATAATAGTGAAATTAAATTAAAATTATACTGTAATAGATCTCCAATCCTATCCTGATATCTATCCATTTATCCACATAGATAACCTAAGTGCAGTGCAATTCCATCCAGCACGAGGAACATCAACCAAGGTGAGTGGGATTTATTCGAGGTATATTATTTGATCTCACTATTGGATTAGTAGTACATTACAGTCCAAACGAACGCAACAAAGTTTTATTTATTAAAACCTATCCGACCAAAAACATAAATGTATGAAAGGGCCGAGTTTTCGGGAAAATCCTTAATGTAATAGTTCCTTCTTAAAAAGTGATGATATGAGAGTAAGGACCGAGCTATTTACAAAGTAAATAGCTCTAGACTTCATATAATAGTTGCTTCTTAAAAAGTGATGATATGGAAGAAAGGACCGAGCTATTTACAAAGTAAATAGCTCTAGACTTCAGATAATAGTTGCTCTTTGAAAAGTGATGATATCCCATTAAAGAGCCGAGCTATTTACAAAGTAAATAGCTCGGTAAACTATTAACTAAAAAAAATAATGAGGGGTAAATTGATTAAATGTAAGAAAAAATTTGGTTTAAATATATTTAATAAGTTTTCCCTTAGTATGTTTTTAAAATTTTATATAACGCGGCAAGTTATTTTTTCTGATTTCAAATATTTTAAAACTTGCCGCGTTATTGCCGATTTATTCGAGGTATATTTATTTGATCTCACTATTGGATTAGTAGTACATTACAGTCCAAACGAACGCAACATATGGTCAATTCGAACCGGATAACTTAGAAAAATTCGCTTAGATTTATTTAGCATTTATCTCTTTAAATTTCTATTATTCGTTAATAATTATTATTTCAAAGAGTCACATTTATTAAATTTACATAAAACATTAAACAAACAAAACACAAACATCAACAACACGAATATTTAATTTCATACTTGTTTATTTGCAGTCATTTTATATCAAATTTAATAATTTATTAAATAATACAATGGCCGAAAAGCTTAATAGGCAACTTCGTATTTTTGAATCGAAAAAACAAACTGATTTCCAGCGCTTACAGAGACTGTACGACATTAGTAAGGATTTATCCGATCCAAATGTTTTGAACAATTTTCAAATTTTATATATGTCTTTGGATGAAACTCGAAGCCAGCTCTTAGAGATTGTTGAGAAAATTAATTCCATATCCTTGGAATTAGATAACGAAAGTATTCCGAATTTTCAAATTTTAGATACAATTGAGGAATTATGTGGTCGTATTAAAATGGTTGCGCACTCAATATCAAAAGAAAAATCGGAAATTAAAGCCAATAATACAGAAATTATAGAATCAGTAAAAACAAAAAAAGTTCTACCTAAATTACCAAAAATCGATATAATTAAATTTTCGGGTGATCCCCAAAAATGGCCTGTGTTTTATCAAACCTTTAAAACACTTATTCACGATAATCCAGATATTGATGAATCTTGTAAAATTCATTATCTTTTAAGCAGATAAAAGATTTTTAGCGAATAATTATTTAAAACAAATATTAGATTTTAAATCAATTCAAGTAGAATCTACATCTGCTTTAAACAATTTTATAGAACGATTTGATACATCTGTTTGTGCATTAAAACAATTAAATATTGCTGATTTAGCTGATATAATACTAGTTTTCATAGCGTTATCGAAATTGGATAGTTCAACACGAAAATTATTTGAAATGTCAATCAAGGAGGTTGAATTACCAACCTACCAACAATTGTCTGAATTTATTCGTACACAAGCGAAAGTATTGTCTCGCGTTTCCAATACTGGAGGCCATGCGATGAAGCCTTCTAACCCTATTAGTAGTAGCACCAAAAGCACGCATGCATTTACAAGTATCAACGCAACAAATTATAATTGTCCTGTCTGTCAAAAGCAATCGCATTTAGTATATTCATGTCCAAAATTTATAAGCCTTACCCCATATGAAAGATATAATTTATCTAAAGAAAAATCATTATGCCTTAACTGTTTAAGTAATAAACATCATATAGCAAAATTTAAATCTTCAAATTCTTGTTCAAAATGTAAAGTACGTCATCATACTCTATTGCATTTTGACAAACCACTCACAAGTGGTGAAAACACTGCGCGTTCTTTATCGTGCAGCTCTCAACAAGATGAATCATCTTGTGTTAATAGAGAAAAAGAAATAAATAAAGAAACTACCAAAGAATGTTTTAAGTTCAAAATCCTAAATGCCAGATGCTAAACTAGCATCTGGCCGTGTTCGACATATTCTCTCAGATTTAAAATCTAATACATGGGAAGCAAAGATGAGATTATACGACTCAATTGTCACAACAACATTAACGTATGTAGGAGAAATATGGGCACCCAACAACTTGGAACAAATTGAAACTGTGCAACTACAATTCTTGAAAAAATTACTTGATATAAAAAGAAATACCCAAAACTTCATGGTCAGGCTGGAGACAAACAAAGTTCATTTAGCACTCAGTATTTTTCAGAAGATGTTACGCTGGTGGGTACACTTATTGAAACAGCCAAAAAGCCGAAATATTAAAAAGTGCTATAATGAACTCTTTACAAATGATGGAAATGCTGAACACGTTAGAAGAAACAATTGGTGTACAAACTTAAAATCAATGATGTGTGAAATTGATCAGTTAGAAATTTGGAATTCACAAGATATAACAAGGATCAAAGAAACGGAACTTGTAATGATGTACGAAATGCATCTAAAAAATAAAGATTTGAGTAGGCTTGAACAATCGAATTACAGTGAACACTACAAATTCTTATATCCAAATTATGTATTTCATAAAAGCTACTTGTCATATAGATGCAACATTTCGAAGCAACGAGTTATATGTCAAATTCGCACAACAAGCCAATTGTGCTTTGAAATTTATCTAGGGAACTTCAACAATGTGTTGAATATAAATAGCGTGTGTTCTATGTGTAATTGTAATGAGCTTGAAGAGATTTATCACTTCTACATTAAATGCCCAATTTGTAAGGATAAAAGGAATATATACTTGGCAAAACATTTAAACAATGTTTGTGTAGAGAACTATTTTATAGAACTTTTCCACATTAAATCCCTAAATCATTTGAATGACATATATAATTACACAGTAAGTGCCTTTCAACTTCGAAGACAAATTTTAGAAGAATTTCAATAACTATATTTTCTGATTTTATGTTTATCTTATGTTTATGTTTATGTTTATGTATTCTTATGTTTATATTATGTTTATGTATTTTTATGTTTATATTATTTTGTAGTTAAAATTTAATTTCTGATGTTTTGAAAGCATTAATTTTGTTTTTTATACTGATTGTAGAACACTTTGTTAAATTCTGTATGAATATGAACAAATAAATTCTATTCTATTCTATTCTATTCAGTTCAAAATCCAGTTTCGAAACAAAATTACACAACGCTTCTTTCGACCGCCGTAGTAAAAGTTTGTCTACCTAATTGGAAAAGTCATCCCATTCGCATTTTACTTGATTCTGGAAGTCAAGGAGATTTTTTAACTGAAAACTGTTGTAAAAGATTAGGCTTAGTTATCAATAGGATACACGCATCAGTTGTTGGCATAGGTGCTAACTCACACAACGTTAGGGGTCAAGTCCAAAGTATAGCAATTTCTTCTAGATTTAACTCGCAAATTCAGTGTGTTATAAATGCTTGGGTTGTAGATAAAATTACCTACCACCCATGTAAATACTAAGCACCTTAATTATTTGAGAGAATTACCTTTAGCAGATAATGAATTCGATAAATGTCGTGAGGTTGATGGGATATTAGGTGCGCAATGGTTTCCAAAATTGATTGGGATTGGAAAGGTTTCAGCTGCTCCTGAACCTTTCTACTTGAACCTTTGTCAAAGTTTCTGTACTTTGATTGACCCGCCAATTAAACAATTAGTAGAAAAATTCTTCGAAATCGAAGAAATTCCAATGGGTAAAATAGATAGCCCAGAAAATATAGAATGTGAAACACATTTCACAAAAACGCATAGTAGAGATATTACAGGTCGATATTCCGTAGCTCTTCCTTTTAAAGAAGACCCTTCAAATTTAGGCGATTCCTATAGTATTGCCTCAAAAAGATTTATGTCGTTAGAACGAAAATTAGATTCATCACCGCAACTTCGCAAACAATACAATGCGGCATTTAATGATTATTTGATTCAAGGACATATGCGCAAGTTGGTCGATAATTGTATATTTGATAGAAATGGTTATTATTTACCACATCACCCTGCATTTAAAGTAGATAGTACTACTACTCCATTGAGAATAGTGTTTAACGCAAGTTGCAAAACAAATTCATCCTTATCATTAAATGACGTATTACATACAGGGCCTAAATTACAGACAGATGTTCTTGGAATGTTTCTAAATTTTAGATTAAATCACATAGCATTCACCGCAGATATACGGCAGATGTATAGACAGATCAATTTGTGTGAGGAACACACACGGTTTCAACGCGTATTATTCAGATTTAAGTCATCTGAGAATATCGAAACTTATAAGTTGACAACTTTAGCCTTCGGAGTCAAACCATCGCCACATTTAGCATTACGTGTAGTTTGTCAGTTAGCCATGGACGAGGCTATCAAATATCCTCAAGCTACTGAAATTGTTTTACGAGATATGTACATTGATGATTTAGTTTCAAGTACTCTTAACCTTGAAACAGCTAAAGATTTGTGTACGCAATTAGTAAAGGTCTTTGAAGCGGGCGGTTTTAGCTTAGTTAAATGGTCCAGTAATTCAATAGAATTACTTGCTCAAATGCCTAAGACCCAAAGCACAACGAATTTAATAGATTTCGATTCAAATTATTTAAAAGTATTGGGTATGAAATGGTCAACTAGTTCAGACCATTTGTTATTTTCCGTAACGGTTCTAAATAAAGAATGTACTAAACGCAATATATTATCTACCATAGCTCGTATATTCGATCCGCTAGGTTTGTTAGGTCCAGTTACCTTATACGCTAAATTATTTATAAGGAAATTGTGGTCCATTCAAATAGGTTGGGATGAAAGCCCTCCTGATTATTTATTAAAACAATGGCTGAAATTCCAAGTGGAACTTCCACTTTTAGAGCGATTTTCGATTCCGCGACACTTAGGTAGATTTGAAAATTCCACACTAATGCTTATAGATTTCGCGGACGCTTGTGAAACATCGTACGCGTGTACTGTTTATTTGCGTTCTGTATCGAATAAATCAATAAAAATTGTATTAATCTGTGCTAAGTCGAAAGTTTCACCGTTGAAAGTTGAAACTCTAGCGCGATTAGAACTTTGTGCTTATGTTATGTTAGCAAAACTGATGAGTTTTGTTTTGAATACTTTTGTTGATCGTTGTCGCATAACTAAAACGTTCGCATTTACGGATTCGATGGTAGCTTTACATTGGATTAATGCATCTCCTCATAGATGGAAAACTTTTATAGCGAATCGTATTGCTAAAATCCAAGATTATTTACCTGCCAACGTTTGGTACCATGTTGAAGGGTTAAATAACGCAGCTGATGGAATATCACGGGGCATGACTCCAGAAAAATTTCTTGAGGTTCAAACGGAATGGATTTTTGGTCCATCATGGTTACAATCAGATGAAGAGTATTGGCCTATTAAATCGTTCGTAGATATAGAGAATCTGTCAAATGTTCCAGAAGAAAAAAAAGTTTCCTGTCCAGGAACAATACAAACCCCTGATCATCCTTTATATACCCTAATACAAAAGTATTCTTCATGGTCGAAATTATTACGCTCCACCGTTATAGTTTTTCGGTTTATTAAAAAACTACCAATTACAAAAGATTTTAGTTTTAAAGATTTAGAGTTTGCCGAACATGCACTAATTCGCGTCGTACAAAATCTTCATTTTATGGAGGATATACAAGCTTTGAGAAATAATCGAATTTGTTCGAATAGATTAAAAAATCTATCACCATTTTTAGATAATGACATACTCCGCGTTGGTGGTAGATTGAAACACGCTTCTATAACTTATGGACATCAGCACCCTGTACTTCTACCGAAAAAGGATCATTTTGTTGATATTTTAGTAGACTATTATCATAGGAATAATTTGCATACAGGCTCGCACTTATTGTTGTCTCTCATACGACAAAAATACTGGATACTTTGCGGTCGTGGAGTTATACATCATCGGATACAAAAATGTAATTTTTGTTTTCGGACAAAGCCAAAACCCAATTATCCTTATATGGCTAACTTACCCGATTTTAGAGTACTTCCACAAGTTAAACCTTTTATTATGACAGGGACGGATTACACTGGACCCTATAACATAACTATTAGCCGAAACCGTGGGGTCAAAAGCCAAAAAGCATATATTTGTCTCTTCATTTGTATGACAACTAAGGCATTACACTTGAAATTGGCCTCCGATTTATCCACACCTACTTTTCTTTCCGCGTTTAAACGATTTTTGGCACGTAGAGGCCCTATTTCAACAATGTTTTCGGATCAAGGAACCAACTATATAGGTGCCAAATCGAAATTAGACGAAGTTTATAGACTTTTAGAATCAACCGAACATACAAACGTGTTAAAGGCTGAACTTTTGAAAAACAAAATTGAATGGAAATTTAATGTTCCTAGTGCCCATCACATGGGTGGAATTTGGGAATCGAACGTCAAATGAGTAAAAATCCATTTGCATAAAATTCTCGGCTCTCAAATTTTGTCATATGAGGAATTTTCCACTATACTAGCGCAAATTGAGAGCTTACTTAATTCACGATCTCTTTGTTGGTTGAGTAATGACCCATCTGATCCAGAAATATTAACACCCGCCCATTTTCTAACTTTGACCCCTCTAAAATCGCTGCCTGCGATTGATTTTTCGAATGAACCGCTTAGTCATTTGGATCGTAAACAATTATTGGATGGTATTGTTCAGTCATTCTGGAAGCGTTGGAAGAAGGAATATCTCAGTACACTCAGAAAGGTACGTCAGAAATGGAATACTCCTGTATGTCCAGTTCAAATTGGACAATTAGTTATATTGATGCAAGATAATTTGCCACCATTGCATTGGCCTATAGGAGTAATAGAGGAAGTGTATCCTGGTCCTGATGGTATTACTAGAGTAGCATCCGTTCGTACAAAATCTGGATGTTACAAACGTCCCGTCGTAAAATTATGCCCTTTACCTACGCAATAATTTAAGTGTCGTTTTTTTTCAAAATGTTTGTGTCTTGTTTGTATCAATTGTTTTCAGTGAAGTCACACATTTTAGTTTTTGACGCTAATTTTGGTAGTATTTAGAATTTTAGAATCATCATATCTTCTTTATTTCATTTTGCGGAAAATTACAGTTTTCCATGTCGGGGGGTATGGATGCGCCCCTGATTAATATTTCGATTATTTCATTTTGTTTTTGATTTATTTTATTTGTCGCCAGGATTACATAAGCCTGAGCATTTATTAGAAAAATAATTTTACTTTTTTAGTCAGTTCAATTTTTAGCTAGAATTCAGATAGATAACATATCAACCGCTCTTGTTAAAATATAGTTTCAACCGCAAATTTATCGCACCAATTGATTAGATAATTCACCGCTTGATTGAATATCATATCGATAAGAATAATAGTGAAATTAAATTAAAATTATACTGTAATAGATCTCCAATCCTATCCTGATATCTATCCAT
The DNA here is from genome assembly GCA_963920215.1 of Nineta flava. Taxonomy (NCBI): domain Eukaryota; kingdom Metazoa; phylum Arthropoda; class Insecta; order Neuroptera; family Chrysopidae; genus Nineta; species Nineta flava. Next base: position 38,142,458 of record OY986043.1, on the reverse strand, counting down.
TTATCCACATAGATAACCTAAGTGCAGTGCAATTCCATCCAGCACGAGGAACATCAACCAAGGTGAGTGGGATTTATTCGAGGTATATTATTTGATCTCACTATTGGATTAGTAGTACATTACAGTCCAAACGAACGCAACAAAGTTTTATTTATTAAAACCTATCCGACCAAAAACATAAATGTATGAAAGGGCCGAGTTTTCGGGAAAATCCTTAATGTAATAGTTCCTTCTTAAAAAGTGATGATATGAGAGTAAGGACCGAGCTATTTACAAAGTAAATAGCTCTAGACTTCATATAATAGTTGCTTCTTAAAAAGTGATGATATGGAAGAAAGGACCGAGCTATTTACAAAGTAAATAGCTCTAGACTTCAGATAATAGTTGCTCTTTGAAAAGTGATGATATCCCATTAAAGAGCCGAGCTATTTACAAAGTAAATAGCTCGGTAAACTATTAACTAAAAAAAATAATGAGGGGTAAATTGATTAAATGTAAGAAAAAATTTGGTTTAAATATATTTAATAAGTTTTCCCTTAGTATGTTTTTAAAATTTTATATAACGCGGCAAGTTATTTTTTCTGATTTCAAATATTTTAAAACTTGCCGCGTTATAAAATTTTAAAAACATACTAAGGGAAAACTTATTAAATAAATTTAAACCAAATTTTTTCTTACATTTAATCAATTTACCCCTCATTATTTTTTTTAGTTAATAGTTCACCGAGAAATTTACTTTGTAAATAGCTCGGCTCTTTAATGGGATATCATCACTTTTCAAAGAGCAACTACTATCTGAAGTCTAGAGCTATTTACTTTGTAAATACCTCAAACCAAATTTTTTCTTACACTTAATTAATTTACCCCTCATTTATTTTTTTAATAAATAGTTTACCGAGCTGTTTAGCTTGTAAATAGCTCGAAACTTTATGGGATATCATCACTTTTTAAGGAACAGCTATTATTTGAAGTCTAGAGCTATTTACTTTGTTAATAGCTCGGTCCTTTCTCGTATATCATCACTTTTTAAGGAGCAACTATTATATGAAGTCTGGATCTATTTACTTTGTAAATAGCTCGGTCCTTTATCCCATATCATCACTTATTAAGAAGCAACTATTTTATTAAGATTTTCTCGAAAACTTACCTTTCTTACAAACGGAAAATTTAACAATTTTAATTGTAATTAAAATAACATATGAAGCATATATCGATGTGATTTGTTGACATGGTTACCGCCTCCTTTTTGATTAGATAGACATTTAGTATTCAAATAAAAATAGCTTATTGGATATATCAGTATGTTTTAATACTCCAAATAGAAAACATTGATTGTTTTATTGTATTGTTACAATGTAACTTTTTTTAAGTAAACAAGTTGTTTAAAAATAAACAAGTTTATTTTCAATTAGCAATTCGTAATGATGAAGAATTAAATAAATTGTTATCTGTTGTAACAATTGCTCAAGGCGGTATATTACCAAATATTCAAGCAGTGTTATTGCCAAAGAAAACTGAAAAGAAAGCATTAATTTTATACATTGGATTATTGATAATAATATTCATCGATCATAGGCCTTTTATTAAAACGCCACAAATTAATGTGAAATAAGAGTGATATATTTTTTATTAAAATAACTATATAAAATTTAGTATATATAAGATGTTACTTGATTTGTTTCGATTATGACTTCTAAACTAATCGTTTATTACAGATAATTGATTATCAACGTAATAGTCTTTGACTTGACCCGTTGGCTCCACTTCACAAAAAAAAATTCGTTACGCAGGAGCTGCGTCAACTTAGCGAATTTCCTTAGAATACATAAATCACTCTCTAGCGGTCATATTTTTAGTCTGATCAAAATGCCTTAAGGCAGTTTAAGGGGTGTTTTTCCCATTTTCGGAGGTTTGCGTTATAGGTAAAGAAATTTTTGAAAGTGTTCTGTTAACTTGACTTTATTTCGGGTCGATTGGTGAAAATTCCATCATTTCATCATATATAGAACTGAAAAACGTAATTTTGGGGGGTGTTTTTTCGATTTTCCGAGGGGTTGCACTGAAAAAATTGAAGTTTACTGATTTTTCTCGTCAGTTTGAAGCAATTTCACGTCGAATACAAAAACCGCATCATTCTAGCATAAGGGCTTGGTTATAAGGGCTTTAAAAATTTTTTGCATGCGTAGCTGCAACGGGCAATGCTAGTAATAAATAATAATTGATCAATGCAAAATATAATAAAAAAGTTAAAAAAAAAAAAAAATGAGAATATAAATTAATGTTTACAAAATTACAATAAAAACGTATAAAATAAAATAAATTCACACAGTGTTGGGCACCCATCCAAAAACTAATTATAATCATCTGTGCTTAACTTTTAAAATAAACGCACACTGCTGTATTCAAATTGCTATGTCTATTTCTACATGGTATAAAAATTAATAGGTATATATGATATTGTACGATTTCTACATGGTAGTTTGCCGATGACACAGTCTTAAGTTAATTAAAACAAAAAAATGTTAAATTTTATGCTTTTCCGATACAAATTTCCAGTTTTCGCAATTTTCCCGTCGGTTTGGGTACTACAGCTATCTACATGCCAAATATCTACAGCATTTCTGGAAGTAGCTCATAATTTTGATATCTAATACTTAAGTTTTATAAGGCGTTCCTGCGAATTTTGCGTTTTTGAAGTGAAATAACTTTTTAACGGTTAATTCGTTAACGTTGATTGAAAACAATGGTTCTTATAATTCCGTAAAGTATCTATATTCGAAATATCAACCCTGTAGCTCTTTTCGTTCAAAAGATACAGCACCCAAAAAATGAGCCTAAATTAACCATAAGTAATAGCACTGTAGTGAGAAGTCCAACGTGTCCCTTAAACTCGGCATTACGCACTACCGTGCTCTAGATTTATAAAGAAAACCTTACCTAAAAATAAAGAAACGACAATTAAAGTTTATACTTTATGTCAATTCTTTTAACAAATTATTATTAACAATTAATTAATTATTATTAACGCGGTAACATACAAATTAGAGAAGTCATCGTAATCCGTTATATTCACTTGAAGTATTTGGTATTAGTTTAGTGATGTGGAATAGGTTCGATTCTGATTTTCTGTGACCTGTATCAATCTTGTATATTGAATCTGAGATTTTTTTCTAAAATTTTGTATGGTCCGATTTTTAATTCATCTAACTTTTTTCTGTTTAGTTTATTGCCGTTTTCAACATAAACTAAGTCTCTCACTTGGAATTGGAAATTTTTCTATTTTTATCAAATAATTCTGTTTTATATTCATGAGATTGTATTGAATTTTCTTTATAATATTCATGAATTTTCTGTTTATCTTTTATCCAATCAGTTATTGATTTTTCTTGTTTCAGTTCCTCTGGTAAAATAGCAACATTTGTACCACATAACAAATATTCTGGTGCAAATTTTGTTACTGAATCAGTTTTGTTGTATTTTTTTACACAATGATGTGCTGCTGTCGTCCAGGATATCTTTTTGTTTTTTTCGTTTATTTTACATCTGATTTTATTGACTAACGTCTGGTTTAGTCTTTCATTTAGGCCATTTGATAATGGTGCATTTACTGCCGTGAATACCAGTGATATTGATTTTTCTTCTAAGAAGGTTTTAAACTCTTTTGAGTTTATACCTGGATATTGGTCTGTGAGCACCATTCCAATGTCATAATTATCTGTAAAACTTGAGACAAGTTTTATAAAATCAGATGCATTTTGGGTTTTGTTTAGTATAAATGCATATCTCATGAAATGATCGACTAATAGATGTAGGTAATATTTTGTTGATCTTGAACCACCAAAATCACCTATTGTATCTATAGATACTATTTCAAAAGGTTTTGTGGCTGGACCTAAGTGAGATAGAAGACCATATTTATTCTGACCTCTTGATTTATTTTTTATGCATTTTTCACAGTTTTTGCTAATTTTATTTTTATTTTTCATAAGATTCTTTGCTGTATAATATGGGCTAATCATCTTTTCAATTTGTTCAATTCCGATGTGGCACAAGCTTTCATGAACATCTCGTATTAGTTCGATAAAAAAATTTTCAGAAAAAATAATTTTTCTTTTTTCCAAATTTTTTGAACAAAACTACTTGTTTTTTTATTAATTAATTATTGTTGTAAATATCTTTGTTAATAGTTTGGTCGGAAACAATATCATTTATATAAATCAGATTTACTATTTTTAGATTCTCATGTGGGGTTTAATCTGCTTCTAATACAGAATTTCTACTTAAACAATCTGCTTCTATATTAGTTTTTCTTGGGTTGTATTTAATTTCAAAATCATATTGAGATAAATAGTATGTTAATTCTTGCAGGTCTTCATCAGGTCGTGATTTTTTATTCATATTTTCTAACGGTTTGTGATCATAGTAAACCGTAAATGTTTTTCCTATTAACCAGGTATTGCTAATACTTTATAGCTTCTGCAATTGCTAAACATTCTAAATATATAGCCTTTTTTTGTACTGTACTTCATTAAGCTTCTTTGAGAAATTTGCAACTGGTTTTTCTTTACCTAAGGGTTGTTTTTGTTTCAATATTGCACCGATTCCTTCTATCGATGCGTGTGTGCAGATGTTGAATGGTAATTTTTGTTCGAAGATTTCCAGGACTGGCTGAGAACAAAGAAGTTGTTTGATTATATAAAATGATTTTTGACACTCGTTCGTCCATATATATTTTTGATTCTTCCTTAATAAATTGTGCAATGATTCTAAAATGATTGCGCTTCTTGGTAGATATTCGTGATAGAAATTAATTTTACCTAAAAATTGTCTTATATTTTTCTGTGTTCTTGGTATTGGGAAATCTCTGATTGATCTTATGTTATCTTTTATTGGTTTGACCGTGTTGTCCTGTATTATATGTCCTAAATACTTTATTTTTTCCTCTGCAAATGTAAATTTTGAGAATTTTAATCTAAAACCTTCTTTTTTTATGGCTTCAAATAATAGTGTTAAATGTTGAAAATGATCTTCGAATGTTTTAGAGAATATAAGTATATCATCAATATAATTGACCGCAAAATCCGTTAGTTTATTTTTTCTTAATATATTACTTAATATTCTTTGAAATATTGCTGGAGATGTTTTTAAGCCAAACGGAAGGCAATTCCATTGAAAATAACCAGATTGAGTTACAAACCCTGTCTTCTTTCTATCTTCTATTCTGAGAGGAATTGACCGAAATGCTGAGTTAATATCCAGTGAAGAGAAATATTTACAGTTTCTTGCTTTTATCATAACATCTTCTATCAACGGAAATGGATGTGCTTGAGGTACTACTAATTTATTTAGATCTCTAAAATCAATACATAGTCTAGTTTTTTTTATCTTCTTTTTGAAAAGCTAGTGTGACCGGTGCAGCAAAAGGACTATAGGATTCTTCTATTAATTTGTTCTCTAATAATTTAGATACTTGATTTTCTATTTCAGTTTTTATATACATCCATGAAACCGTAAGAAATAGAAAAAAAAATTTTTAACAAAAAATCTTCTTTTTAAAATAAACAAGTTTTGTTTGAAATAGATTTTCATAAACTCAACAGATTTCTCATAATTTGTGATTATATGTTCTTCGCAAAGAATTGTTAGCATTTCGAATACGCAGAATTGTTAACGATTTAATCATTGATATACAACTCAGTATATACTGGGTATTCAAACATTTAAGTCAGTTAGTTGTTACATTACTTTACAGTCGACCATAGAATCTCCTCCTTCCTTTTTTTGAGTTGGTTAAAATTTGGGTTGATTTTGTGATCTCCACCGAAACTCTACTTCTATAAGATAACTATAAAATTATTTGATTAAAATTTTATTTTAATGTTAAAATGTCAATTTGGTTGTCGTTTCCATAGTAAATACATGTATGTATTTATGTATATATGTGTCTGTAATCACTCTAGCGGTCACAATTTTAATCCGATTGGAATAAAATTGGGTATGGAATAAAATTGGGTATGGAACGTGCTTTTGGTATTTAAACGGTTTAGTTCGTTAATGAGCAAAATAGGACAAGGGAAAAGATGGGATAGAGGTAGGCGGAAACACAATATTTGGTGTATCGGTCTTAATGTTGGAAATATCGAAAAATGTCTAAGAAGTAAAGTTATAGATAGTTTATTATACAATAATTTTGATTCTTATCGTTTTTTCTGTTACCCTAATATTGAGAGAAATATTTACGAATTAAAATTGAAAGTTAAATTTCTAAATATCTCTGTACATATTAGAGTTGAGAAAAAATCAGGGAATGAATTGTAGCAAAGATGATTTTCTATAACTTTACTCCTTATACATTTTTCGATTTTTTTAATATTAGGAGAGATATTTTATGTTTTTTGTTCTCTATGTTCCGCTTATGTCCATTAAGCTAGCAGAGCAACCTGAGCAGAAAACAATGATAATAGTTTGATAATAATTTGATATCAAAAACAATATAATTACTTGATTTTTAAAATGTTGCTCTGCTAGTTTGACATTAAGCTAGCATTTAAATTTAAATTGGGGCATTTAATTATGAGACGATTATCTTTGTTTTCTGCTCAGGTTGCTCTGCTGGCTTAATGGACATGTTTCGCTTCCCTCTTGACCTATGCTATTTATTTTAAAAATTGAACTTGCAAATACCAAAATCATATCAGATAAGCCATTTCATTTCGATTAGACTAAAATTGTGACCACTAGATAGTGATTTGTGTATTCTAAATAATTCGCTGAGTTGACGAAGCTAATTTTGTTGCTTTCTTACGGCGTAAGCTTCCTTTTGGCGTTTTCTTTAATTCCGAGTATATTTACGAATAATATGAGACGGCATCTTTAATTATTTTGTTATTTTCAATTAAATACCGATTTTCACTTACATTTCTGCGAAAATTTTCATCGTCTCACTTTAGGTTCAAGTAGTGCTCCGCAAGCTTTTCACAATGATACCTGAATCGATGTCCTAGCTTCGAGCGTTTCCACACTACACCAATTTATAACTTAGCTTATTAATACAAAAAGCAAATTCTTAATAATCACGCCTAGGCGCCTACACTGGAAAGAGGACGTTACAGGCAAAACAAACACTGCGCGCCAAACACGTACAGGCATGATCTATCTGTTGTGGGGTCAACCATTGTTTACGCATTATTAAACTCGTAGTTATAAGCAATTCAAATCTGACGACATATTTTCAAACAAGAAATTTTGACCGACTATCTCTGTATCGAGCGAATAGATGTTTTACGTCAAACATAAAATAACTTGAACCGCTATCACATCGAACGTTGTTTTCACACACATCGAACTAATCTAAACTAAGCTATAGTAAGGCGTTGTGTTAGTAGTCATGAAGAGACTGAGGCCTGAGAAGTAAGCCTGACTAAATTTTTACCCAACTTTTGAATTGCTCTATTCACCATTCCCTACACTCAATAGGAAATAAATAGGTTTTCTTTCGGAACGTTAGTGTACACTCCCGTTCAAAAAAAAACGAACCAATCTGAACCGAAGCAGGCTCTCACAATTTTATTATTCTTGTACTAAATGTTTTTAAAGATAAAAAAATATACTTATGTTTGTTATATAAATAAACACACAAAAAACATCGAGCTTTTGATTAATATATTTAATATTTTTTTATATTTTGAGATTTATACAGAATGCTCATTGTAAACAGGGCACCTGAATATTTTTTCAAGGAAATTTTAATTTCGCTTTTGGTAAAAATGATCTGAAGGAACTTTCAACTTAACCAAGACCTTCAAGGTTATTGGAAGATCAACTTGTGCTTTTCAAAGGGGAGTCTTTTTTGACAAAATCGTACAGCTGACGAAAACAGAACACATTAAAACTGGTTAATTAAGTTTTAAAATATATGTTTAGAGTCCTTTAAAGTAGTTCTTTAAAACTGATAACCTTTGTAATTATTTATTAATTAATGAAATCAAATTAATACATTTTTAATGGAATGCGTCGAAAGGTAAAAAAACGATATTCTGAGTATAACATAAACAGAATGTTAGTCATATTAAAAATTGTATCAAAGATAATAATACAGTTAGTTAATTAATATATTTATCGCTAATTCGCCCTTCTCAAATTTTTGGGCTTTGGCAAAGTCTTAAACCCACTGCTTCTGCATGAACGATGATGCGGAGGTCCTGTTAACAGTTTTGTAAGATCGTCAGCATTATTTCCGTTGGTACATGTTTTAATTTCAGTTCATCATTCTTTACTTATTGACGTATAAAATGATATCTTATAGTAATGTGTTTGGTACGTGAAAGACAAGTAGCATTTTCAGCAATGTATTTTGCTCCTCTATTGTCGGTTCCAATATTTATTTTTGATAAATTGGTTAATTTCAATTCTAACAATAAATTTCGTAAATATAAAGCTTCACGAGATATTTCTGATAAAGCAAAGTACTCTGATAAATCAAAGTACAGTGGATGATATTGCATTTGATTGTTGTTTCTTTGAACGCCATGATATTGCAGCTCCACTCAATGTAAATACATATCCTGTATACGAGATTCTATCAACAATATCATTTACATGATCTGCATCGGGGTAACCTTGAATTCCCGAAGAATTTTTCTTGAATACTAGACCGTAATTTTGTGTACCTTGTCAATAATGTAATACACGTTTTGCCGCTGACCAATGAACATCTTCGTAATTCACATTCAATTGTGATAATCTGTTTACAATAAATGTAATATCAGGACGAGTAGCAATTGCTAAATACTAATATCAGTGATCCAATTAGTTGTCTAAATAGTTTTTCTTCGTCTTTTCTTCGATTTGAATTCCCATCTGGTAATTTTGTTAGAGAATCACCGGGATTGTTTACAGGCTTGCATTCTTCCATGTTAAATTTTTTTAAGAGATCTTTTATATATCTTTGTTGACTTAATTCAATTTCACCATTTTCTTGGTTAATTTCAACTCTTATACAATGCTGTGCCAATCCTAGATCATTTATTTCAAATTAGACCAGTTTTAATAGCATTTAGTCCCTGTTTAGTTTTGATACATACAAAATATCATCAACATAGACGACTAAAATGGTAAAATGATCATCAATCATGTTGTAATATGAAGAAGTATCATTTGCAGCCGGAGTAAGTTCAAGACTTAGCAAAACTTCACTCAGTCTCTTGTGCCATTGACGACCAGCTTGTCGTAGACCATACAATGCTTTTTGAGCTTCTTTGCCAATTATACTGTTGTTACCATCAATTTTAATTATTTCTTGCAATGCTTCTTGAGTAATTTTGCACTAGATTTGTTTCCTCAATTATGTCAACTTCATATTCTGCGACATCAACAAAACCTTCTTCATCACTTCATCAAAGATATTAATTTACAACCCATTCAGTTTTAATGTCTTTCGATGTAAAAGCATTATACTCAAGCGTCCCAATACCAGACGAAATAAAATACTAGAAAAATGGCTAACAAATAAAGAAATACCCGCAGATGAAATAAATGAATATCTGAAACTAACACGGCTTTGCATGAGACAAAATGTGTTTACTTTCGAAATTAAATACTACAAGCAAACATTTGGAACAAGTACGGGTAATCCATTGTCTCCGTTCCTGAGTAATATCATCATGACAGATCTTGAAGAAAAAGCCAAAAACGATTTCAACTATTTTCCAAATGTATGGCACAGATACGTCGATGATATCTTTACTGTTTTTGATATGGACAAAGAAAATCGGCAAACATTTTAAGAGAACTTAAATAAAATGTACCCATCGCTAGAATTTACAACCGAAATAGAACAAGGAGGTTCGATTCCGTTTTTAGATATAAAAATTATGAAAAATAACGACACTAATAAATTAGAATTCGATATCTACAGAAAATCTACAGACACTGAATGATACATTACAGCCGATTCGAACAGCCCACCTCAACACAAAATGGCTGAAAGTCCCATTGTCCAAGAAAAATTACTTTAGAGAAATAAACCACGTTAAACAAGTTGCAACCTTTAATGGCTTCGACTCTAACATAATAAATAATTTAGTCCGCAGAACTAAATTTAAAATTGCACGAAACAATTCCACCGCACTAACACCAGAAATTGGCAACGTTGAACAAACTAAATGGTGCAAACTAACATACTTCCGCCCATGCACAAATAAAATCACTAGAGAATTAAGGGACCACAACTTAAAAACAGCGCTTGTTAGTAAAAATAACATCAAACTGGACACCCATAAGGATAAAATTAGTAATGAAAAACATTCGGGCATACATGGTGTCAATTGTCAAAACTGTTCAAAAATTTATATTGGTCAAAGTCGTCGCCAAATCGGTATTCAAATCAAAGAACATCTGGCTCATGTGAAATTTGGGAGAACCGAGAAATCGTGTATAGCGGTGCACGTTATTGAGAACAACCACAAAATTGAAAAATCGAATCTAAAACTACTTAAATCGGTACAAAACCCCACGGAATTAGATGCATACGAACGCATCTACATATACAAATAGAGAAAACAGATAATGAATTTAGACAATGGCCCAATTCCAAATTCTGATTTAATAAAATTACACCATTTTTAAAAATAAAAATAAAAATCCAATACCTGAATGTCAAGGTTAACGTAGATACACTCACTTTAGTGACAAAACAAACGCCGCATAGTCACCAAAGAATACCGCCAATAAATAGGTGGGGCTTTCCACACACCTAATCCAGTAGTCAGGCAACTCAAATAATCCTCAAGTCGGATTATACCCTCCGTCAAATCGTCAGGACTTTTTTAATATCACTGTGAGACAGGCACCAAATTAGCAACAAGCAACATATCTCTGAATCCATATCCCAGAGATAGTTACGATTAGCTAATTCATACTGATGATGACTACATTGTAGTCGAAATACGTATTTATAAAATACAAACAAATGTTCTAGGAATAGGAGCAAAATTTGGAATATAAATACCTGCTCTGTGTTTGCTCAATCTCCCCAAACGAGGTCTTCCTGGTTTTCGATGCAAAGTTGTCTCTAACTGTTGTGCGTGTTCTTTTTCATTTATTTGCTTATCTTGCATTTCTAGTTTTTCATCTTTAACTACAATTGGTATATGAACACAATCTATATTATTTTCATCATTTTTAAATAATTTATTTCCTTTTTCTTCATTTAAAAATTTATTTTCAATGATTCGTACATCACTTGCAGCGACAACTTTTCTCTCAACAGGAATCCACACTCGATACCCTTTTGATTGTTCAGAGTAGCCTACTAGAATGCCTTCTTGTGATCGTGGAACAAACTTTGACTTTCCTAATCCTTTTTCTAAAACAAACGTCTTTGCGCCAAACACCCTCGAGTCGGCACTTCTTTATTCCAAGCTTCAAATGGTGAATGACTACCCAAATTTGATGTTGGACATCTGTTTCTCAAATAGTTTGAAGTAGCCACTGCTTCAGCCCAAAATCCATGACCTAATTCAGAATGTATCAGAAGGCAACGTGCTATTTCAACTAAGGTTCTGTTTTTTCGTTCTGACACTCCATTTTGCTGTGGCGAAGGAATTGTTAAACGTCGACAAATACCACTTTTCTTCAAGACTTCATCGAACTCTTTATTACAAGATTCTTTTCCGTTATCTGACATTAAACATTTGATTTTACAACCATTTTGTGTTTCAACACGAGCTTTATACTCTTTAAGAACTTGAAGAACGATACTTTTGTTCTTGATAAACCGAGCATCGAGTGCTGTCATCGATGAATGTGACAAAATACCGAGCACGTCCTAATAACTCTATTCTTGATGGTCCCCAAACATCGGTGTGTATTATTTTAACTTTGTTGTACATCTTTCAGACTTCTTTGGAAACGGTTGTACGGTCATTTTCCCTTGTAAAAATACATCAGATGTTTCCAATTTCTTTTCTGCATTAACTTTGATTCCAATAACTCATCCTTTTTGGGAAATCTCTAACAAGTCATCTTTATTCAAGTGACCAAGGCGATGATACCATAACTTCAAACTCGTCGAATTATCATTAATTGCTGCATTTGCTTGCTCTTTACTACCACATAGTATAAATTTCCAACTCTTGGTGCTAACAATTTTATTCACCATCTTTCCCGAAAATAGTAGCACGAGTTTCGTGAAAATTTACGGCGTTTTCATGATCCGTGATTCTCGCAACAGACAACAGATTAGTTCTCAATTCTTTTACTAACAGTGTATCATTGAGTTTTACTGATCTGTTTACTTTTCCATCTGTAGTAATGACTTGTGCAGTTCCTTTTGCTATAATATTATTCTGTGCATTGCTTGCGAATAAAACACTTCCATTTGTTGATGTCGTGTTGAAAAATGATGCTTTGTTACTACACATATGAGATGTGCAGCCACTATCCTGGCACCATCGACAATCGTTTGATGTTTGTTTTGTATGTAAAGCTTCTTCAGTAATTTTCTTCGTAACTTGGAACACATCCTCACCTTAGGATTCAACTCTTGACGAATATTCTTGCCCATATTCACTTAATTTGTTAGGATAATCAATTGCTTAATGTCCACATTTATGACATTTAAAACAGTTACACTTGAATGGTTTGTTCAAATTACCACGGTATCTACGTGAACCTCCTCGATATGGTTTGAAACTTCTCTGATTTTGTCTAGCCCACATAACCTAAAACCATCTTTATCTCGTTGATTTTTGGCTTCATACTGTTCGATAACTTTTTCTCGAAGTATATTTGTAAATTTGAAGTAAATTTGGTGGTAATGCATTGACAAATAGGCGTTGTGAATTTCGATGCCCATAGATGACAACTTTGCTATTATATCGAAAAACTCCATCAGTTGTGTACGAAGTTACACGTTTTAATAAACTTGCACATTTCACTAGTCCCGTAGAGGCATACTGTGATTTCAACTTATCCCAATTTTGTTTTGAAGTTTTCATGCCTTTCACCATTCGTAATAAACTCGGATCTATTGCAATTATTAGATCTGATTTCGCTTTAGCATCTTCATCTTCCCAGTTCTCAATGTTTTGAATCGAAACGTCGTCACCTTCAACTGGTTCGGGTTTTGGATTTATTGCATTTACACACAACCATGTTCAATTTTTAATCATTACAGCTTCGATTTGCATAGCCAGTATCAAAGTTATCCTTGGTGAGAGGTTTAATTGTGCTTGCTGGCAAAGACATCTCAACGACAAATTAAACTTGGCCTTATTTTCACGAAGCACTACTTTTACTTTCAGTTGGTTAAAAATGTATGTTTCAAAACTTGTATTTATACTATTACTTTTTATTTAACTTCTAACGTGGTCTGGGCGCATAACCTGATATACTATGACTAAAACATAAACAGAATCATATTAAAATAATAATTGTCTCAGTCATATTAATAATTGTCTCAAAAATAATAATATAGTTAGTTGATAAATATATTTAGCGCTAAATTTGAATTTATATTTACTTAACAAAAACAATACCCTATGCGTATCTCTGTTAAAAACTGAAAGAAAAAAAGTTTAGAATCTTCCGTCATCAAAAATATCCTATATATAAAAATTCCATAAACACATCAGTTGACTAGTTAAAACCTTTTAAATAAGTAAACAGGCTTTTTATTTAAATTATATGTGATCGCTTAGTCCAGTATAATACCGACATAACGTTTCCGATAATATCGTATGAAAATCTATTCTAATACGATTTTTGTCATTGAATTTTTTTTCTTTGTACTGATTGTGAAAATGCAATTTTTGCACAGTGAAATTTGATCTCATTTTTTTAATAGTTAGTAAAAGGTCAAATTTGTGACTTTTTTAAACTTAAATCTTATACATTCTAAAATATCTTATTTTATTTTAAAAATCGAGAAAATCTTTTATATTTGAATGTACTCAAACAGTATGAAAAAAGTTTGATCCGTTCAAAAACAACAACAATATTTAAAAATTCTTTAACAATATTTCCATGAAAAAAATGGGGATAAAAGTTCCTACAATGTAAAATGCGTATCCACAATGAGTACAAAGAACATTTTTTTACATGGAGAAACAGGAAAAAAAAATTGCGACAAAACAGTTTTTGATATGGATCTGCCAATTTTTTCTATACTAAACTCTTTTTTTTTTATTAATAAACAAAGTACACTATATTAGTTAATACTATTGGGATCAAATATATTTGGTGAATATAATAATAATATAATACATTTTACAGAGAATAACAAAAGTGAGGAGTTTTATGAATTGTAAGAAACTTAATAATTCACGTTGGTTCATTTTTTTTTGAACGGGTGTGTAGGTCACCATTTTATCTTCTACAATAAATTTTTACTCTTATTTAGGATACATTTCTGAGCCAACAGCGCTCAGTCTGGATCTCAGTCATGAGATTGTCGTTTCCCTGATTTTTATTCATGAACCAAACCGCTCGCTTAGGGATGAAACCGACTATCGTTAATTTATCTTGCATGTTGTCTGCTGTATGCTTACATTTTTACAGATTTATCGACATAATAATCAAGAAAAGAACGGATGAGGCTGTTTTCTCGTTATCGTTCGTTGCTATCTATGCCAAAGTGAAAAATTATATGAGTACTCGCCTTATTCACTTCCTTATAGATAATCTGTTCACAATAACCATACATTATTTACCATTTTCTCTACAATCTTCATCTCTTATTCTTAAATGGGCAGAACTTGTCTCTTTTTTCTCAACTCTGCCATTACAATATGTGTTCGAAAACTATCGAATATTAAAAAAAAAAACAATACAATATACATGAAAGAAGTAAAAATCGAAGAAATGACCAAGGTATCAATTCTTTAATTTTCCCCACATCTTCAACATTATGTATGCATAAAGTATGCTAACTTAATGTTATGAAGTAGGTAGTATTAAAGGTATACTACCATTGTTATATAAAACATACAGTGTTGTCGTCGCATAAGTTCTATACACAGAGGTGATATTAAACATTGGTGTACTGTAGGTGGGGACTTAGCTTATGGTGGATTAGTTGCGTGCCTGCTGGTGTGTATGTATGTGTGTTTGTTGGATATATACTCGTATTTGTATATATCATTTTGATTTTTGACTTCGCGGTACAACAAGAACATAGCAGTTATAGTGAAGTCAGTCTGCAATCGTCTGCAGTTCGCTGAAGATATAACTTCTTCAGTGAAGAGGAGACTCTTGACTGTTGTCTGTTGTTTTGGTGCTGTTGACATTGGTTTATTCCTTGAATAGAATTACACATATTTTTAATTATCCAGACTGTGATAATTTTCACCTAGAAAAGCGTCATTTTGATAGTGGAATATAAATAATATTTTTCGATATCCAATACATGCATATAGTGGTCAAATGAAACTACGTTTCTTTTCTTGAGAACTTGTTAGTTTTGTTGCTGGCTCGCTTGTGTTGTTCAGTGCTGCTGCTTGGTGTTCCTCATCTTTCAACTGGTCAACAACTTACTATTATACACACAACAGCTTCTTCGTGGTCGACGGTCAATACTATTCACTCAATATTGCCGGTTTTTGATACGAAGAACAAGTTTTATATAATAAAATGTCTTTTTATTACTAAAACTGTTCGTGGCGACGATGTCTTCTGGTTCTTTGAATATATAAATGTTCGATTAGTTTTGAAGACTTTTTTGTATATAAAACTCCTGATATAAAGACTTATAAATATTTTTTACAAGTGATCAGTTTTATTTTGATATCTCTTGTGTCTTTTGAATATTTTGTTGTGATTAGTGTGGTCTTTTACACCGTTTAAAGTTTTTAATTAACTAAAAAATTTAGTGTATTTATTTTAATGTGATCAATATTGCGGTTAACAAAGTTTATTGAATGGTAACTTTACTTGGAGAACCAGAACATATGTTGAGGTATACTCTTAATATATTTAGTATTATGGTGATGGGGATTCAATTTTTTACCCTAATTCATTTTTTGAGGTTGAAGGTCATTCGGTCGTATTTTGATTATAATAACTCTTACATAATACTCTTGAAAAAAGCGAAAGGTTTAAGAATATATAGCCTGAATGCCACCTTAATTCCTAAATTAACATTTGGAATTATTTTCAATGATGAAGTTTCAATGATTAATGTTTATACTCGTCGAAGGATTTATGAACAAATTATAAAATTGTTATAATTTATAGGAAATAGTACGCAGTCAACATGCCATACTTTTTTAAAACGGTGAAGAAAAAAACAACTGCTTTCTTGATATCGGGATGGTTGATGAATGTATTCTTTTTATAGTGACAGAAACTTTGAGCAATTGTAATTTTTAGCATATATGTCATCTTGCTCACATAGTTTAGAGTGAGATAACATACTTTTCTTAATTTAAACATTCTTACTTTTCCAAGGCATTAGAAAATATTGGTGAATTTGTTTGTTAAACACTTCAACTTTTGAACAAAGAAATAATTTGAATAAAGGAAATTTAAAAAGTAAATTTTATTTGAATAAGTGACGAACAAAACATTTTTCTAACAAATGAGTCCAGTGCAGTCAGTATGACATCACATAACATGTTTAACATCTTATCCAAGTGTCGCCGTTTTTTTAATGTGAATACCACTGCAGTATAGGCATCTCGAATAGTCAGCTTCATCGCATTAGTGATATACATTGAAGTATCCCTATCATCAAGGTCTCATTTCCATAAATACAGATATTTCTGTATGCCGATCTTTGTCCAAATCGTTTTTACATATTAGTGACATAATTAATATCGACTTCGCGTGTACCACCAAATTTTTGTGTCTCACTAAATCTAGAGCACGGCAGTGCGACAGACCGAGTTTAAGGGGTTTATTGCCTTCGCACTTACAGTATCTTCTGACGAAACGAGCAATAGTGCAGAATTTTCGAATATAAGCTATTTCGGGAATTATAAGAGACTGTTTTTTCAATCACCGTTAAGAAATAAACGGTTAAAAAGTTATTATAGGTACGCCCACGATTTTCATTAGACAGGATAAAAACGTAGGGCCTACACCAGATATCCTTTAAAGATGATATTTGGCATATAGGTAGGTCTAGTACCCAAGGCACAGGGAAAATTATGAAATCACGAAATTTATATCAGGAAATGGGAAAACTTTCGCATTTTTGTTTTGATAAAATTAACATAGGAAATATTGCTGCTCTATGATTGTAGTAGTAGTAGAATAAATATATTTTAGCATCAATATTTTACATAACTTGTAGTACAATACATCTTAATGTATAGTTCCTAGCCTATGCTTTACCTATAATATATCATCTTATTAAATTATATACATCGAGATTATAGAATTGTTTTAACAACGTTTAGAAATGGAAAAAAATTTTATACAAAAACCATTGACATAAAACTTAACCTAAATTGAATGGATAAGCCATCCCTAAAACTAAACTTAAATAGAAATACGAAAAGAATATATATACAATATAGAAAACAACAGTATTAATTGTAATCGAGATCATGTGGCATGCGGAATCTTTTCCCGAAGAGCAACGTATTCGGGTCAAATTGACCCAGTACATTGATTTCCGGGAAAGGATTTTCGCCGGAAGATTGGAAAAAGGATTTGGAGGTAGTTTGGATAAATTTACGGATAAATAAAATACGGATAAATTTACGGATATCCAGTTTCAACGTGGAGAGCTTCATACGGAAATCTTAGGGGTTTTTTCGAAATCGTCCGAAGACAACGATTTTGAAATTTTTGCATTTTCGCAAGATGCGAAGCAGCAACGTTTGACCATATTGGGGCTGCGTACATGAGTACGGGCTAGATACAGGACTTGTAAAGTCGATGTTTTAAGCGTTCGACCAGCTTTCTCTTGGTGTTGAGTAACGGGTATGGTCCTGCAAAGGATGCGTTTCCAAGGGCAAGACGCCTTTTGGCGGCTTGTGCCCAATTCAACTGCCTTTGAAGAGTTATTCCTAGATACTCAAGACTTTGAGTTTGCCGGATTTCAGTGTTAAACATCTTCAATTCAAGTGGGTAGGAGGAAAATTTATTCCTCCTAGTAAACAAAACGGACTGAGTCTTCGTAGGATTTATCTTGATTTTCCATAGCTTGAAATAGTTTTCAAGCCTGGATAGATGGGATTGGAGGCAACTCGAATAGCTTTCAGTTGCCAAGAAGAGCAATAGATTGCCGTATCGTCGGCGAAGAGGGCTGTTTCAGTAGCTGGATCCTTCGGGATATCATTGATATAATATAAAAAGAGCCGGGGTCCAAGGAAGGACCCTTGTTTGGACAAGGATAAGGACCCTTGCTTGGATAAAATTTTAAATTATAAAATTTTAAAAACATACTAAAGAAAACTTACGAAATAAATTTCAACCAAATTTTTTTTTCATTTTACTTTGCACTTATATTCTTACATTTGAGTTTTAACTATTTACTTTATTAATAGCTCGGCTCTTTAATTGGGATATCATCACTTTTTAAGGAGCAACTATTATATGAAGTATCTCCCGGAAAACTCGGCCCTTTTTTACATTTATGTTTTTGATCGGATATAATTTAATACAATAATTATTATTCGCCGGAAAATAATATATATTTTCGTTCAGTATGTATCTCGACAAAATCTCCTTATTCAATGAATAGTATAAAAATGGTAAGAAGATTCGACTGAACAACAGATAATATTATCATCCATATAACAAGACAACAAGTTTTAACGAGTAGTAATTTCATATTAACAAAATAATTACAAAATTGAAACGAGCATTTCAAGTACGCAGTAGCCATTATCACTACTCCTAAAACGAGTATAAAAAGTAGTAATGGAGTGTCGTTCCGATAAATTAAATATTAATTTATTTAAAATCGACATTTTTGCTATGTTTATTTGATCGATTGATCATTTGCAATTCGATACCATTCATAAAACGAACCCTTATGAAAAAAGAGTTGTTAATGGGTATAAAAAACTGATTTGTATGTTTTATATACCGAAATAATATATTAAAGACCTGTTGTCGTAATGCATTTTTAATACAAAAAATGATGCTTTTTACATGCAATCAACAGCTGTATCCTGTGTCCAGTTGTAAGTTCATCTTTAAAATTAATTGTCTACATTTTAACAAATATTTTAATTTTTACGTTTTTTATTTTGCTTTAACAAAATTATACCCCCATTAAACCCATTCTTAGCCCCATTTACATAATTATTCAAAAATATATCATTAAATAAAATTAATAAAAAGTTAATAAAATTATTTACTATGCATTTTATGACATGCTTATTATTTATATTTGACAGGAACCGATCTAAAATATTTGGCCAATAATACATTTCATTATTAATTTTTGAAGAGAGGCAAGGCCATCCATACTCAAAATAGTCAAAATAATTATAATTAAATATTGGATTGGAATTACTTGTATGTTTTGTCCGCAAATGAGCAATATGTATGTACAAGGTATTGTACATTTCACTCCACAAGATTTACTACAAAATTGCATATTGTTTATTTTCAATGTCGAATTTAATTTAACAAAATTCATGCATTGTTAACCACTAAGACTCTCAGACTTCCATTACCGGTCTGGTTTGCTCACCAATACACCTCCGTTACTTATTGTGACTACAGAAATATTTAGAGTTGTGTAGTATATTTTGTCATTTTAGTACATATCAACAAGTATTTGCTATTGCAGTCTAAAACACTATATTCCTCGATTTTTCTCATTGATATTTTTAAATTAATAAATAATCGGGTTGCACTACATATTGCCATGCTGCAGTTGTCCCGACATCGGCAGTTTGTCAATTATTGAGAAAAAAAAGGAGGGGGGGCAGTTAATTGACTAAAATGTCGGCGTATGGACAAAATGAAGTAACCGGCTATGCTTGTTAAGGTTTTCTGCAGTTTTCTTCCACTCCACTAACATTCTACATCCTTAGGCCTCAGAATGGACCTTACGGTCGAAGTGTAGCCCTTCCAGGACAGCAATCTATCTATCTATCTATATATATATATATATATATATATATATATATATATATATATATATATTACTGTATAAAATTATGGTAACCTAACGAACTGATACAACTCAACAAACAGATAATTCAATTTTTGCTGTTAGTCTAGAAATAATTTATTGTTAATACGTGTTGTTTGAAAGTTTAAAATCGAAATTACTAATCAAGATACTAAATAATGAATCAAAATATGAATAATGCTTTATTTGAGAGATAAAACAAAGCGTTGTCAGATTCTCATTTTTTCAACTTTTTTTATATTTCGATGAGTGTTATCGATCGTAGAGATTTAATATACTTAACGAACAAACTATTTTTCCCCTACTATTTTTCAAGGCTAAGTATATTTCGAATTTAAAGCATGGCCAATTGTTATCTCATTTTGATTAAAAATCTATCAACTATCAAAGTTATGAAACAAAATTGTACAACACCAGAATATGTGAATAAATTTATAGTTACAACCTTTAGAAAGAAAAATACATCGATAGCTTTTTTGAGATTATTAACTATTCATTTAATTATTAGTGCTTATCAATTGAAAAATCATCTTTCGATAATTTCTTACTAAACTGCATAATTTTATTTGAACCTCATCGTTTAAACAATTTTTAATAAAAGGTATTTTGTTAATTAATATTTTACAATATATTAACTAAAACAATCACGTTTGATTGTATTTTATAAATATAATTATTCACAATATTTTTTTTGAAGTATAAATTTGTTATCTAATCAAGAATAATATTTATTTTCACTTCAACATCCGTACGTTCCTTACTACAACGCATTTTGAACTTCCATGTTTGAAAGATGTCTAACCAGAACCATAAACTGTAAGTATCAAAATGTTTATATAATTTCTAAAAACGATCGATTTGGTATCTTCGGAACTATAAGACTCTGCTACTTGGAACTTAAAATACAAAATTGTTAAGATACTTTAGAAAATTAAAACTACTCTCTCTACTGCAACAAAAAAGACTAAAAATTTAAGAAAAAGATTCATTTTTTCAAAAAAAAAGGTATCTAAAAGATGCTAACTGAAATAAATGAAAACAATTTTAGAAACTCTCCAATTATTTAAAAAAAACTTGACATTTATTATGTTCGTTTCATTTGTATCAACTCAGTAAATAGATTCAAAGATAAAGTAAATAGATCCTAGCTTCTAATTACTTAGCATTTTCTTCACTAGTTTGTGATGTATCCTTTATCTAATATCCAGTCCTAACGAATGGACGTGAAGCACGAACCTCTAACCATGCCTCTGATAGACAGGCGTATATTGTTATACAACATAAAATGATTATGCTTATAAAAAAACTAAAAATTATACACCGTTACATTTCAAAACATAAAAAGTACATGCATATATTACATTTTCCATATAATTTTTTTCACGGCATCCTACAAGAAAGTAAAACCACATTTAATTAAACAAATTCTTATTCATACGAGTCATGAACATAAACTTGAAAAAAGTAGGTATATAATATACAACATAATAAAATTTTTGCGTGGAATGAAATTATAATATGGTTTATTTACTAAATTCCATTCAAGTGTATATATATATATATATATATATATATATACATATATATATATATATATATATATATATATATATATATATATATATATATATATATATATTTATATATATAGATATTTCGACAACAGGTTTTTCTCTACCTAACGGAACTGATGTTCCCAGAGGAGTCAATAAACTCCCGATGAAATAGACTCCCTGAGTAGCCATACCACTCATGAGTACGAAAATATATTCTAATATTATTAAATATACTTAAAACCAGGATTTTTAAGCAATACCGTTTTTGAACGGTGTCCGACGCAATACGCCCATTGCGACCTGCTGTGTTCTCCCCAATATGGCAGTCATGATACCTAACGCCACTGATGTTCGTTGAGCATAAATTAATTAGTCTGAATAAAATTTCACAGAGAAGTCTTTCATTAAAGAATGAAAAACAGTAATAATATTAATAAATATACTGAAAAGTCAGTATTTCCTAGCAACAATTTTTTAATTAAAGTAATGTTAACACCACTGATTCACATCGTTGGCCTATGAATTTATCCATAGAAATACTCAACCTATGGGAAATCGAACGACATGGCGTCGCTTCATTAAAATTTGGCGCTTTTAATATTAAGATAAGAAAATTGTATTTGAAATGAATAAATATTTTTGTATGAGTGCTGCAAGTTTCGACGACCTTCTCGCACGGATCGTAAACATAATTCAACGCCAGAATACATCACTAGTGTACGAATGTACCTGTGTCGGGTAGATGTAAAGCGCTCTTTTTGTTTAAACCTCCACTACACTGGTCCGGTGAAGACTCAAACGACACGACATCACTGGGAGCCGTCGATTCCTCTAGCGACTGCTTGACGGTCTTTTATCGGTTACCCCTTTCCACTCGTCCGATTATACCCATTAACGAACTTGACTTTTTGAATACCAGAAGCACCTCAAATACCAAATTTCATTCCAATCGCAATAAAACTTTGACCACTAGAGAGTCCACAGCCACATAAACTTATGTGTACATTATATGATTAACATTGATATATATATACATATATAAAAATTTTAACGATAGTGATTTTTTACATATAGTAGGTAGGGTTGATGAACATTTGAAGAAATTTTAACGAAATTCCAACATTGGTACAAAAACAATAGCTGCATTTCCTTTGGAGAAAATTCGCTGACAAAAAAAACTCCTATATTTTATCATAGCGTGAAGTTTTTTTACTGCTATTTGGTGAAATATATCATCCCTTATATAAACATTAAATTGAATTGATTTATAGCATTAATTAAATCTAAGCTCTTGATGATTTTTCTTATCTTCATAACTATCTAGCTTACTAATAAATATAATGTTATTTATTCACTTGAGACCGCATTATCTTATCAATACATAGAAAAATCCAGAATGAAGAACTTAACATAATTCAATTATCAGTTTGTGTCATGAATTACTTAATACAAAATTATTACTACATACTCATCGTGAAATAAATGAATCATATTGTATCTATCATGCATCTATTATTCGTTGAGTTTTCCATTCCCGCTGATGAAAACTGACTCAAAAACTATAAGGCTCAATTCACACTAACATCAAAATTGTACATGACACACGGGTTTTAAAAGTAATGGGATGTTTCACATTATGCCGACGTCGTGTGAATACTCACAGACTAATAAATATAATAATAAATAAATTTCTGAACCTAACACGGCTTTGCATGAGACAGAATGTGTTTACTTTCGAAGGTAAATACTATAGGCAAACATTTGGAATAAGTATGAGTAATCCATTGTCTCCGTTCCTAAGTAATATCTTCATGACAGATCTTGAAGAAAAAGCTAAAAACGATTTCAACTATTTTCCAAATGTATGGCACAGATACGTCGATGATATCTTTACTATTTTTGATATGGACAAAGAAAATCCCCAAACATTTTTAGAGAACTTAAATAAAATGTACCGATCGATAGAATTTACAACCGAAATAGAACATGGAGGCTCGATTTCGTTTTTAAAAATTATATAAAATAGCGACACTAATAAATTAGAATTCGATATCCACAGAAAATCTAAACTGAGCGATACATTACAGCCGATTCGAACAGGTTTTCCTCGGCTGTACACCCCTGACGCATATTAGCACTGGTTAACAGTTTTACTAAAGCTACTTGCAAATGTCCATCCAAATCGGACACATGGATTTTGAGAAAAAATCTGAACAGCATACGGGTAGAATATTTTATGTTTATGTTTCGGATCCCATATGTTCTGAAATGAAAAACTCCAAATTTGAAGTGACGTTTACGTCTGACTCCTCATTTTACATAAGTTTATATGTATATTTATATAATATGATTTAAGAGTGTACAATTTGAAACAGACCAAAATCGTAAGGCAAGGGGTATACAATACTAGGATGTGTAAACACACACAACAAAATCATAATAATATTAAATATGTAGATAAATTATTTTATTATTTTTCTAAGTTTTGTACTGTTTATAAATTATAAACTGGGTTAGAGTTACCTTGATACTAATTACAATTGTTAATCATAATTAAAACATATACTTATATCAAGGAAAGATAATGTGTAGTTGGGAATATTATGTTTCCGTATGCAAGCTCAATTTTTAGGTGCAATGTTCTTCGTTGGGTAATAATTTTTTTTAATAGCGTGACGAAGAACCACAATTAACTAAACTTATTAATTTCAGTGAACACGTTTTTCTATGAGACGAAAAGTTTTATATACTACCCCTATTTATCATCTCCCTTCAAAGGTCCTCCAGAAGCAATACAGTAGCAGCCATGAAATGGCACTAGCTGGAGGGCAAACATGCTGAGCGTATGGACCTACCAGTTTACCACGAGAATTGCAGGAGCTGTCACAATGAGAGGAAGAGTAACGTTTATTACAAAGGGTAACGTTTATTACAAAGGGTATCACAAATTTCTTTCAAAATGACCTAGACCTTGAGTAATAATAATAATAATAGAATATTTATTGACATGCTCAGAGAGCTAATAAAATTACATTAAATTGTGTTACATTAACAAATTAAACAGAACTTATTCTTAAAAAAATAGGTCAACAAAATATGTAATCAATAAAAAAACATTCAAAAAAGTTTAACCACTTTCATACCAATCGCTCCTTTCTCCTTTGCAATATATCGTCTAAATATCTACCATACAACATACTCCTGATCCCTCACATTCAATACTTGATCCGAATTCTTCAACCCAGAATCTTGTATTCTTATTCTCATACCCTCATCTGTGCCTTGGCAATCCAATAATACATGGTACCCTGATGCCATGACACAGCACACACACTCTTTCAACATTCACTTTTAATTTATTCTCCCACACATACCTTCCCAGTAAAGTTTGCAAACACTCTTACTATAGACGATTTCCAGACAGAGCTTCAAACTAATGGATTCAAACATTTGTTTCCTGAATGAATTTTGGAGGCACGTTTTACCGTGAGTTATTTTTTTATTATGTATGGCGTTTTCCTTATTAATCAAACTCATATCCATATCGTACATTCGTATAATATCATTCAATTTCTCATCCATAATAACTTTCACACGTTCTTTTTGTAAATGTTTCCCCTCTGCATGTTGCATAATACATACATCAATAGGCATTTCTCCAAGTTCAATTAAAGTTGCATCATAAGTGGCCGACTTACCAATATCTAGCACTTCGTTAAATATTACACACATACACTGTTTTCAATTTTACCCATTCCCCATACTTGTGCCCCAAATGCAACAATCGAATATACCATAGATTTAATCATCATAATTACATCCAACGGAAAATTCGCATGTGCATACAAACGTTTCCTTATACACGCCCATGCATTCCTTGCTGACAACACCTTTTTTTCTTGATATAATTTCCATTCGCCATTACACGAAACATGCACACTCAAATATTTATACACTTTAACCACTTGCTGTCCATTTATGCACCATTCTTCCTTTTATCGAATTTCCTCCAAAGGAAATGCAGCTATTGTTTTTGCACCAATGTTGGAATTTCGTAAAAATTTTTTCAAATGTCCATCGATCCTACCTATTCAATGTTAAAAATCACTATCGCTAAAATTTATAAATATATGTCCTTTTTTATGTGTCTGTGGACTCTTTAGCGGTCACAGTTTTATTCCGATTGGAATGAAATTTGATATTTGAGGCGCTTTTGATATTCTAAAGGGGTGGAAGAGGGTTTAGAGGGAGGGGGAAACACATAATTTGGTATATCTCCCTTAATATACGAAAAAGTGGAAAAATTTATCAAGAATTTATCAGGATTAAGTTGTAAGTACTACGTTTTACTCTAATTTTGTTTCTTATCATTTTTCTGTTACACTAATATTTACAGAAATATTTACAATTAAAGACTGAAAGTTAAAATTCTAAATATCTGTTATTCTGTTCACATTAGAGTTTGAGTAAAATGATTTGGTAATGAATTGTAGCAAACTGATTTTCTAAAACTTCACTTCTTATACATTTTTCGATTATTCTAATATTAAGAGAGATAATTTATATTTTGTGTTTGTTTGACACGAATACATGAAATATATTTTATTATAAAAACTTTTTTTTTTAAAATTCAACCGACTTCAAAAAACACAAAAAGTCACTACATTAAAAAGCTAAAAATAACAATTTACAGATTTAATCCAAAAGATAATTCAATAACTCAATTCGATAACTCAAGAACAAAAAAAGATAACGACCTAAAATGTGTTCTAGAGCAAAAAAGTAAGGTCAAGTTCGCTAATGGGCAAAATTGGACTATATTTGGGCAAAACTACTTATCTTTTAAACCGTTGGAAAGTGTCTCCTTGGCTGGGGGGGGTGGTGGTTTATATACATCTTTGAAACCGTAAGAGATAGAAAAAAAATTTGTTAACAAAAAAATCTTCTTTTTAAAATAAACAAGTTTTGTTTGAAAACAATTCATAAACTCAATAGTTTTCTCATAATTTGTGATTATATGTTCCTCGGAAAGAATTGTTGACATTTCGAATACGCAGAATTGTTAACAATTTAATCATTGACTTATAACTCAGTATATACTGGGTATTCAAATATTTAAGTCAGTTAGTTGTTACATTACTTAACAGTCGAACATAGAATCTCCTCCTTCTTTTTTGGAGTAGGTTAAAATTTGTGTTGATTTTGTCATCTCCACAGAAACTCTACTTCTATAATCTAACTATACAATTATTTTATTAAAATTTTGTTTTAATTTTGAAATGTCAATTTTGATTGTCGTTTCAATAGTAACTATAAACTATAATCGTTATATATCGTTCTATTTTGGCTATTAATAAGTTTAATTTTTGCAAATACTAAAGTCATATCAGATATTATATTTCATTTTGATCAGAATAAAATTATGACCGCTAGAGAGTGATTTATGTATTCTAAGGAAATTCGCTAAGTTGACGCAGCTCCTGCGTAACGAATTTTTTGCTTATCCTATTACCTTTGCTTGTCACCAACTTTCGTTTTCTCCACATTCACACTTAGTTTCCACAAAGCACAGTACTCATTCACACAGTTCAATGCTCTTCTCATGCCTCCTACTGTTCTACATAACACAACCACATGATCAGCATACATCAAGACTTAATTTCTTCACTGCCTGTACAGGGGCTTATCGTCTTTACCTTTTTGAGATGTTCCGGCAAATCATTGATATACAGTACGAATCATACAGTTTACAGTATCGCAGACAATTGTCCCATACGTCTCTATCATAATCCTGCCTATTACCAACTCTCGCGTTAAAATCTCCACCTATAACTATTTCCGCATTCGGGAAATTTTCAATCAGTTTTAAAGCCTCCTACTCTAATCTGTTGAAAAAGTTTTTATCTGTATAACTAGATCCTTCTGGATAATGGTAAACGACTCCAAATATAAATTGCTTTTTTTTGTAACCGTACCAAAATCTATAGGACATTATCTAATTCATTTGAGATCAGAGTTATAGTATTTCTAAGACTATATTTATGGTAGAAACTAATTCTTCCGGGATATCTACCCCTATCAGTTTCTCGGAGTTTACATTTACTCACACATTCATACTTATTAACACTGTAATCCTTTTGACTGTTGAACCAAGTTTCACATATGTATCACCAAATATATCAAATGGATTTTAATAACTTAAAATGCTAATATTCTTAAATTTCCCTTCACACCCTCCTATATTCAAAAAATTGCTTTAAAGTGCTTATTTTTTTGTAGATTGTTCGTTATGTGCTAGTTTTTTACGTTCCTTTGCCGTTCCCAGTTTCTTCAATCACAGATCTAGACAAATTTTCTTTTGATTTATTTTGCTCTTATCGGATCATTCCACTTACGTCGTCTTGTTCATTTTATGAATCCCTGGTGAGTGGTTTATAACCTTTATCCTTCTATTTTTCTAATCTTCTTTCTTTTTCAATTGCACGAAGTTTTGGTGGCAGATCATCGTTTACGTAAACTTTTGTTCCTTTATTTTTGGCTCGATGTCGCATTCTAGATGTTTTAATGTTTATATTCATAAGCAACATCTTAATAGGCCTGTTGGAGGTATTTTGTCTTCCAATACGGTATGCATCTTTAACTTGGTTTTTTAAGAAACTTACTACCGTGTCTACTACATCTTCTTCCCTACTCTCCTGTAATCCATGTAATAGAATGCTTCTCTTATTCATCACCTTTTGTAGTTGTAGTATCTTAGCATCCTTTGATTTATTTTTCGTTTTACTATTTCAATTTTATGAGCAAATTCTACAACCTTATCTTTCAAATCTCGCAATTTATTTTAGATACTATTTTCAGATGAATCCAAATGTTTTAATATCTGTTCTAATTATCCTGTATTTTATCCATCTTTATATTCACGACCTTAACTTTTGTTCAGTAACTCTTGCTAGGTAAAAAAAAATTTTTTAAGTTAAACGCTTTTATTGAAAAGAAAGATAGTAATGATGTAGATAATGTACTAAAAGCTAAAAAAATAAAAAATAATTAGGTAGGTCCCAGGTACCAGTCATCACACTACTCTCCTCATCAATCTAGGGCATTGATCAGACTCAAAAATAAAATCGTTGGGCGCGTGAAATTTCTATCAACAGTCAACCGCTTATATCATTATAAATGCTATTTATATTTAGTTACACGATTTTATTTTTGAATCTGATCAATGCCCTAGATTGATGACGAGAGTGGTGTGTTGACTGGTACATAGAACCTACCTAATTATTTTTTATTTTTTGACCTGGACTCTACGAAAGAAACATGAGTGGCCACAAACGTCTTCTCCATTCGACCAGGGATGCTGCAAAGCGCCCACCGGAATAAGTTTCTACAGTGTGAGAGAAGAATGGCCTCACGGTTATAAAGCACCCCGGAATGGAGAGGCGAGAGGACTCATGGTAATGAAGAATCTCAATAGGAACAGAATCTACTACGTCTACGTCGTTGTTCTCGGGTCGCGCTAAAAGTAGATGCAAACATTCCAATTAATATTTCCACCAACATTTCATGAGAACTGGGATAACTTGCCAATGCATATCCAACCTGCCATTGCGAATGAGAAATGAACGACCCAAACAACTTCTCTGCATACATATTGATTTAAAAAGTATATCAAGTTGATAGTACTATTGGCAACCGCCAAACCGTCAAGTGCCACTTTTGAGATTGGTTTTAAATTCAGCGACCCAAAATCTGTTTGTTTATATTCTGATTAATTTTTTTCGGAAAATAAGGCGGGTTGATAGGGATATTGGCAGGTATCAACCGACAAAAGCCACTTCTAACACCGAATTTCAAATCAGCTATGCTATTTATATTTAGTTACACGATTTTATTTTTGAATCTGATCAATGCCCTAGATTGATGACGAGAGTGGTGTGTTGACTGGTACATAGAACCTACCTAATTATTTTTTGTTTTAGTACATTATCTACATCACTATTATCTTTCTTTTCAATAAAACCGTTTAACTTAAAATTTTTTTTTTTACCTATTTTATTTTCAAGTTTTTATTTCGTTACTTAATATTTCTCATTCTATTTAGTTCATTGTGGTGCTTGAAGAAAGAAGAAACACAAAATATAAATTATCTCAATAATATTATAAAAATTTAAAAACGGTAGAATGGTAATTCATTGTCTCATCATTTTTCTACAACTTTAATGTGTACAGAGATATTTACAATTTAAATTTTCAATATTAAACCGTCATTATCTCTGTAAATATTAGAGAAACAGAAAAATGATGAGGAACTTAAGTATAGTAATACTAATTTTCTACAACTTTATTTCTTATGTGTTTTTCGATTTTTTTTCAATTTAAGAGAGATGCACCAAATTTTGTGTTTCCCCCTCCCTCTAAACCCCCCTTCCCCTTGCCGATTCTGGACATGCTTAACATTAAAATCCATTATCATCAAAATTGAACCAACATGTAAAAATTCAACTCTGTAGGATAAGAGGAAGTGATTCTAATTCAGCTTGCAAGATATGACTCAAACACATAAATAAATAAATAAATAAACAGGTCAAGTTAAATTAAACCGTTTAAACAGTTTGATCAACTTATGTAAGCGCCTAAGCTAACTGTTTTAATTTGACTGCTTACATGTACTCAGGCACACTTTATTTTGGACATTAATAACTTTTTTTTTTTAATGCCACTTGATTTACTCACTATTTTAATATTTGATATAATAAATGACAATGTTATAATTTAAAATTATTTAGCCACAAAAATTTGCTAATATTTTAACACAAAAGTTTACTGTTATGTTTATACTTCTATTACACATGTTTATACTTCTATACTCCCATACGGAATCCGTAGATCTTGAGTAAAACACTTTTTTCGAAAACTGAATGGATTTAACAGACGCAAAATTCTAAACAATATTAGAATATATGCAACAATATGTAAGTAAGTATGCTTTAAGAGACGACTTAATAAGTGTTGTTTTAATATTTCTAAGAGTCAACTTTGCTTTTTGCATTTGATCATTTTCGAAATACAATATAATATAATATAGCGATTTCCATGGAATCGTATATTAAGATTTACTAACGAATACGATTTACATTTTACCAAACACTAAAACCTAAACTTTTGAACCAGATTTTTTTTGCGTCAAGAACGAATTGATACAATGTGTTAAAAATTTATCTCGTTCATATATACGTTGTTAAAAATTTCTTCGATTTTGTCGATCAGAATGTTTATGATAAATATCGTCTCGAAATATTTGGTATATTTCAAAATATTCGGATGAAAAAGGTTTTACTTCACTGAAAGTTGAAGATTGAGTCTGAATGGGAAATGTTGGAACTTTGAATGTTTAAAGTACTATCGACTTCAAAAATGGCTTTTTTCAAAATTTTACTGTTGATTTCTGCCTAATTTATTTATTTTGTTCCAAAACGTTGTTCATATTGGTATAACGACCAATTTATATTCGAAACATTTTTTCGAATAAATAGATTTAGTATAAATTAGCTTTTTTAAAAACTGGACACCACTACATATGTCTTTATGATAACCACTAATTTAACAATAATAAAAAATAATAAAAATAAAATTAACCGACTACAAAAAAAAAGATCTAAAAGATCTAAAAATAGTTTAAAATAATTCACAATAATAATAAATAAAACAATAACAGATGATTTTTACAAATTAATTACCTACCTATCTGCTTTGTTGTTGAAGTTGTGACCGACAATATGTCGCTTCAAAGGTACAGCTTGGCATCGACTTCAAAAATATAGGTGACAAGTAGGTAATTAATTTGTAAATAAAAAGCATCTATTATAGCTGTATTTATTATTATTGTGAATTATTTTTAACTGATGAGTTGATTTTTTTAAAGTCGGTTCATTAAACGGTTTATTTTAAACTTTTTAGTGTTATGCGCCTCAAAGTGGTTGTATCCATTATTAATAAACAACGGAAAATAAACATACAAACATACTAGGAAAACCGAGAACCTTGAAGTCGGTTAATATACTAGAACCTTGCCTTATAAGATAACCCCAGTGAAAAAATCATAAACACCAGTCGTGTAGTTTCTGAAAAAATCGCGCACATACAAACATACAAGTGAAACAAAGAACCTTCCTTTTTTTAAAGTCGCCATTTTGAAAATACGTAAATATTTCCATTCACATTTTCTTTTTCTGCCTTCATTTTACAACCGAACAATACTGAATTATGTACGTTTTAAATAATATATTATCCAGTACAAAATATTTTTCAATGAAATTTGAAAATTGTGTAATTATGTCATAAATCCTCTTATTATTTAAGTTTATTTAAAATCATATAATTATTTTGATTATAAAATATTGATGTCAACATTTTTTAATTACCGGAAGAAATTATAAATTAAATTTTTTGTCACCGAAGGTGTTGACCTCGTTAAAGGAAGCGTACTAAACAATTATTTAAACTATTACAGATAACAATTTTTTTATGAACATTATTATTATTGTAATTGTCATAAATATTCCAGTATGACATATTTAATAAAATTTGTTATTAATTAATATATTAGAATTTCTTTTTGAATAAAAATGACCTTCTACGTTGAATTTATGAATAATGTGAATATAATTTATGAATAATTTTTTTTAATGACTCAGATATCTCTTATCTAAATATTATATCGATAATATTAAAGAAATTGTTACGTATATGTTATGCACAAACTTATTATGTGTTACGTATTTGTTACACATATTCAATTATATTGGAAAATCAATAACTTCTATGATTATTTGAATGTAGTAGTTATTATTTAATATTATATGTGGGTGGGTTATTAATCGTTATTTATAAACTACTACTATATCGAATCTTAGAGGTTGGATATTGTGATCCAAGGCAATGACAATAGCTCTTACTTCTATTTCAATAATAACCAAAGGTATATTTTAGCAATATTATTTTTAATATAAAAAATTTGGTACAATTGATTTTTTAACCTATTTAATTAATAATGGAATAGCCAATAATATAGGACCCCACAAATTTCTTATGAGAAGCCACCATCGGGGAAATTGGCTGGAATCGATATATGTTATTCCTTTTGAGCTCCTGATCAAAAGTTATCATGGTCATTCGGCCAGAAAATGGTTAGTTTCCGATGGGGGTGGAAAGTTTTTCGGGATTTTTTCACTAAGAGTAGGAGCTATGGTCTATTCAACGCGTCTTCGTTAGTTTTCTACTTGGGTTTTTCGTTGTCTGATTCCAAAAGAAATCTGATGTTGAAAGTAGCATTTGACAGTTCATTCAACAGCTGCCAATGGAACTATCAACTAGCTTTATTCACCGGAACAGGAATATTAGCATATAGGCAAGAGGGTTTTTAGTCGCTGATTTAAAATCCGGTGAGAGCAATATCGGTTCACGGTTGATCACTGCCAATAGCCTGATCAACCCACCTTAATTTATGTCTCGAGATAGCTATAATCTCTACCATGGCTAGAGAAATGCTACAGCGAGCGAGGACTGTCGTCGAAGCTCGAATAGATCTTGATAATATTTTTAATAACTTTCGGTGTATACCAGGTGGTTTTAGCTCCAGGTGACATCCAGAAATAAACAAGGCCAGATGGAGATGAAGAATTGCAAATTGTTCAACTGCGCTATGAGGAGTAAATTGAATTAGGATGCGTGTCTACTCCCGATTTAGGTGAGCTGCAGTACATCGAGTGCTGATATCATACATTCTCAAAAATAATATCCAAGATGATGATAAGGCAATCACAGGATATAATTTCACATGTTAATCGGGGGCCTGGACTCTACGAAAGAAACATGAGTGGCCACAAACGTCTTCTCCATTCGACCAGGGATGCTGCAAAGCGCCCACCGGAATAAGTTTCTACAGTGTGAGAGAAGAATGGCCTCACGGTTATAAAGCACCCCGGAATGGAGAGGCGAGAGGACTCATGGTAATGAAGAATCTCAATAGGAACAGAATCTACTACGTCTACGTCGTTGTTCTCGGGTCGCGCTAAAAGTAGATGCAAACATTCCAATTAATATTTCCACCAACATTTCATGAGAACTGGGATAACTTGCCAATGCATATCCAACCTGCCATTGCGAATGAGAAATGAACGACCCAAACAACTTCTCTGCATACATATTGATTTAAAAAGTATATCAAGTTGATAGTACTATTGGCAACCGCCAAACCGTCAAGTGCCACTTTTGAGATTGGTTTTAAATTCAGCGACCCAAAATCTGTTTGTTTATATTCTGATTAATTTTTTTCGGAAAATAAGGCGGGTTGATAGGGCTATTGGCAGGTATCAACCGCCAAAAGCCACTTCTAACACCGAATTTCAAATCAGCGACCAAGAAACCTCTTTGCCTACATGCTGATACTCTTGATAAATCGAGTTGTCAGCTATCATCTGTGAAATGCTACTTTTGACATGAAATTCGGAATCTGCGACCCGAATCTAGTAGAAAATTAAATTAGGGAAGACACGTTAAATGGACCATAGCTCCATGCTCTTAGTGAAAAAATGTCGAATGATCGCCCCTCCTGAATCGCCCCGTATCGCCCCGTATCTGAAAAACTGTCCATTTTTCCAGAGAATCGATATATCACCAAATCAACGAGTGCGCCTTCACATAATAAATGTGCGGTATCCTTTACTTCTATCGCAAAAAACCCTCAAAATGTCAGGTAAACTAGTGAATAATCAAACTCAAAAACCAAATTCGTTGGCCGTTTGAAGCCTGTTGTTTACAATTTAACGTAATTAAGTTCTGGTTCAATGGATAAGTATTTCGATTTGAACATAAATTACATTGTATGACACAAATCCCGAGTTTAAAAATCAAAGTGTGGGTCTCTATGCCGTGCTTACATAAATTATGTATGTATGAAGTAACTAATAAGTGCATATTGATTACGAAATATTATTATAAGAAATTACTTAAGTGTTACAAGTAATACGTATGAATATAATGTATCTATCCAATGAATACATTTTAAACTATTATTAAACTAATCAGTTATTACACTGATAAAAACTTCTATGTGAACGCGTCAAACGATCTCCATGTACACTCCCGTTCAAAAAACTCCTCACTTTTGATACTTTCTGTATAGTGTATAATTTTATTAGTATATTCAACAAATACATTTGAGTCCTATATTAGTGTACTTTGTTTATTGTATTGATATCAGTGTATATATATCCTTCTTTTATTTTGAATCGTGTTTAATTTAAAAGAATCGTGTTTAGTACAGGCATAATTGGCAGATGAGTATCAAAAACTATTTTGTCGCAATTCTTTTTCTTCAATCCTCTCAACATGCTGCACTGATTGTAGACATGCATTTGCCACGCAGAACTTTTGTTCCAATTTTTTGAAGAAATTTTTTTTTTATAATTTGTTGTTTTCGAACCTTGTTGTTTTCGAACGGAATAAACCTTTTTCATATTAATAAAGATTATTAAAATAATCAAAGAGAACTCTAGGTTTTTTGAAATTACATTTCAAATTTTTCCCCTATTCCTAGAAAATTTATTTGTATTTCTATAAATACGTATTTCGACTACAATATAGTCATCATCAGTATGAATTACCTAATCGTTATTATCTCTGGGATATGGATTCAGAGATATGTTACTTGTTTCTAATTTGGTGCGTGTCTCACATCATATTAAAAAAATTATGTCTTTTATATGATTTCACTGAGGTAGGATCTGACCTGAGAATTATTTGAGTTGACTGACTAATGGATTTGGTGTGTGAAGAAACCCACCTATTTATTGACGGTATCCTTTTGTGACTGGGTGGCGTTGTTTTTTTATGTCACTAAAGTGACGGTATTGAAAAGCTGACCTTAATGTTCAGGTATTCGATTTTTTGAAAATGGTTTAATTTTATTCAATCAGAATTCGGAATTAGGCCATTGTCTAAATTCATTATCTGTTTTCTCAATTTGTATATGTAGATACTTTCGTACGCATCTAATTCTGTGAGGTTTTGTACCGATTTCAGTAGTTTTAAATTCTATTTGTCAATTTTGTGGTTGTTCTTGTAGCGGTATTCCATTTTCATTAAATTATTATTATAATTTTATTTATCATTTTTATCTGTTGCTTAACAACTATAACTTCTCTCTATTATCACGGTTGCTTTGAATGTTAACAACTTTGATATTCTCAATAACGTGCGCAGCTATACACGATTTTTCGGCTCTCCCAAATTTCACATGAGCCAGATGCTCTTTGAATTTTGGGAGAAATGTTCTTTGAAATTTGGGCTCATGTGAAGTTTGGGAGAACCGTAAAATAGTGTATAGCTTCGCTCGTTATTGAGAACAACCACAAAATTGACAAATCGAATTTAAAACTACTGAAATCGGTACAAAACCCCACAGAATTAGATGTAGTTTTTTATATTGTTTAGCTACATTCAAACATAAAAGGTTTTGTGATTTTTCAAAATAAAATTGATGTTTTAGAATGTATAAGTTTGTAAGTATAAAAAAGTCACAAGTTTAACCATTTTCTACCCATTAAACATCCACCCAAAATACGTTTTTGAAATGAAGGGCTTTCAAATTCAACATAAGGATAAACCCATTATCCCAAATATTTTTATTGTAAATAATATGAAAATAAATTTTTTCGTTCAAAATCAACCATTTTTTGAGAGTATTTGATCAATTTCGCTTTAAAAAATGGGAAATATTTCACTATGAAAAAATTTCATTTCTAAAATTAGTGCAAGGAACAAAGAAAAATCGTATCAGAATAGTTTTTGATACAATATGTCAGTATTATCCTAGACTATATATTACTACAGAATAATATAAAAAAACCGGTTATTATATTACAATCAGTCGATGTGTAGAATAATAATAATATTTCTCCAAAATTTTAAGAATCTAAAATTTTTTTTATTTTTATTTTTTAACCAGGATACACGTAGGGTATTGGTTTAAAGAACTACTTTTAATGACACGAAACATATTTTTTATAACTTTTTGTTGAATAGATTTTAGTGTTTTTGGAAAAAAAATTGTTTTGTTCTTAGACGAATATCTTATGGTGATCTTATTTTTTACCCAGACCATAATCTTATAGGTTATTTACAAAAAATTTTATCTCTATTGATTTACTATACCACTTACACCTTTTTATTCTTGGTAAATTTTTTCTAAAGACTATGTTTTTCAAAAATTTCAATCTTAACCACTATAGACTTAATAACTCAGTTTTAATGTTCTCAGTATTAATTTAGTTGTAGTTTTTTGTGAATGTATAATAAATAGTATAGTTTTTAAGTATATAAAAAGAAATGGAATTATAACACTGTATTTATATTTTTTTAAGAACATAAATTTCATATCCGTATTAGTGATCAACAAAGTAAGTCTTTAAAAATATATGTAAAGTGAATACATGTAAAGTGTTCTATCTTCCTCTTACATATAACAATTAAATAATATGTTGTATCTGTAAAAAACATTTACCAAAAGAATAATCAAAATTGTGAGAGACTGCTTAGGTTCAGATTGCTTCATTTTTTTTAACGGGAGTGTACAGACTAGGAGGAGACACTTATATTATAGAAAAAGCGGTTTGCTTATTTGAACAATGTATCATTACAACAATAAAAATAAAAATACAACAATCAACAAACAATTGATAGGCTTGAATACAGAAAACCAAATTTCTCAAAAAACAAATAATTACACGAGATAAGCAATAAAAAAGTACAGCTTGGCTTGGCTTGAATATTTAATAAAAGTTCGATACGTAGGAGCTAGGTAAACCAAGTGAATATTTCCAGGGAAAGGAGCTATACTACTTACGAAATTAACTTATCTTGGCGATAATTTTAATATTCACTACTATTGCGTTCAAATCGTAAACATGTTTTACGTTGTATTAAACTAAAATCATTTGCTATAACTTTACTAATGATACAATTTTCCATTTTACTAATACTAAGAGAGTTATTACTAAATCTCCCCTCCTTTTTTAAACCCTCTTTCGCCTGACGCCGAATTTAACTATTAAGGAACTTGCCCTTTCAAATATTAAAAGCACATCCTAAACCAAATTCCAATCCGACTACAAATGAGGCCTAAAATGATTAATTTTGTTGTCTGATATAATTTTTCAGTAATTTTTTTAATGCATGTAAAATGACCATCGATATATATATATATATATTTATATATATATATATATATATATATATATATATATATATATATATATATATATATATATATATATATATGTATATATATAACGATAAAAATGCGTTGATATGGATTTTGGATCACGAAGTTTATATATAATAGATTGTTGGGCTATGCAATCATAAATAATATGATTAAACGATTAGCATATACACAATTCACATTTCTTATCATAAACAATCATCTTTATTGTATCTAGGACATAAATTAGTACAATTAATAACATTAACCAACTACTTATTTAATCTTTGACCTTTTTCATATGTACCTATGTGGTAATAATCTAATATTAAACATACTAAAAGAATAAATATCGCACACAACACACCCAATTTCTTAAAACAATAGAGTAGACTATTTAATAGAAAAATTATTTAAAAAAAATTGCAATTCATTTAACCCGGAACTAAACTTTGAACAACAAACGCCAGGGTATTTATTTTATATTGATGTTAGTGTACGGTATTCATAACATTGTTAAATAATAACAATCAAACCATTTTGTTGAACAACTGATCATTGATCACATAAAACTAGGCGAAATCGTCTCTGTAAATGGCAGCGACAAAGGTTTGCAAAATAAAGTAAACTTATTTAAAATGTTTTAAAATAATTTAATATTGTGTGTTGTGTGTATATATTTACATATAGAAGGAAGGTTTGTCTTGTATTCAGACACTAGGTGATATATTTTCATAGCGCAGCTGTTGTATAAAAGTATATACACACATGTACATTTTCTTACCACAAGAAGACCACAACATATTATAGTCGGAAGACTTAAAACCCGAAAGGACCCACAATGCAAAAATAAATACAATAAATTAATTATTAAGATTGTTTTGTAGGTTGATTGCGTCTTTTATTTTTGAGAATAGAAACCAAATATCTATTCATCCACATATATACCCAAATCCAAAAATACTATTTTGGAATCAATTTCAATAGACTTCAAACAGTTTTGATCCGATGAACGATCAAAATAAACACTAATGTAAAAAATTGAAAACAATATCTAATTCAAACATCCGATAGCCCGGTAGTAGTTCTGTCAACCTGGAACCCGACTTCATCGGAATAATACCAATTTTAAACTGAATAAACTACAAATCCTACAATTGATTGTAGTAAGGTTCATTTGTCTGTAGTAACAAGATTCATCAAAATAAAACAATTGTGTTCAAATAAAAGATAATGATAGTATCGTGGAAATAATTATTGGAGTATTTCTAGAATCGTTTGTACTTTATTGTAGTCTAATCAAAAATATTTTATTTATAAATGCCTCAGAAAACATATAAGTACGGGAATATACGTGTAACCAGAGGAAAAAGATTTTATTAACAAAGTCAAAAACCTACAATGGATTGTAGTAAAGTTTATTTGTTTGTAATAACAAGACCTCATCAAAATAAAACAATTAATTGTGTTCAACTAAAAGATAATGATAGTATCGTGAAAAAAAATTATTGGATTATTTCTCACACCGTATGTAGTTCCAGAAAACATCTAAGTACGAGAATATACGTGTAATTAGGGAAAACAAAAATTTTATTAACAAACTACATGCCTTAGAAAGGATTGTAGTAATCAATTATTTGTTGTTTGTAACATTTTCGACCTAAAAAAAAGAAAACACGATTTAACATCCCTAGAATGACTGTTTCATAATTGTACTAGATGAGGAGTAAATAAAAAAAACCGCAACCATCAAGTATCGTTTGTAATAAACATTACTACAATTTTTTCTACGGTTTGTAGTTAATAAAATCATCTTTCCGATAATTACACGTATATTTCGTACTTAGATTTTTTTCTGGGACATTTATAAATAATTATTATTTTTTTGATAAGACTACAATAAACTACATACGGTGCTAGAAATAATCCAATAATTATTATCACGATACTATCATTATCTTTTATTTGAACACAATCAGTTGTTTTATTTTGATGAATCTTGTTACTACAAACAAATGAACCTTACTACAATCACTTGTAGGGTTTGTAGTTTGTTAATAAAATCTTTTTTTCCCCTAATTACACGTATATTCTCGTACTTGGATGTTTTCTGGGGCATTAAGAATAAAATTTTTTTTCATAAGACTACAAACGATTCTAGAAATACTGCAATAATTATTTTCACGATACTGTCATTATCTTTTATTTGAACACAATTTATAATTAATTTTATTTTGATGAATCTTGTTACTACAAACAAATGAACCTCACTACGATCAATTGTAGGATTTGTAATTTATTCAGTTCAAAATTGGTGTTATAGTCGGACTCCAGGTTGACAGACCTCACGGTAGTTAAAGCAGACAAACACTGTACTATGTCTCACATGAAGGATTAGAGATGCACTTTTGTTCTCTGTATCAGAAATTCCTCACGAAAGAGATGTAGAGTAATTTATTACTATCACTCTATAATACAACATAATTATTATCAAAATAATTAATTCCTCAACAATCCACCTCACATATTATCACCTTTTATTTTATAAACTCCATAGCTAAATAAGACATGTTATACTATATAATATATATTTTGATATATAAATTAAAATATTACATATTATGAATTATATTACATAATAATATGACATGGTATTGAACGTCATGTAAGCAACCTAGCTGGTCTCGACCGACGGTAACAGACGGTCTTAACTAACTGTGTATACGTTAGTTATTTTGAGACTGTTTTATTTGACTTTAACTGAATTTACAGAATGTCTCATATTGAATTCTTAGGAGTGATACATCTCAAAAAATGAAAAAATAAAACTGCATGTATTTTTTATTTAACGCTATATTCATTCAGCTTATATGATTTAAATGGCAGTATTTACTTTTAAATTTTAGAAAACTGCTCTCCAAAAGCAATTTTCCTTTAAATAATAAGAGATAAGAATTAATTATTCTAACTAATTAACTCACTGACAATCCCATAAGATATAGCATAGATTTAAAAATTCACAACCAGTATACAACTTCTATACCTCCTTAAAATTTCATGGCTTCTTTGGAGATATAATAAAATATTTTCACTGACAATTGATTTTGAATTGATAAAAAACTATTACAAGTATCTTAAATCAGCGATTATGAATAATTGTCAAAAACTGATAAACAGAGAGTTTTTCAAATTGCTAATTCTGCTCAAATATTGTACAGATAAAAGCAATCAGTCAAGTCGGATTTGGTTTTTTTTCTCTTAAATTTACGAGGTCATTAAAAAAAAGTCGTTTGTTGCCAGGTTAGAGATTAGTTATATTATGCCAAGCGACGTACGGTTTATAGGCTAATTAATTCATGGAAAGTTGGAAACGGTTTTAATCTGTTCAATTGTATGTAAAAAGAGTTTATTGAAGTTTGCCCCAATTTTCTGCCGGTGCTGCATGAGGGGGTCGCAAAACCCTAGAAATTTTCGGACTCATCAGTTTTTCACCAATAAATCTAAACGATGCATTTCTAGAAAAATTTTACTGTATTGTAAATTAAGTAACATTAAATTCTGCGTCGAAGGTTTACCACAACTTAATAATTTAGTCAAGTTGTATAATCGAACAGGAAGAAATCAATGTGATCCAGCCTATTAATGTACTTAGAAATCTAACGATTTCGTATGCCTGTATAGAGCCGACATTCAAAAAATGTGTGGTATATATCGTCTGGTCTACCAGTATTACAAATTTGACAGATGATGGTTGGGTCCATAACTATTCCTCATTCCCCATAGTTATCCTCTCATCCATAGGCACCACAATGGACCTTATGGTCGAAGTGTAGCCCGTCCAGGGCACCCGCTACAATCTATCTATCTAAGGGTAAATACATTTAAATATTTTAATACTTAGTTTTCAAAAAACAAAATTTTTTTTGAAAGAATTATTTATAGAATTAGTAAAAAAACAAAAATTTTTGCCTAAGCCTAAAAATTGAAATATCTCGTCTTTCGTGTTATGTCAACATAGTTTATAGAACTTATTTACCACATCTGAAAAAAAAAATTCAGGCCATGTGAATTTTAGAACCGTGCCAAATTAACTAGGAATTTTACTTAAATAGTTAAATAACTCCGAAACGGTACGTTTTATCGAAAAGATAACTTTGCAAACTTTTGTATTAAAAAAAAATTTGTGCCTGGATTTATTTATTGAATGTCTGAAAATAATTTTGTTAAAAAAAATCGAACCCACATCTAGACATGCTAGAAGAATGCGGGTTTGTGCATTCGAAGCGGAATAACTTGAAACTTATAAGAAAAATCGGAAAACTTTAATTTTCCCAACGCAACATCCCCGAAAATGGGAAAAAACCTTTGTTATTTCTATTTATGCTAAAAGGTATCGTTTTTTTGTAATCTTTCTAAGACGCGAGGCCGATGCCGAAGGCAACCTTTGAGTTCAAGGGGGTTGAGCCTCCTGGCGAGCAGAGCGAGTTAACGTAATATAACGCGAAGCGGTCTCCTTTGTAAATATGAATCTACTTAGAAAGAAAAAGGCTTATGTAACATGAAGCGTAAAGTAACACAAAGCATAACCAAAGGCGTAGGGTTTTGCGCGAAGCCTTTGGCTTTGTACATTTAAGCCTTGCAAAAAGCAGTCATATCCGTTCAAAAACATGAATGTAAAAAAGGGCCGAGTTTTCGGGGAGATACTTCATATAATAGTTGGCAAGTTAGTTATGACTTGACAAGTTATTCTTTCTTTTGTTTCAAATATTTTTAAACTTGCCGCGTTATAAAATTTTAAAAACATACTAAGGGAAAACTTACGAAAAAAATTTCAACCTAAATTTTCTTACATTTAATCAATTTACCTCTCATTAATTTTCTTGGTAAGTATTTAC
Organism: Nineta flava; assembly: GCA_963920215.1. NCBI lineage: Eukaryota > Metazoa > Arthropoda > Insecta > Neuroptera > Chrysopidae > Nineta > Nineta flava. The sequence continues at coordinate 38,099,648 of OY986043.1, read as the reverse complement.
CGAGCTATTTTCTTGTTAAATTGCTCGGTCCTTTATCCCATATGATCACTTTTTAAGGAGCAACTATTATATGAAGGATCATACTTCACAGGATCATTTCTGTAGTGTGACTTCGAATTTTCCCTACTTAAGGATGTAACAGCACTGTGTTTTGCAATCAACACAACAAACCGGTGTGATCCACAAATATATAAACACACATACACAATACATAGAAAACCAGTCCAAGTAGCCGAGCGGTCTATGGCGTTATATCTGTGCAGTATGCAGTACTTGGAAACTGGGAGGTTATGGGTTCGAATCGCAATATCGGCAGTTTGTCAATTATAAAAATAAAAAAAAGGGGCGGTTAATTGACTAAACTGTCGGCGTATGGACAAGAACGAAGTAACCGGCTATGTTTGAGAAGGTTTTCTGCAGTTTCCTTCATGAACTCCAGATGAATATCGGCATAGTTCCTATCATAGGCGGCTGCAGCCGCATATCCTACCGATCCTTAGTCTACTCACAAATTACTTCCACTCCACTCACATCCTCACATCCTAAGGCAACACAATGGACCTTATGGTCGAAGTGTAGCCCGTCCAGGGCAGCCTTTACAATCTACCTCTGCCTCTACCTCATACATAGACAAATACAAAGTTCAAATTAACAAAATAATGTTCATTTGAAGAAAATAAACATATTTAAATTCTTATATTTCGAAAACAAAACGGTGACACACGATTTTTAAAAAAAATTTATATAATAAATATTTAACTTTACTCTCCTAGTTTTTTTTTAAATTATGTAGATTCTTTTTTCTAATACAACAGATAATAGTTACGGGCATGAAGTTTCACATGCTTCTCATGAGATAGAGTATGATAACTTTGATATTAATTATCTCGTGTTCTAACCGTTCAAAATTTCTGAACTTCGGGATTTATTAGAAAACATTATTTTTAGTCTGTGAAAAAAAATGAGCCAAATCTGTCGAAAAGTGGTAGTATGCTGGTACATCCTTAATTGTAGAGTCAATATATGAAGTATTTCCCCGAAAACTCAGCGCTATTTTTACATTTATGTTTTTGATCGGATGTATTATTATATTTCAGTTTTTGACAAAAACTGTTTACTGTAATTATGAAAAAAGATCAGTACGTAAAAGTTAGCAAACTAACTCTTAAGCCACGTTGTAAATGTGTAACGTAAACTAAACAAAGATTGTATGATGTTGATATACATTATAAAGTAGTTAAACGACACCATACGTATGCGTATATGTATGTATTTTATATATGTATAGAAACAGGCATTTAAACTAAAACAGGAATTGAACGACTTTTTTCTATTTAAAAACTATTTAACTGGTATATAATAAGAATAATAATAATAATAATAACAAACACACAAATAAATATCAAGATCGTATATAATACTAAGTATGTATGTATGTGTGTTATGCTGTATTTTATAAAAGTATATTTAATACAAATTTATAGATCTAGTTGGTAATAATAGATTTGTTCTCAAAATATATTACAATTGTGAACACATATTATATAGTATAGGGTGGTACTTCTTTGTTTTCCCAATATCATACACAGATAATTCATACCAAGAAATCTCTCAAGATGGTTCTCACGCATTTTTAAAATGTAATAGTTATTTAATATTAATATCTGCTACGTTGACTAGCTGAATTTTCAATAACCTGACTGAAGCAAAATTTTTCCATTTTACCAAATGGAACAGATATTCCAAACCTAAAAAATGCACTAAAAAGTAAAAAAATAATTGCATATTCTTGTGCCAATTTTAGTTCACCTAAGCAAAAATTTTTAAATATATATGTACAATTATTGTTATTTTTGGGGGCGGTGTCAGCATAGAGAAATTCACAATTAAAATTAAATAACTATTACATTTTAAAAATGCGTGAGAACCATCTTGAGAGATTTCTTGGTATGAATTATCAGTGATATTGGGAAAACAAAGAAGTATGTGAGTTTCTCTATGCTGACACCGCCTCCAAAAATAACAATAATTGTCCATATATATTTAAAAATTTTTGCTTAGGTGAACTAAAATTAGCACAAGAATATGCAATTATTTTTTTACTTTTTAGTGCATTTGTTGTTATTGAATATTTCATTTTTGAAGTCGGGTTTCCATTTTGTCAAAATAGGTTTTATATTATATACTGTTATCAAATTTTATATATAGTAGTACATATATGTATATATATATATATATATATATATATATATATATATATATATATATATATATATATATATATACTACTTATTTTAATTATTTATCAAAAAACTTGTAATATTGCCTGTATGATCAATGTATTGAAACCCAAAATACACTCAACCTATACTACCTCAAGGTTATTTAAAATAATTTAAAAAAATGGCTGAGGCACTATTTGTACAGTCAAATACGAAAAGTAATCATCAATATGGCGGCCATAAACCAAATTATTTAAAGTCTTAATGCAGTTTCTATAAATAAAACCACTTTTACACAAAAGGAAACATTCTCATATTTTGTGTGTCATATTAGTCCAGTCAATGAAGACATAAAATGCGGCTTTCGCTACAAATTTCAAGGAGAGTTCTAATTTGGCAGAGTGTTACAGTTTAGTGTCCTAAATAATATTCCAAATTTGCGAAATTGAGCGACCGCCGTTCGCGCCACCATATTGGTAGAATGGTATCAAAAACCAGTTTTTCGAGAATATCTACTCTCCAGCATCATCTAGATTGGAAATAGTCATTACAAAAATTATAGAGATAAATAAATAAATAGTCTACGAGTTAGAGCGAAGTCAAGCTTAGCAAATTTTTACAATTTGCAAAATAGTTACATTCCATAATTTCCAAAATAGCCTATTCCATACGATACTGAATTCGGAAATAGCATTTATGTCATAGATTTTAGATATGCACTGCTACATAGAGTCATATGGCATCGCAACGAATCGTTTGCATCGATCTGCACAAGCTATGTTCAGTACGTGCAAAGGCATTATGGTCCCAACGCAGTCGTTGTTTTTGACGAGTATTCAATTGACACAGCTACCAAAAGTACGAAGAGTGCGGAAAGACTTCGTCGTTGAAAAAAACACTTCCGCTAACGAACTTTTGGACGAGTCGATCGTTCCAACTGTTTCGCAAGAAAAACAATGCAAACGATTCGTTGCGATGCCATTTGACTCTATGTAGCAGATATCCAATATCTATGACATAAATGCTATTTCCGAATTCATTATCATATGGAATAGGCTTACAAATAAATGTAGCGATTTTGCGAATTGTTAAAAATTTGCTGAGCTTGACTTCGCTGTAACTCGTAGCTATTTATATGATAAAAAAATATTTCTCATAAAAAATGCAGGAAATTTCATGCTCTATAATTTTTTGTAATGACTATTTCCAACCTGGATGACGCTAGAGAGTAGATATTCTCGAAAAACTGGTTTTAGGTACCATTTTTCCAATATGGCGGCGCGAGCGGCGGTCGCTCAAGGTCGCAAATTTGGAATATTAATTAGGACACCAAACAGTAACACTCTGTCAAATTAAAACTCTCCTTGACCTTTGTAAGGCAGAAACTACCAAAGGACTGGATTATATGTGAGAAAATTTAATCATGCAAGAAGATTGTTCGTTCATTATACTTTATATAATAAATATATATTTTTACTTTTTTAAATATTCACCATATTAGACAGTGATGCTTATGGTCTCTGAAATCTTATATTATTTCAACACATTTGCCTTGATTTATAATGTTAACAGAAAAATTTCGTGCTCAGTACATTCTGTATTTACAAAAACAATAAAGTTGATAATAAGTTGTATGATCGCTTGTTTGATCAGTCGATCGCGAGGCCGGTATTAATAGTAAACTCAAACGCCGTGCGGTCATAGGTACACCCACATTGACATATAGTTCATATTTATTTTGCCATATGTGGCATTGTTTGGTAGCTGACTTGATATTATTACTTGAGTTGCGGTTTTTATTTTATATATTAATATGTGTGCAAGAATGTATGTATGTAAGTTGCTATATTGCACAAAGCCAAGGTGATCAGCTGAACTGTACATAAAAACAACTGTACTTAAAACAAATCACATTTATGTATCTTTTTTAACAGAATAATAATATTATATATTATACAGATATAGCTGATAAATATGCGATTTTAACTGCCATGTTAATAATTGTAATGGAAGAATCTTTTAGGCTATCAAAGTAATTTTTGTGTGTGGGGATATTTTGTTTCAATAGGTTTGCTTATAAATTGCCAAGTTATTAAATAAAAATTAATTGCTTCAATTCCTATGAAATGAATTATTTTGTGGGAAATTTTCTAAAACAAGATTGAAAAATCAATGGCCATATGATAAAATTAATTTAATTATATGAAATAAAATTTAAACCCTTTATACCTCCACAACGAGGAAGAAATTGTGAGAAGCATTTTCGTAAAAACTTTGGATAAAAATTATAACGTTTCCAATAAACGTAATATATTTGGAAATATTTCGAAAAAAACTATATTTACTCGTTTAGACTATAATTTCCAATACCGCAGATATGCCCATTTAGTTATAATATATTTTTACGTTTTGAATTCATTTTGTAAACTTTCGTCTATCCATCCATTATTATGGTGAAACGTGTAAAGCTAAGTGTACACCTGAGACAAAATCTCGAGAGAAAGTCTCGAGACCAGCCTCAGAGTATTGTCCATTTGAGATCACTTTTGTCTCTGTGACAACTTTCTGAGACTCGATAATCATTGCAGTCTCGAGACAAGGATATTTCGTTTCCACCTGAGAGTCTACTCACAGCTGTGACAAGTTAATAATAATAATAACAAGTAATGTACCAACTAACTGAGTAAATTGTTTGAATACCCAGTATATACTGGGTTGTATATCAATGTTTGAATTGTTATTATTTCTGCCTATTCAATGTTTATAAAATTTGAATTATTTGTAAATGTTTGTTGTGCCACAATTAAAAAAAAATATCTCATGACCTTAAAAATGGGCACATTTTTTGCTTTCCGAGGAACTTTGATCACAAATTATGAGAAAATTATTAAGTTTATGAAAAAAATTTTCAACAAAAGTTGTTTATTTTAAAGAGAAAAAAATTTTTTGTTTACAAATTTTTTTTCTACCGCTTGCGTTTTCAAAGATATAAAGGGGGGAAACACGTTCCGATTTTGCCCATTAACGAACACACACAAAATTTTCATCTGGTTATTTCTTTTCGTTCTTGAGTTATCCTGTTCACAGACGGGCGGATATGTGGAAATGACCGAATTAGGCCATTTTATAAATACCTTTGTGAAGCATTTTTGTCAAGGATTAATATATTCAAGCGTTACAAAGTCGGAACTAAACTTAATATACCTTGTATATTTACAAATATACTGGGTATAAATATTATGACATAAACAAACTGTATTTATCTATGGATATGAACCATAGATAAAATATAGTAGTGGGTGAGCAATAGTAAAGTCTCCGAGAGCTCGCAAACTCTTCCAACACGGACGGAAGGCTGGAGACTGAGTCTCGAGAGCATTAATATACATGTCCACCTGTGATCGGTGCTCTCTCGGAGATCTGTTCGGACTTATCTCCGATACTGCTCTCAGCCCCCTATCCATTTGTGAGTCGAGTCTCGTGACTACTCTCGAGACTGTTTTGTCTCAGATGGACACCTACCTTAACGCTGTGATACCAATTTGTTACGAAATAGATGCTACCAATTTGTAACGTTGCGAAGCTACCAATTTGATGCGTATCTATCAATATGAAGCGAAGATTTGAATGTCTATGTCGCTCTGTAGTAATATTATATGAATAGTTGTTATTATGCGTGTTGGATCATACTTGTTTGATTAACGAAACAAGTAGGTTACGTAATGTTGTTTGGATTCTGATATCCAGAATTGGTATAAAGTGGGAATAAGAATTAGGTACTGTACGAGGGCTAACAAGTATCACAGTTGACCGAGTACGATACGATACCCTGTTTTACAAGTGCGCAGTGGAATTTTAAAATAAGTTGCTTTATACCTTTTTTTTTTTAAATAAACAATTTATTATAATATTCGTAATAAAAAAATTTAACAAATGTTATATTCAGAAAGAATAAATACAAACAAAATCAAAAGAATATAAATTTAAACAATTCTAATAATTCAAACAATAGCAGTTACTAACAAATGTAACTGTTTTAAATTTATGGATCTTTACAAAAAATATTCATTAAGATTTGGAATTCTTATTAAAGAAATAATAATTCCCAAATATTAATTAATTACCGTGTGTCAAGCGGACAACAAAGTAATTAAAAAAGAATTACGAAATATTAAACGTCTTGGTGGTTAACTATCGACAGCCATGTACAATTTCACGTTCCCAAAGAGAATGACATGTATCTGATATACTATAAAGCTGAAGATGAAGCTGACTGACTGACTGACACTCTCACTCACTCATCTATATAAAACCTAACCCACTTCTAGACATGCTAGAAAGATGCGATTTTTTGCATTCGACGCGAAATTGCTTCAAACCGACGAGAAAAATCGGAAAACTTCAACTTTTTCATTGCAACCCCGCGGAAAATCGGAAAAACATCCCCCAAAATTACGTTTTTCTGTTCTATACATGCTAGAAAGATGGGATTTTCACTAATCGATCCGAAATAAAGTCAAATTAAAAAAAAACTTCATTACTTCCATCTCAATCCCCCGAAAATGGGAAAAGCACCCCTAAAACCTTTTCCCTTCTATTCATGTAAGAAAGATCGGGTTTTTCCATTTGACGTGAAACAGGTTCAAAATAACAGGATTATTTGAAAAATGTAAATTTTTTCGCAACTGTTCGCAAATGGAAAAAAAACCAAAACTACCCTTTTTCTTCTATACATACTAGAAAGATGCTGTTTTTTGCATTCGACACTAAATAAATATAAATTATGAAGGTTATTCGAAAAACTTAAGATTTTACATCACTATCCCCTTAAAAATTGGAAAACAAACCCCTAAGATACCCTTTTAACTTCTATCCATGGTAGAAAGATGGGATTTTTTGCATTTGGTGGATAATTTTTTCAAACTAATGAGGTTATGCGATAAACTTTAATTTTTTCATCGCCACCCCTTTGAAAATGAAAAAACGCTCCAAAAATCATCCATTTACTACTTTACATGCTGGAAAGATGCGGTTTTTTGCATTCAACGCTGAATAACTGCAAATTAATCGGGTAGTTCGAAAAACTAAATATTTCATCGCTACCCCTAGAAAATAGTAATGTGAGACCTATCTATGCACAGTCCCCCCAAACCCCCTACCCTAAACCCACCTCCCCAAATAAATTATCCCCCCCCCAGAAAATCCCTCCCATAAAAATTCTGCCCTCAAAAATCCCCTCCCCCCCAATAATTCTCTAATGGTAAGTACTTTTTGGGAAGTATTTTTTTAACTTTTTTTGCAATTCATGTAAGGTTATTTTCTGTGACGCGGAGCCACGGGGTCAAGGGGGGAACCCCTTTGCGAGCAGAGCGAGTATATAGTATGAAAGCAAACATTGCTACGGCATCCTAATGGATGTTTAGATTGGAACATATATATGTACGTCCAAAATCTAACCCACTAGGTAGTGGGTTAGCATTGCATAGATATGCAATGCTGGAGTCTCCTTGTATAATATCTTTACTGACTTCCCGGGGTTTTTATAGTCAATTTTGTTTACTTAACAATTTCTGTTTTTTACTATACGAAGGTAAATTCGTATTTATCGTCCTCTGTTTATTTTTCTTCTAGTATCTTAGAAAATATTCATAGGAATTTTTTGAGATTTTCTTACTAAAAGAATATAATTTATTCTATCGAAAAGGTTAATTATACGCTTTTTTTTATTATACAATATGTTTCTACTTTAGAAGTACTAGATATGCCAACAAGTACGAGAGATCTCCATGCATAATGTAGCAAATAAGAATTAAGACCTCCATATATATGTTAAAAAAGCAAATGTGTAGATTTGTGTCGTTACAATTGCTGCCTGTTCAGTTTTAAACCAACGGTCGTGGATTCGATTTCCATACCAGGTGTGTTTTCTTTTGCATACCAAGCAAACATGACGTCAATGAATATTACCAATGTTCAGGTTCAGATATTTTACTTAAATGCCAAAGTAAATAAACGATAGTTACCCCCGTTAGTATGACAAAATCGCACAGGCAGTTATACTCACAATGGATGAATGGGCGCAAGTTTACAAAAACAATTCAAAACAAGTAAATAGTACAAAATAAAGTAACAATACATCGACGTCGATAAGTTAGTGAAGAATTATATGCATTCAACGGTCGTAGGTTCCTATCCAAAATGTGTATTTTCGTTCATATCAAGCATTTTATGTCAAAGAAAGTTAATCCTCTTTTGTTTTTGATAACAGAACAGAACGGGGGAATCGGATGTTTTTTTTAATTGATTTAAGGTAGCATATAAAAGAAGACAACCGATGTTTTATATTAAGAAACTACTTCTGTATATTTGTGCATTGCGGCATAGTGAATAGAATATAGGTTCGCAATTTTGGTATCAATACCAAAAGAATAACTTTTTGTAGGATTTTATGAAAATAGATTACAATCTATTATCACAACTGATTGGAGTATGCACAATTTAAATAATTTAAGTGAAATCACTATTGTCCTTTTAACACCACTTTTGAAATTGCGAGTACGCTAATCTAAATTATCTACTTACGACTTTTTACAAAGTTTCGCCAACTATGTGACGCTAACGAGAACAAAATGCTTACTATATGACATGGGGTGGTTTATTTTTTATTCTTACATTTGCCATAAATATTCATGTAACTTCAATAAAATGGAAGTTCATTATTACACTGCATTTTTATTTTTTTATAGTTTGGAGAGTTGCTTAGTTTTGAGGATTATAAAATTACTGAGAAAATATAAAACCATTGTCATTTCCTCAAAACACATTATAAAGCATTTAGTTATCACAGTCACGGTTATTAATAAATTCATAATATAATTGTAGCTCCAACCGAATGCCAATTGAATTCATATGTTTATTAGATTAGGTTTTGTTTCGTAGAATGCACGATAATTCATCTTTTGTCGACTATATATATGGTTTTACATTGAATCCGAAGTTATTAAAAGTTTTTCAAAGAATAAGGAAGAATTGTTTGTCAATTTTTTTAGATGCTTATTCAATATTTTTTTTCGAATAATATTACGACGAATTTTATATTAGTATTATATTCTTCACTTCTTATTTGGTTCCACTGTATAAAGCCATTTGTAATTCATAACTAGAATAAACATGAACCAAAAAGCTCACTTAAACTGTATTTATGCCGTACAATGTTCGGAAAATAAGAGATTGCAATTCGTGCTTATTGATGATTGATGAGCCGTTTAAACTTCGTGAAACTAGTTTTACTCATAAGATTGTCAATGTGAGTTAAAATTAAGTAGCTGTGTGTATCAACCAACTCCTTGCTATCTGGCTTGATGCTGTTGTTTTATGTTGACGGTCAACTAAAAATTTAAATCTAATAACAACGTTCACCGAGTAAACGGCGATAGACTTTCAAATGTTAGATTTCTTCAATCTCAGGATTGGCGCTTTTGTAGGGTGTCTAAACATTGGAACCGTATCAGATGTCAAAATAAGAAAATAAATTTTGACATGCAGTAATGTTTAGTGATGCCGCAAGAGATGAGAGAAACAAGACAAAGCGAGAATAGGCCAACGAGAGACGAGACGAAAATTCGAATGCTGATTTTCGATAACTGTTCGAGTTTAGTAGGTACAGAAAATGATGTTTTTTAAATTGTATTTTTTAACTGTAAAAATCGTCAACAGTAAAAATCCCCAAAACAATGAATTGGATTTTGACAAATTGAAAACTAACATAGCGTTAATATTGATCTTTTATATATACTTCATTTATTGTTATATTATATTGTTTTACGTAAGTAGCTCTGGTAATTCACACTCACGTGCGTGCGAACTCTTTGTCGAAATGTAAATTTGTGGTTGACTTGGTAAGACATGTGTATATAATTAAATGGAAATTTCAACATAAAATATATGAGAAAAAAATTCCTGAATAAACTTTTTTTTTTGTATTGAATGGGTTACTTGACGAAAATCCATTATAATTATTAAATAAAACAAATATTTGAAATTTTCGTAAAGTCACTTTATTTGACAAGTTTCGGAACACAATTCCTTCTTCAGAAATAAAAATGAAAAAAAATGACCTAAGTTTTAGCATGTTTGATTAACAAAATCATTAAATGATTGCATTTATTTATTTATTTATTATGCACGGTTGGCTAGTTTGAATAGAATGGAACAGAAAAGTTGTATTAAAAAATTCACTGAAGTGTGAATTAAACTAAAAAGATTCGATAAAAATATGTTTAGGATATATAGAAAATTCACTTTTAATGGGCTATTAGTAATGGATTCAATTTACTTTAGTTTTTAAACTAAGCTTTTTAGTATTTTTTGAATGATATTTGTTGCTCAACTGGTTCTGTTTAACTATTTATAGTAAATGCGGTAGTCATAGCCTACAGCTTGAAAAATTTCGGTTTATGTTTTATATACACCCATGGATATCATCAATTTTTTTCCAGCAACCAAATAAATTTCGATTTTTTGCCCTAATTTCCTAGATTAAAATTTTTTGTATTTTATAAATACGTATTTCGACTACAAAGTAATCATCATCAGTATGAATTAGCTAATTGTAATTATTCTCCGCGGAGATGTTACTTGTTGCTAATTTGATGCCGGTCTGCACACAGATTTAAAAAAAAAAAAAAATCTGTGACGGTCTGCACACAGATTTAACACAGATTTTACTTTGTAGTCGAAATACGTATTTATGAAATACAAAAAAATTTTGATCTAGGAAATTGGGGCAAAAGATCGAAATTTATTTCGAAAATCCTAGAGTTCTCTTTAATATTATTTACAGCAACCAAATGTTTCTACAAGCAGAGAAGGTAGTAACCTTTGCGAAAAAGTACATTTAAATCTGGCTAATATTTGATATTTTTAGTTAGGAGACGTAATTGTCAGACAATAATTTACATAGCTAATGAACATTAAAAAACACTCTCTATAAACTTTCATTTCAAAAATATTATTCATTAAATAATGGAGTTGCTGATTCTAGAAATTTAACACATTCTTTTGCCTGTTAGTTATATTAGATTAAACTTTTCTAGAGCACGGTAGTGCGACAGGCCGAATTTAAGGTTATGAAAATAGGAAAAAAATTTTGTTTGTTTTGTAATGAATCCTTAATTATTAATGTATTGTTAACCATAGAAATAGAGCCATTAGTTGTGTTTTTTTCATTAAACAATCAACAATAAAAATAAAAGTATTAATAATATTTCCCTTCAATGAACAGTTATGTACAAAAAAAAATTATAGTCATATTATAATATTATTTTAATTTATAAAATTCACAATCCAAAATACTTAAATGTTTCATAAAATCATTAATTTTTATAATTAAAAAATTACCCAAAGTAGTGGAAGCCAACCCAGGCTGCCTGGTCGGGAGTTAAGCTTGCTAACCGTAGCGCTGATGACTCGTTGAAACTTATAACACATACGGTGAAAGCTTTCAGAACTTTTTTCTCGGAATTAGCTGGCTAATACGCTTTCTTATTTTTAGAGTCGATAACCCTTAGGGATACTACAATCCTAGTCCTATCCACAAGTCAATTTCCCAAATTAAATGGTAAATTAAGTAAACGCTTGCCACTTCCGTTGGTATAATATAACCGAAATACAACCATACAAGCAACGGATAAACAAACGCTAGTATAAAAAAAAAATATGTTACTAATAAATAAACAAATTAATAATACATCGGTGTCTAAGATAGTGAAAGCTCGTATGCTTTTCATAACCATAACATCTCAGATAGCTCAGAGGCAGTGGGTTGGTCTAGAATGCCAGAGGTCGTGGGTTCGATTCCAATCTTAAATTTATTGTTAAACTATAAAAAATAGGGTCCTCGATTTTAACCACAGACCATACAAAACTCGAAACAATAGTAACATCAAAACACCAAACGAATATGCACATCATTGATAATGAAAGAAAATAAAATAATTTGTATTTGTTATTTACTGTAATTGTAATAATAGTAATATAATTGCACTTTCATATTGAATAACTCTAGTTAATAAAATGAAATGAAATTTTTTTTTTTTAGTATTTTATACCATGAAAAATTTACAATGTATATTCATTACTTATAACATACATACAATCAATTATTATAGAAGATATCGTTTCAGATATTTTCAGATATTTATTTTTATCGTCTAGAATGCAATATAATGTTTGTGCATTTCAAATTTCATATCTATGTGACATTTAGGAAGCTTCAGTGTCACCTTTTAATTGTAATTTGCCAGATGCCTTCTGTCATAAGTGAGTAATGCCAACATTTCTTTATGAAAAAAATACTTTCGATCATTATTTAGAGAATATTTAAATTTCTAGTTTAAATGAAAATAAAAGTAACGAACTTGTTCATTCATATGATCGATTTTTATTTGATTAATTTCACATTGTTTGGTTTGCTTTGAAAAAAAATAAAAATAAAAACAAACAAAAATAACAACTTATTGAGCTTGTAGCAGTGTCGCTTCATCATTAAATTATTATTATAATTTTGTTCATCATTTTTATCTGTTGCATTTCAACTATAACTTCCCTCTACTATCACGGTTGTTAACATTCACAGCAACCGTGATAGTAGAGGGAAGTTATAGTTGAAATGCAACAGATAAAAATGATGAACAAAATTATAATAATAATTTAATGATGATGCGACACCGCTGTCCATAATTTTGGTCATCCATCAATTAGACAAACCTTGAAAAAAGTATGCACACTCTTTTTTAATCCTAATCTTATTTCGCGAATCAAAAATTTGACATGATCATGTCCGATCTGCCAGTTAAATAAAACCACTTGTCACACTAAAAGTGATTTTATGCCAATTGAAGAACCAAGTATCAAATTTTCTTTCTTACATTTAGATATTGTTGGACCTCTTTCTCCTACTGATGGATATCGTTATATCTTCACTATTATTTATTTAATATTTGTTTATTTGTGTATACTTTCGTGTCAACATAACGATGTTTGTCCAAATTCCTTTCGGTTACGTATGACAAACTGTAGAAGACTTTAGCGTATACTCCGACAAACTTCATTGTCATTGAATTTTTAATTAAATTAAATACTGATATGAAAAAATTAACTCGTCAACCAGGAATCGAACCTCGGGCCTCTGGATAACTAGTCCAGTATGCTTCCGCTACACCAAAGACGATTGCGGCGTGATAGCCAACTTTTTCATATTATTCTAAATTTTTTATTTATTTAGACAGTACTACTTCTGTTGAAGTGATTTGTTTATTTAATATTTGTTTATTTGTGTATACTTACGTGTCAACATAACGATGTTTGTCCAAATTCCTTTCGGTTAAGTATGACAAACTGTAGAAGACTTTAGCGTATACTCCGACAAGTTTCATTGTCATTGAATTTTTAATTAAATTAAATACTGAAATGAAAAAACTAACTCATCAACCAGGAATCGAACCTCGGGTTTATTTTTATTTTTTCATATCAGTATTTAATTTAATTAAAAATTCACTATCATTGATCGTTTTTAACGTTTGGTTGAAGCTATTCCAATCAAAAGGAATATCACGTCGGAAGAAATTATTATCAAATTTATTACTTCTTGGTTCTCGCGTTTTGGTTTACCTACGAGGATCACTACTGATCAAGGTAAACAATTTCAATCACATATGTGGAAATATTTTTTGTCTTCTCTAGGGATTAAGCATATTTCCACTACTTATCACCCTAACAGCAACGGTATTATTGAACGGTTTAACCGGTACCTCAAAATTTCTTTAAATTGCAGTCAAAAAAATAATAACTGGTGCAAAATTTTACCTTGGGTACTTCTAAATTTGCGCTCCTCGGTCAAGGAGGATAATAACCTTTCTTCTGCAGAAATTTTATATGGGATTCCTCTACGATTACCATATGATTTCTTTTCGGAAAAGGTTGATATATATCATTCTGTTCAACAATCCACTCAAGAGTTGAAAAATAGAATGATCAACGCAAAATTTTTCCAGACAGTTCACCAACAAAAATGTATTTTTACCAAAAGATTTGGATTCATCAAAAAAAGTTTTTATACGGGAGGATCGTGTCAAACCTCCACTATCTTGTAATTATAGAGATCCTTTCTCTGTTATCAAAATATTTCCTAAATTTTTTGTTATTGATGTTAATAACAAACCTACCTCTATTTCAATTGACTAAAACCTGCATACTTTATTCAATGTTAATCGTTTCTTAATTTACTTAGTTTTTAAATATAAGATGTACATCAACTATTAAAGTTTTTTTTTCGCGTGAACAAGGTTGTTTTATGTTACAACCTTTTTCTAGTCGTTTTTTCTTTATTAGTTGATGGGGGGAAGTATGTAGCAGTGTCGCTTCATCATTAAATTATTATTATAATTTTGTTCATCATTTTTATCTGTTGCATTTCAACTATAACTTCCCTCTATTATCACGGTTGCTGTGTATGTTAACAACCTTGGTAATTTACACATAAAAATAATAATTCATAAAAGAAATTAAAAATATCAATTTTAATTAAAAAAGATCAATTATATCTTTTACATGTCTTTATTATTTATTTAAATAATAATTTTGTAATATAACAAACATTTACTTTACAAGCTAATTGCGATCGATGTGTACCATAATGATATCAGAATTTCACAAATTAATGCTGGCCAATATTAAAAGATGTGTCAATTGCTTATTTTACTTTTAACACACGCGCAAAAAAACAAGGAAATGTGTAAAGGTATTATAAACATATATGCTTTTGTAATAAAGTCGAATTACAGATGCTTGAGCTAAAATTGTGGTAAAACTATTTATTTTATGAAAAAAAGTTTTAAACAAGAGGTGTTTATTTTATAAAAATAAATTTCTTTTTGTTTTTTAAACATATCTTTTACAGTTTCAATGGTAGAGGCACCCCCCCCCCCCTAGCGGGAGAATGTATGGAAATATGCTCAGACAGGCAGGTAGACAGATATGCAGAACATAGTTTAATTATGTCGTGTTATGAACGCCTATACCAAAATTTATTTACTCCGATAAATAGTTTCATCAAAGATGGGACTAAACTCATAATAATATAATAATTTATATTGGGTAATTAAAATATATTCGAATAAGCTAACGACTATTTAAAAAAAAAAAATAAACCACAAATAATACACATGTTTGAAAAACATTTCGACTCCGACGATTGGCAGCAAAAATGACGTTCTGTTTTTAAGATTTTACAGTTAATTTCTTTCTGTTATCGAGAAAATACATCGAAAAAAATCTTAGTATTTTTGAAATGAACAATTTTCTACTATGTATAAAATAAGTACACCACTATTACTTTCGTCTAAATTAACTAAAATCGTCTAAATTATTTACGGATTTAAAGTATTATTGATTGCTAAAAGAACTTTCATCCCTTTATCAAATAATGAGTTTAGAGACCAAGTATCTTCTTGAGAAACAGTTGAGCTAAATAGTACCATCAACAGCAATTTTATACTAGATTTGTCAGACAGGAAATGATGTATTTGCAAAAAAAAAATTTTCGCGAGCTTTGACGTCGAATATCTTACGGAACGTACGTGTTATTATATGAGATTTAGAACGTCAAAAGAAAGATCTATGGAAATTTTAAGCTTATTATCTCTCCTTCTGAGATTGAATCTTTATTTGATTTAGAGTAATGTAAATTTACAAAATCTTTGAAAAATTCACATTAATTATTCATTCATCTCGTAATCCTTAGGAACATTTCTTGATTGTTTTGAAAACGTCGATAACTTAACATGATAATATAGATCGCCAATATAATTCAGAATTTATATCTCGAGAATGAGTGTATCGAAATTATTGTTTTAATTTAACGTTTTAGTGGTTTTATTATTAGTTATCACAAAAAATTCGTAACCTTGGCCAAAAATACAAAGCATGAAGAAACTTTCTAGCGTTGTAACTAATAATTTCCAATCACTTTAACAGTAACAAGTGATGCCGCGAGACACAAGAGTAACTGGGCGAGATGAGAATAACTACTAGACGAGATACGAGTCAAAAATTTGAATCCTGATTTTCGATAAATATTCGAGAGACAGGCGATTGTTCTCTCTTTCAATCTCTCTAGATTTTTAATTTGTCAAAATATACCATTCACAAAACAGCAAATCATTTTGGCTGGTAATGATTTAATTTTTTCTGTAGTCTTATTGTTTACTAAAATATAAAAAATTTTATAAATTAGAAAACATTAACTTTATACGAAAAGAAAAAATTTTAAAGTTATGTATTGTTTTAAATTGTATCTTTTCAAGAAAATCTTCAACTGTATAAACCAGACCAGACGAGACGATAGAAACTGTTACCAAGTCAATACAATACAAGAGAAAATATTCTGATTAAAGGAGGATGCATTTTTAATTTAAAATAGATGATTTTGTCTACCACCCATTTTAGAGATAAATACGAAACCGTATTCAATATTATATCTAACATCCAATCGAATTCCAATATTACAGTTTTTGTATGTATTTTTTGTTTATAACTCTCAAGTCCGTTTCAAGTTGTTAGAACATTCTATTGCAAAAAAAATAAAAAATAATAATAATAAAAATAAAAAATGTACACGCAAAAATGTATTAACAAATTTATTATGAAATTAGGTTAAATCTCTTTTTTTTTAATTATACGCATATTTTCTGCTACATATAAAAATTTTGTACATGTTTCTTTTCATTCTGTATAAAATTATTCCGTAGTATTTTTTTTTATTGTCAACAGATTTTGCAATCGTTCAATACATTTTATATTATCCAATAAAGGAACATAAAAAAAAACTTTAAAAGATTCTAAGTTTTTGAAAAAATCTAGTTTTTGAAAAAAAATTTTATATTACTTTGCAGTCTGTATATGGAAGTAATAAAAAATTTATGGTTCAATGATTGTATTAGAAATATTGGGGACACATTTTTTTATTCCATTTTTCAATTAAATGAATAATGTTATTTATTTGTATTCATGAATAAATTAAGAAATAATATGTGTAATATTTGTATGAATTGTACACAATTTTGATTATTCTTGTAGTAAATGATTTGTTTACATAAATAAAAAATATAAAACTTCCATTTCTTTTTTCACATTTAAAAAATATACTACTTATCTTTGTTTATAAATAAATAATATACAGAGAGATGCACAAGTGAGTTATATGAAACGTAAGCAAATTAACAATTCAGGTCTGTTCATTTTTTTTGAACGGAAGTGTATATTCTTTTGATTGTTATTTAAATTTTAATGGCACTATTGTCATCTTTTCAAATTTGTTTCTTTGTATATCACTGTTTAGATTTTATCTTTTTCAATAATTGTTAATCATTTTACTACAATGACAGATAAATAAGATCTTGTTTTTTGTTATCGAAAATCCAATAGGTGTGTTGACTAATAAAAAACATATCAGAATTGAAGAACATTATATAGGTGACAATGCCTGAAAGTTTATTTTGAAAGCTGCAAAAAATGTATTATAGTTTAAAAATTTGACAAAAATGAAACAATACAATAATGTTTGCCATTTGCTTCTGAAGTTTCTATTATAGTCCATATTACTATATTACCAAATTTTGATTACCAAATGATAATATAATTTTTTGATAAGTATGTTTTTGATAATATAATTTTTTGATGGGGAAATGTTGTCGAAATCGCTATATCTTCGGATACAAGAAGGAGTTTGGTTTTGGGAGAAAAAGAATCATTCGAGTGGCTATGATAATTATAAACAAGTAATGTAACAACTAACTGAGTTAGTTGTTTGAATACCCAGTATATACTAAGTTGTATATCAATGTTTGAATTGTTAATATTTCTGTCTATTCAATGTTTATAAAATATGAATTATTTGTTTGTTTTGTGTAATAGTATTGTTACAGTAAAAATGTTTTTGCATTAATAAAAAGGAATATTAATGTGCTTAAGATTTTTATAATTTAAAAAATTGAGTTATATATTTGAGTTAATTAGCGCGAAGTGACTGTTAACACAAAGCGTTGGTCAACGCGAGCTGTTAAGCGATGCGAAAAGATAGTCAACTCGTAGCGTTAGTTAACGCGAAGCGTTGGACGCGTAAATTATACAACACGAAATGTAAGCCGACACGAAGCACTAGGTAACGCGAGAAAGTTAACGCGGAGCGTTAGCAAGTTAAAGCGAAGCGTTAGTAAATCAACGCATAGCGTTGGCAAACGCAAAGCGTTAACCAAAGCAAAACGTAAGCTAAAGCGAATCGTAAGTCAAGTGAAGCGTTGTTCAATGAGAAGCGTTAGATATTCAAATCAAAGCGCCAGTGATTCGCGAAGCGTGATTTCACGCGAACCGTTAACCAACGCAAAGCGTTAACCAACGCGAAATGTAAGCAAAAGCGAACCGAAAGTTAGCCAATGCAAAGCGTTGGTCAATGAGACGCGATAGTCAATAGGAAAGGTTAGGTCAACGCAAAGCGTTAGTAAATCAGCGAAGGCGTTGGTAAACGCAAGGCGTTTACCGATGCGAATCGTAAGCTGAAACGAACCATAAGTTAGCCAACGCGAAGCGAAGGTCAATAAGAAGCGTTATTTATGAAAAGTGAAGCGTGATTTCATGCGAATCGGTAGCCAACGCAAGGTGTTAACCAACGCGAAACGTAAGCTGAAGAACCGAAAGTCAGTCAACGCGAAGCGTTGGTCAATGAGAAGCGTTAGTTATTCAAAGCGAATCGTCAGTGATTCAACGCGAAGCCTGATTTCACGCGAATCGTTAACTAACGCAAAGTGTTAACCAACACGGAACGTAAGCTAAAGCGAAATATTAAAGTACGACTAGCTAATTTATACTGATGATGACTACATTGTAGTCGAAATACGTATTTATAATACAAAAAACTTATCTAGGTAAAGAAGGCGAATTTGAAATTTTATTTCAAAAACCGAGAGTTCTGACTAATTATCATTCGATAATATAATGTTTATTTGATGTATGTTTTGTTTGTACATGTGCCCGTCTTCGATCGACACATTTTCATCTTATTCTCATTTTCAACTTTGAGCAAAAATTATGAGAAATTATTATTATTATTATTTGGAGGTTATTAATCACTGCGACCAATATGATCTATTGTGACCCCCTACTACTGCTCTGTTAAGGCTTGCCTCAGAGCTCCTCAACCAGTCTCAATTCTCGGAGGAATTTGAGGATCTGGGTGGGGTGCAGGGGTGATAAGTCATCCTCCTGGAGTAGGTACTGGTCGAAACAAGCAGCCCGTCTTCGTGCCACGGCTTCACATTCAAGTAGGAGATGAATTGGAGTTTCTTCCTCCAGCTCACAGAACCTGCATGAGCCGTCATGATTCCCATCTTTCGGAGGTGCCCATTCAGCCGGCAATGCCCGGTGAGAAAGCCAGTTAGGATTCGTAACTCATTTTTTGTGAGCTTAATGCAGGTTTCGAATCTCTTTCGGTTATACTGCCCGAGAAGGATCTTGGCCTGCCGCAGCCCTGGGGAATCTTCCCAAAGCTTGTTTCTTTCTTCTTCCTCTGCCTTCCAGAGGGCTGTGTTGAGGTAGGCCTCACTTATTCCACAGGACGGCTCAGGTCCTATGAAAGGCTCTGACGACCCTTTCCTTGCCAGTTCATCAGCAGTCTCATTCCCCGCAATGCCTGCATGGCCTGGCACCCATTTCAGAGAAACGTCATTCTCTTTGCCTAGCCTGTTTAGCAGGTCTAGGCATTCCCACACCATCTTAGAGTTGATGCTCCATGCACTTAGTGCTTTGATGGCAGCTTGGCTGTCAGAGAGGATCACTATGTCCCGCTTCCTGTAGTTCCTGCTCAGGTTGAACTCAGCACACCTGGTTATTGCACGAACTTCCGCCTGGAAAACACTGGGAAACCTCCCCATGGGTTCAGAGTATCTGGTTCTAGGCCCAAATACACCCGCTCCCGTGCCTTCGTTGGTCTTTGACCCGTCAGTGTACCATTTTATGGTATGTGGCTTTAGGAAGTACATGTCCTCCCCATTCCACTCCTGCTTACTGCTCAGCTCCGTAGTGAAGTTCCTATCGAAGCTGAACTTCCTACTTGCTTTATCCCTAGGGTAGGTCTAGCAAAGAGGTTAGGGGTTTGTTACCCGTAATAGTCCTCCTATAGGCCTTTTCGCCTCCCGTTATTCTTAGCAACGCTTTCTGTGCTGCACCCTCCACTGCTAGATGCAAGGGAGAGAGGGCAGTATGACCTCCATCGCAGCCGTTGGACATGACCTCATGGCACCTGTGATACACAGGCATGCCAGACGCTGTACTCTAGCGAGTCCTTGCCTTGCTCTAGCGATTTCGGTTTTCTTTGACCAGACCACCGCTCCATAGGTGATGACTGGTCTTACCATCATGGTGTACATCCATCGCAGGATTCCTGGTGTACATCCCCAGGACTTGCCAGCGACTCGTCTGCACACCATGAGGGCTCTGGTCGCCTTGGAGGTAACTTCCTCCAAGTGTTGGTTCCACCGTAGCTTAGAATCTAGGGTAATGCCTAGGTACTTAACTTCCTGCTTCCATTCCAACTCCTCGCCTCCAAGGTGTAGTGCTTGGAGTCTCGTGAGTTTCCTTTTCTTGGTGAATATCATCACAGTGGTCTTGGCTGGGTTGACGCTCAGCCCCACTGACTGGCACCACTTTCTAGTAGCGTTTAGCCCTCTTTGAATGAGGTCACGCACCGTGCTCTTAAACTTCCCTGTTGCCAGGATCACGATATCATCGGCATATCCTATGCAGGTAATGCCTTGATCCGTGAGCCCGTGCAACAGGTCATCTACTACAAGACTCCATAGTAAAGGGGATAGGACCCCTCCCTGTGGGCAGCCTCGCGTTGTGCCGACCCGGATGGCTCTCTCCCTCACCCTCACTTCGGCAGTTCTGGAAGCGAGCATCTCGCCTATCCATCTGGATATCGTGACGTCCACCCCCCGTTTCTCCAGGGATGCTTTGACTACCTCATGTGAGGTGTTGTCAAAAGCGCCTTCTATATCAAGAAACGCGCACATGGTCGTTTCTCTCGCATCGAAGCCCCGCTCTATTGCGGTCGTTAGTTCGTAGAGGGCCGTCTCTGTGGATCTGCCTGCCCTATACGCATGCTGGTTGGGGTGCAAAGGCCTCTTCTCCAGCACCTGACTTCGGATGCAACTGTCCACCGCCTTTTCCACCGTTTTCAAGAAAAACGATGTAAGGCTGATGGGTCGAACAGACTTCGGATGGCACTGGTCTTTCTTTCCCGCTTTGGGGATGAAAGTAACTCGGGCCCTTCTCCAGGGGCTAGGTATATGCCCTAGCGCCAGGCTGGCTCTACTGATCCGGAGAAGATGAGGCAAAATCTCCTTTTTCCCATGTTGTAACAGGGCGGGGAAGATGCCATCTACTCCGGCTGCTTTGAAAGGCTGAAATGTGTCAATTGCCCATTTCAAACGCCCAGGGGTGCATACTTCTGCAGCCCTGTTCCAGTTCTCTTTAGTCGCTCTACATGGAGCCCTCAAATCTTCCTGCCCCTGAGTAGGAGAACTACCGGGGAAGTGAGTCTCCAGGAGTAGAAGAGCCCTCTGCTCCTCGTCCTCCGTGAAACTTCCATCCGGCCTTTTGAGTGCTTGTGCCCCGGATTGAGTGTCTCGGGATAAAGCTTTGTGCAGTCTGGCCGCTGCAGGGACAGTGGCGATGCCTGCACAAAACACTCTGAAGCTGTTCCGTTTAGCTTTCCTAATCTCGTTGTTATACTCGGTCAATTTTGCCGCGTAACTGTCCCAATCTCCACACAGTTTTGCTCTATTGAAGAGCCTGCGAGTCTCGCTACGGAGCCTCGAGAGACTGGTATTCCACCAAGGCACCTGCCTTTTGGTTTTGTTAACGATCAGTGGGCAAGTGGATCGATATGCCTCCATAATTGCCCTATCAAGTTCGTCAACAGCCTGTTCCAGTGCCAGGGGTTCCCTGACTTTGGAGTTCACTAACCTTAGATTGTCTTCCAAGTTGCTGACGTAATTATTCCAGTTGGTCTTTCTCGGGTTCCTGATACCACAAGGTCCCGAGGTGACCCCTTCTAGTTCAAATTGAATGATTCTATGGTCAGACAGGGATGGCTCCGACGAAACTCTCCATCTCCTGACCCATTGCCCCGTCGACAGATTACACAGAGTGATATCTAACACTTCTTCTCTAGCTCTTGTTACGAAAGTTGGCGTTGTGCCTACGTTTAGGATTTCGAGATTGGATGCTAGTAAGAATTCTAAGAGAGACTCACCTCTTTTGTTGCAGTCGGAACTGCCCCATATAACGTGGTGCGCGTTGGCATCACAGCCGATGATCAAAGGCAGGCGATGCTTGCTGCAGTGAACCACTAGCTTCCTGACCTCATTTGACGGTACCTCCTTGTCTCCGGCTAGGTATGCTGATGCGATGACCAGTCTGTGGGGTACACCCCCCATTTGCAGGGTTATCTGCGCAGTAGCCAGGTCTCTCGTCACAAATTCTGAAATGCACACAGCGTTTAACTGATCCCGAACTAGCAAACAAGCTCTCGGTATTTTTTGACTTTTTGTCCCAAATGACTGTCGCATCGCGGCAGTTCAGTCCTCTTACCTGACTTCTGTAGATCCAGGGTTCCTGGATCAGCACGACTCCCAGGTGTTGCCTAGCGAAGAGACTCGCTATAACTGAAGATGCCCCCTTGGAGTGGTGGGCGTTCAGTTGGTCAACCCTGGTGGTGTTTTTAATCATTGTTCCTTTTGGAAGGAAGGGCTTGCCCTTCCCTCCTCAAGGAGCCTCCTCTCCTCCCCGTCTGAGAGTAGTTCTTCTCCCTCCGGGGCTGCTAGAAAAGGATCGAGGCTGAGCTCTTCCTCGCGTGCCACCTGCACCTGCTCCATCCACCCACCTCCATCTCTGGAGCTCCGGTGAGTTGAGCCTCCTCCTCCTGCTCTACTCTGCCAGATTTGCTCCTCTTCAGACCATGAACAGGGATCGCTCCAAATCTGTAATGGACTTGGTAGCCTTGCTCCCTTATCTTCTCCGCAGATAGGCTGTCGATAAGAAAACGGGTCAGCTGCCCCGTGGCCTTGACATCCTCCTTTGTGCTAAGCGTCTTCCAAAGGGCTACCCGGATGTCCGGGTTCTGCACCTCAAGGAGACGAAGTTGAGTCGCAGTGTCCATGCCTGCGCTTCTTGGGAAGAAGATACTGATGGTTTCGCCTGCGGGTATATCTTTCCCCACGGCGACCTTCAACTCCGGTCCATCCCAGTTCTGTAGCTTGGGCGCTTGCTCCCGAAGCCACTCTATCGCTTCCTGGGTCTTGCATGTGATGACCACCATGCCACTAAGGAACCGGATATTTTCAAACGTTAGTTTCCCAACGTAGGGCTTTTCAGCTTTTAGCATGGCTTCAACCAGAGCTTGCTCTGCCGAAGTCTGCTGTTCGGTGGTCAGGTATCGCCCTGGGTACCCTTCCGGCAGTAGAGCCACCTTGGTGTTGCTCAGTGCCGACGAATACTTCCCCATGGGTTTCACCTGCGAGCAATAGGGAAGGTCCCCGGCTCGGCCTTTCTTAATACTCTCCCTGAGGGGAGGTGTGACATGCGAGGCACCTCGCTTCTGTGCTCTGGGCGGGGCTGAGATTTTGGGAGCCTCCCGCTCAAGGGCCGCCTTCCTAGCCTCTTCAGGGGCCATGCCCTGTTTGAGGAATCGGAGGTACCACTTGCACTTTGCTCCACTCAGTCCCCTTCGGAGTGGGTCATCAATTGCCCCAGGCTGTCCGCTCGGGGGTAGAAGAGATCTCTTCTCCCCGTTACCTCTAGGTTGGCTGTGGTCAGTGCCCACCTGCCTTCCTGGTGTCTTCCGAGGTGGAAGTTTTCGACGCAGAAGTTGTGCTTCTGCCTGTCGATGAGGTACTGGAGCTGGAGTGCCCGCCTCCTCTTGTTCCCTGTTCCCCACGGCTTCTCTGCCTCTTAGGACGGTTGCCCGGTCGTATGCCCGGTTGTACAACCCTGCCCTCGTTCACAGGATGGAGCAAATGCTCCATCTGATCAACGAGGTCTGTAGCGGTATTTTCCCGCGTAAATTTTTTAAAATTAAATTTCTTTTTTGAGTCCATATTAGGTCCCACGATTAGCATAGGAAATGAGGTCCACCCCGGCAGAGCCTTGCATGCCGGGGTAAGGGGTTCAATACTATGGGGTGCCCCCAGGTTCCTCAAAGGAATCGTTCATGGCACACATATTTTACAACCCCATACCATTCAGCCCTCGGCACGATGTCTCCCACCTTGGCTTGGGTTGGCCTCGTGAGTCTTAGTCTGATTGTTCATTTGGAACCTTTCCAGCAAGGGAGTCCCTACCAGTAGATAGTGTAATACTATCTACCGCTGGCATAGCCCCCAAAATCATCACAATTCACAAGCCTGACCGGTACGACAAACCGCTCACGAGAGGGTCAGGAAATTATGAGAAAACTATTGAGCTTATGAAAAAAGTTTCCAAACAAAAGTTGTTTATTTTAAAAAGAAGAAGATTTTTTGTTCATACATTTTTTTCTATCTCTTACGGTTTAAAAGGTATAAATTTTCTACCCTAGCGGGGGAAACACTTTCCGATTTTACCCATTAACGAACTTGGCCTTACTTTTATGCTCTAGAGCAGACACAAAATTTTCAGCTCGTTATCTCTTTTCGTTTTTGAGTTATCGGCTTTAAAGACAGACAGACAGACAGACAGATAGACAGACGGACATGCGAAAATGGCCGAATTAGGCCATTTTATGAACACATATGCCAAACATTAATGCCTACGATCAATATTTTCAAGCGTTACACAGTCGGGACTAAACTTAATATACCTTGTATATTTATAAATATACTGGGTATAAAAATATAAAAATTAAATAAAAGTTAACAATAAATAGCACTATTAAAAAAATCCTTATAGTGAAGAGTATTTTGATATCTTAAGCGATGGTACCTTGTCTTGTTTGTACGTTTGTGTACCGTTCATGGCAAATAGTTTTAAAAAAAAATTTGATGGTTCAATCTATTTTGACCATGTCCATCTTACTGGATAAGTAGTAAAATGTTGTGATTAAACTTAAAAACAAATTTCATAAAAACAGTGAAGTGAAATATGATAATGAATTTTTTCTTTTTTTATAAATTTTATTAACTTTACATGAAAAACAGTGTTTTGTGAATTACTTGCATAGCAAATTGAAATTTAAAAAAAGTATTTAAAATATTGTGTATTTTTTTTATTTAAAAGATAAAAGTTAGGAGTAAAAAAATAGCCTGTTCAAAAATTACCTTTTTATTGAAGAAACTACTCTCCGCTGCCTGGTGGAAAAAAATATAAAACTACTTATAATCGGATTTTTTATCTTTTTAAAAAGTTTAAAAAAATTAGACTATTTAGAATTGTTTAAGTGTTAAAAAGGCTACCCTCTACTAGGAGTCAAAATGTATCAAAAGTCATAGAAAGTAACTCATAGTTTTTTCTAATAACATCAACTTAAAATATGTATTCGACCAGCAAAGAATAGTTTTTTTTTTAAATTAAACACTTTTATTTTTGTTCATAAACGGCATAACCCACAACTCTCATAAGTAACCACCGTATGGATTTGTCTGAAACACAATGAAAACCAGGAAAAAACATGAGAAAGCAATTTTGAAACATGTATAATGACTGTAAAGAATTTAACCTCAAACTATAAAAAAATTGATTATCATAATGACTGTGTACTGGTTTCAAAATCGGAATACCATAAATGTATGTACCGAAGTGGGCGACCAATAATCTTGTTTTTACTCATCGACGTAAATATGTCTGACAAAAACAATATTTCTTTCTAAAATTATTCTATTATATAAACAAGAATTATTGCATCCCTTCTCCTCTATAATTCATAAATGTAATGTTAATCGATTCTGGTAGTATGAGATGTGGGGCTCAAGGAGAGTTTTTGAGAACGAACTACACATTGAACTTTCATTGTTACATACAAATTATTTCACCAGGTAATTTATAAATTAAAACCCATCCCCTGATTACAATTTGACGTATTTTTGTCAAATTGTTTTATGATTTAATTACATTTTATAAAAATACAAATAAAATATGTTTTAAGAGCTCACTTTCTGTGTCCGAATTTCATCTTGTCAATCAGTTCTGAACCATTTACTACGTTCTGGCTGACTTTTGTATATTTCTGATATTTTAAGTATATTTCGGATGATAATGTAATATAATAACATGGAACCATCTAGAATCTAGATTAATTGATAATGGAATTAGAAAACATTAACCGAAATAAAATTTTAGTGCATGCGTAAATAAATTGAATAAATTGGTTTTTAAGCCTTAAAATAAAACACTGCCCCGAAATGATTCAACATTGTCTGTTAGATATTCCGAATTTTCTTGAAAAAGTTCTTATGAAAATGGGTACACAAACATTCCTGAAATATAAGCTTCTATGTAGATTAGCATTTTTGACATTTACTATGTTTCGTCAATATGAGGAATGTACTCGATTCTATATCTTACTTCATTATTTAGATACCTATCAGTGTGTTTGTTCTCCTATTTTACCAAAAAACTCAAATATGATTATTAAATATTCAGGCAAAAATAGACATTCGTTTAAAATTAACAAATTGCCTTTTTATTTTATTTTTATGAACGTACAATAATAGAAAGAATTTCGTTCCTCGAGAAAAAATATTTTCTTCAAAATATTTGATTCAATAAAGAAACCCTTGTTTTCATTCAAGACACGCAGACGAACCAAAAACTTATGTTTAGTTGAGCGAAGAAACTAAATTTAAAAAAATAATAGAGTTCGATAGTCTTGACCTAAGAGAGTCAGTCTTTCTTGGCCAAATACTCTTGCGATTCTTTAGTAGAAAATGAAATTCTTGTTAACAAATAGTATTTTTCTTATTAAAAATAAATAAAAAACTCAAAAAGAGAAAGTTTATACAGCTTCTTCATTAGTTCTTTAAAAAGTTTCATTTGTTTGGATTAAACAAATGTTTATTTTGGTTCAAAATGTTAGCATCTTGGTCCAAAGAAATCATCATTGCAGTTTAAGAATTTCGGGATTCTTGTGCCGAGAGTCAGTTAATCTTTAGTTAAGATAATTTTCTCAAATCAAAACTATAGATGCCGGGATACTTATTTCCTTATACCAATTATATATTATCTTCCCTTTATATGAGAGTCAGAAATTCTTGGCTTAAAAAAATGTGTCTTACTGGAAGGAGATACTTATGTCAGTGTAGGTTTTAGATCGAATATACTGGATATCCTGGTATATATATGTATATATATATATATATATATATATATATATATATATATATATATATATATATATATATATATATATATATAAAGAATATGCCACGATATCCTGGTATATTTGATGGATATTTGATGCCAGATAGCTCTAGGACTCTGGTTGTCCTAGTTTTGGCATGCAAATTTCGGAATGAAATTTCGTTTTTTCAGGTGCTTTGGAATTTGAAATACCACGTTCGTTAATGGAAAAATAAAGAGATATTATCTCCTTTCTAAGTCCCTCCAATAGCAATATAGCAGTTGTCATTACGTGGCACTGATTGGGAAGCAAACATCTGAGCGCATAGGCCTGCCAGTGCATCGCGACTATTGCAGGAGCTGTCACAATGAGGAGGAAGAGGAAACAATGACCCACCTTCTCTGTCACGGTCCAGCTCTTGCTAGGAGAAGACTGACACACTTGGGTCAGCCATTTGACGATTTCTCTGAACAAAAAGCGGTCCATACAACTCTCTTTGGCTGTTCTAGAACAGCTCCAATTGGTGTAAGGATGATAGTGGCTCCCTGTGAGACGTTTCCCTGTTTCAGGAATCATAATGGGTCTTATAGCCTAAGCGTATCCCACCTGGACGGCCACTGCGATCTAACATTACGTAACCTAATGAGTAAAATTGTAAAATCAGACAACAGGGTTTTTGATTTAGGGAAACAAAATATGTATATCGTTTTCAACATCTACAAGGTAGGATCGATGGGCATCTGATTAAAATTTTGCCGCTGGTATACAACCAATTAATAACTGTATTTTTGTTTAGTGCAAATTCGTTAAAATGAACTTCATATAATTTGGACTTGTCATTACTTGTCATTAATGGTTGTAATAATTTTTCAATCATTACAACCATTTTCTTTAAAAGCGGATGCTATACATACGTTACGTATAATTATAACACATGTTATTGTTAACATACAAATTGTACGGTTTAGTAAATCTATTATTTTTTGTTTTCAGTTACCTATGATGATTTCATAACACTCAAACAAAACACATTATAATTATTTTTTGCGGTGTACTGAATATTGTAGTTCAAGGTTTAATATGTTTTTAAAACAATAATTAATATACATTTTTTTAAATTAAATAAAAATATCAATGTCTCTCACTTTTATGTAAATGTGCATCTATCATTGCCTTAATTTTGTAAACCATTCTGATTTGTTTTTATAAAATATTATAATAGATTAGATAATTGTTATTTTATATAAATAAATTTTAGCCCTGAATTTATGTAATTATTGCATACCGCATAGTAGTGTTTAACTTGTGGGGTGGTAAATAATTATAATTATTAAAATAAAATAAAAATAGAAAAAAAAACAACATTGAAATGATGATTTGACTTTAAGAAGAACTTAACATGAATTTTATTTCAATTTTTACCTTTATTTGCTTGCATGCAGACATTAAAATAATTTCACGTATTCAATTTATAATTTCACGTATGTATAGAAAATAAAGTCTACAACACTCTTGACGTGGTCAAGTGAGCCGATTCAATAGATAGATAGATATATATATATATATATCCTGGAGTCTAAAAAGTACTGCACTTCGACCTTATGGTCCACGGTGCTCCCCCTTCTACTCTAGTCTGACGAGATTTGCTTCTCCCATATTTTGGCAATAGCCAGGAGTTTGCTGACTAGGTCTTCTTGAAGGTTCATATAACCTAGAGGTTGCTGTAACCTAGAGGTTCGCAGTTAAAAATGATGTGGCTGGATGTTTCCTCCTCATCGCCGCACAATCTGCACATAATGGACCCGTTATGGGGTCCCATTTTGTGTAGATGCTTTCGCAAGGGAAAATTCCCGGTAATGAATCCGATAGGTTGCAGTCCGAAGCAGTATTTTCCCGAGTTTTTTCTGCGGTCCTCTTTTATCTATCGGTTTTCTTCTATCAGTGATGGCTTTAAAGGCATATATAAACAACACACCCTCCCCCCACCCACACTCAAGCATGATGGTATATTGGTTGATTTCTCCCATTCAAGAACGAAGGTCGTGATGAAAGTCTAGATCACACTCAAAACTATATCTCGCTATATCTTTTGGTTTTTTAGATATCGTGTTGACGAGCATGAGCATAGAGAAATGGAGTAATTGGAACATTTTATGAAAATTTTAGTTCCGACTTTGTGACGTTTAAAAATATTGATGTTTATATATGAATTTAAAGCTGACAGTGAAAATTTGCGGAATTGTTTTTACTATTTAGGAATAAAATTTTTAATAAACTGCCAAACAACCTTTATAAACAGATTGAAGTCTCTATATGCAAGTCATGTATCGCGTTCAAACATAATTTTTTAGGAAATAATCTAATTATGATAAAAATTACTGTATTATCGATAAGATTAAACTGCATTCCGTGTACCAAATCTACTTTATAATGAGAATATTTATGGACTTTTACATCTTAAACTGATAAAAAAACAATTACAATGTCCATATATAAAATGTTCAGCGACATTTGATACCGTCTTTGTTTATATGAGAACCCGTTAAATTACACACCGTCTAAACACATAGGTGGTTATACCGGCGAATGACATATCTTTTAAAAAAAAGTATAAAAAAGAAAATCGGTTGATTAAAACCAATTCACCGTACCAAGACAATAACAAACTTACAAACCTACATCCAAAAATGCGCTTCTTCTATCGCCATCTAACTTTAACAATAACCGAAACATGTATGTTTAAAATTTGAATATCAATAAATCTTCACAAGATTTGCATTCCATTGTTCAAAGTTTTGTTTGTTTTTATGAAAACAAGTTCACTGCCAGGATATTGTAATGATGAATATAAAATAAATTAAAACAATGTTTACCCTTGAAATTTCTTTTTTTTAAATACTTCTTTGACATTTGAGAATACTTATGTATTAATACTTATTTATTATTAACTATGTATTAATAATATATATTAATACTTATTATGTATTAATACTTATTAATACTTATGTATTAGAATAGACTTCATGTTGGTTTGCCATAACTGTCGCTGAAACCTGTATTTCTTTATGTATTGTATCTGACCAACACAGGCTTCGTACGACGTATGTCTCTAAACTATTGGTTGTATGATGTTTTTATACAAAAGTTGTTTGTTTTTATTAAATACACATGTTTATATTTAAGGATTTTTTTTCTATGTCGCATCGTTTAAATGTTAGATATTTAGCGTTCCACTTGTAAACGGATAATAAAGCAAAATCATTTTATAGCCTATGTTACTCGGGATTAGTGTATCTGTCTATCAGTGAAATAATTTTTAGAATCAGTTCAGTAGTTCTAGAGATTACCTACTACAAACAAACAAACAAATTTTATCTCTTTATATATTAGTATATATATTTATATATTAGTATAGATAAGAAAAAACAGGTAAAAGTCAATGTGATGAAGTTAATCAATGTAGTTTGCAAGGTAGTGATTTATTTCATAATGCGTACATTCAAGGACAGTTTAGAATTGTCTGGGCTGCTCGTATTATGTATTGCCCGTATTAAATACCAAAATTAAATTATTTTCTCTGGAATTTTTTTGCATTTTTGCATTTTTATAAATTTGTATATGTTTTTGTTGATATGGGGGTAAAATTGTAAAAGAAAACCTTTTAAATACGGAAAAAAAATTAATTAAAAAAAGAACAAATTTTCGTAAATTTTAAAGGACTTAAACTTTTAAGAGTCGATATTACCTCCATTTGTTTTAATGACTGCCCCAAGCCTTGTAGGTACACTTTTAAATAAGCTACCAAGAGGGTTAATTCATCCTCTTATACGTCATCCCAAAGATTTTCTGTTGGAGTCCACTGTGGACTACTTGGTGGTTTCTCAAAATCGTAATTTCGATCGTTTTATTTTAATGAAACCCTTTGGAGTTTTTCAACTGCTTTTGAGGTTTTCTTCTGATTGAAATGAAATTTTGTATTTGAAGCGCTTTTGGTATTCAAAAGGTTAAAGTCGTTAATGGGTAAAATATGACAAGGAGAAAAGGGGGTTTAGAGAGAGGGGCAAAACTAAATTTGGCATATATCCCTTAACATTTGAAGAATCCAAAATTTATAAGAAGCAAAGTTGTAGGTAATTAATTTTACTATAATTTTGTTTCATACGATTTCTCTGTTACTCTAATATTTACGGAATATTTACAATTTAAGATTGAAACATAAATTTCTAAACATCTCTGTACACATTAGAGTTTCAGAAAAATGATAAGGTAATGAATTGTAGCAAACTTCATTTTCTTCAAATTTACTCTTCATACATCTTTCGATTATTCTAATATTAAGGGAGATATTTTATATTTTGTGTTTTCTTCATTCTCTATCCCCCCTCTTTCCCCTTGACCCATGCCATTTAGTAATAAAATTAGCCTTGCAAATAAACATACCAAAATTGTCATAGGGGATAATTTATGTATTGTAAGGAAATTCGCAGAAAGTTGAAGCAGCTCCTGTGTAACGAATTTTTGATAGTATGTTGATTATGTTTCCAGTGGCGATACATCTCTGAGTAGTTAAGTTTGAATAGGTTTAGAATTTTTTTTACATCATGCTTCAATTATTGGATGTGGTTTTAATGATTAAATATCCTCTATTGTCTATTACGATATAAATATTTACGAGTACGGACGGAAGTTAAATGATGTTTAAATTAAAATCAATGGCCATTATGACCGGCAAAACTAGCTTCTCATACAATACTCATGTACATGAACATATTAAAATATTATAAAGATTTGTTTCCGCTTTGATGCCATCATCATCATATGTTTTGAACTTTATAAATACAAGAAACATTAAATAAATATTATTTACTATTGTTAATTAAGTATCGCATTTTATTGTAATCATCCTGTATAAATAAATGAGTTGTTATTTAGTTGTGTAGGATGCTTCAGTCAAAGGAGAAGCAACCATTTTTTTATTACTAGTTTTATGAAATTATTTAATACCATATATTTATTATGTCAACGATAATTTTTGCATAAATTTTAAAACATGTTTAAAACAGGTTAAAACAAATCGATTTTGAGTTTTAATCGATTTTTGTTTATTATTTATATATAAATGGATGATATATGCATGTAAATTTTCTAGTATAGGTCTGTTTCACGTCAATAAATTGACATATATCTCTAATTTGAAATATTAGAGATTAATATTAGAGTATTTACAATGCTTTTTGGTTGAGCGGATACGGAATATTCATATATTTTGATTCCTGTTTCTATAGCACGGCAGTGTGTAAGAACGAGTTTAAGGGTCTGTGGCCTGGGTACGTGACAGTGTCGACTACTTAATATTACGCGACATATTACAGTCTAAATCGACCGCTTGTAACTTTTAAACAGTGGTGAGTTTTCGAATATAGTAAGAAAACGGAACTGTAAGATAAGGCTTTTCGCCCATCGTTAAAGAATAAACATTTAAAAAGTGATTTTAATTCAAAAATCAAAAACGTCGGCCCCGCTTCTAATTTAAAGATATCTACCTATCAATATTCTAGCGTTCCGTATACCCAAACCGACTGGAAAATTATGAAAACCCGAAATTTCTATCCCAAATTAGAACATTTCGGCATATTTATATTTTTATAAAATTAACATTGTAACACGTTTACCTTTTATACTGTAATCTGATTGATCGAGACATTAATCGCTTAGCATTTCAAAAAAGTAAAAATATTTTATCAGCTTTATTTAAGAACCATAATGTATCAATATTTCAATGCAGTAACACTGATTTATAATTTAATAATTGAAAAGTAATTAAATAATTTTCAAAGTAATTGTAAAACAGAGAAGATTTTTCTGGATTTAATAACTATACATAATTTTGTTCAATAATATTACACACCATTTTTCGATATTCTTGATATTATTTTAATTTCTTTTAAAAATTATTAATTATCTATCTAATGAATAATTTTGTTCATAATACAAAATATTTATTTTTCTGTCAGTATTATTTTTATTATTTATTATATTATTAAATAAAGCCCTAATAAATAAAATATTTATTAAGGATTAAACCTAAATATTATGCTAGGCCGAGTTTAAGGGTGTGTGGCTTGCGTACATGACAGTGCCTATTACTTAATATTACACGAAATATTACGACCTAAATCAACCGCTTGTAACTTTCGAACTGTGGTGAGTTTTCGTTTATAGCAAGAGTACGGAACTATAAGATAAGGTTTTTTCGCTCATTGTTAACGAATACGAAAAAACATTTAAAAAGTGATTTTAATTCAATAATCGAAATTAATCTAGCTTTTGTTCTCTAAAAAAATACAAATGTTATACTACTAACAATTCTTGTTCCTGATTGGTTTATAATAATGCTGTGATTTAATTGGTTAAAATCAAGCATCTTTTCGAAAATCTTAAGAAAACAAAAGTATAACTACTAACAATGTTTGTTTCTGATTGGTTTATAATAATGCTTTGATTTAATTGGTTATTATCAGCTTTTAAAACAACTATCTTTACTTCTACACATGCTGAAAGAATGCGGTTTTTTGCCATCGACGAAAAATAATTTGAAATTTACGACGAATATCGAAAAACTTCAATTTTCCCAACGCAAGCATCCCGAAATTTGGAAAAACTACCCAAAAATTCTTTTTTACTTCTATACACTCGTATGCTAGAATGATGCGGTTTTTCCATTCGACGTAGAATACTTTAAAACTTACTTTAAAAGCGGGATTTTTTCTTAAGCCTTAATTTTTCTAACGCAATGTCCCCAAAAATTGGAAAAACCATCCATAAATAGTTTTATTTCAATTTACACTTGACGTCTGTTTTTTTAGCGAATTTCCGAAGGAAATGCATATAGTAAGGTCTAGTACCCAAAGTACAAGAAAAATTATGAAAAACCGAAATTTCTATCCCGAAATAGAATATTTTTGCATGTTTGCTTTTGATAAATTTAACATTGTAAATGCATAGTTATACACTGGAATGAAATTGGTTAATGCTAAAGGCCTGTGGGTGGAGCTTAATATTCATCTTAGCATAAATACAAAACTCCACTTTCTTGAAATGGTCCTGGCAGCTGAAACTTATTTCGAGCTGCCTCCAGTCTCGCCTATCCACGCTTGGAAGCTATTTCAAGGAAAATCAAGTCCGTCTTGTTCGCAAGGAAGAATAAATTTTCTTCTTACCCACTTGAATTGAAGATGTTTAACACTGAAATTCAACAGACTCAAAGTGTTGAATACCTGGGAGTAACTCTTCAAAGGCAGTTGAATTGGACGCAGAACGTTAAAAAACGTCTTGCCCTTGGAAACGCATCCTTTGCTGGGTTGTACCCACTACTCAACACTAGGAGTAAGTTGGACGAACGTCTGAAACATCGACTTTTCAAGTCATGTATCCGGCCCGTACTCACCGATTAATTTTAGATATCAATGGTTTTTTATATAAGATTTTTCCACTTAAGAAACGATGTAAAATGTTTATAGATTTCGATGTATTTATTTAATAAGATGATGTATTATAGGTAAAGCTTAGTGTAGGTACTAAAGATTCCAAGACGTATTGTATTGCAATTTCGTAAACTGACGATATTAATAAATAATTTTCAATTCAATTCAATTCTTGAAATGTCATTTGAATGCAGTAGTTTGTCGAGGTAATCACAAAATTTTTATTATTCGGAAAAAAAAATTTATGTAAATCAATTTCGTGATCATTTAGTTTCCAGGTTTGGATAAATTAACATCAACTTAAATAATAAGTTTCGAACATAAAACATTTATTTGAAAATTTCGGTTTTATACCCATTATATGTAAATATGCAAGGGTATATTAAGTTTAGTTCCGACTTTGTAATGCTTGAAAATATTGATCGCAGACATAAATGATTGGCATAGGTGTATATAAAATAGCTTAATTGAACCATTTCCACATGTCAGTCCGTCAGTTCGTCTGCTGGCTGAGGACACGATAACTCAAAAACAAAAAAGAGATTACGAGCTAAAAATGAGCGAAACTGTCCATCTTTGAAACCATAGAAGATAGAACAAAAATTTAAGACAAAAAATGTTCCTTATTAAAAATAATAACTTTTGTTATACAGTTTTTACATGAATTCAGGATGTACCGGGTATTTAAGCAATTGATTCAGATAGTTGTGATTTTCACTTGTTTCTTTAGAATTTTTGGAAAAAATAAAATTTTTCCTTCGGCCAAAATCTTTGTAATCTTTCTAAGACGTGAAGCTAAGGCCGAAGGCCGCCCTGGGGAGTGAAGCTCCCTTGCGAAGCTGTTTTCTTTGTAAATGTGAATCAACTTGAAAGTAAAAGAGTTATGTAACGCGAAGCGTAAAGTAACGCAAAGTATAATAAAATGCTTAGTGTTATGTGCAAAGCGTTACTTAATTTGAAGCGTTCGGCTTTGAATATTTAAGCGTTGCAAAAAGGAATCCGATCAAAAACATAAATGTAAAAAAGGGCCGAGTTTTCGGGGATATCCTTAATATAATAGTTTCGCCTAAGTAAATGAATGAAGACTTATAAATTTAGCCCTCTATAATAGTTTGTCTTTAAAAAGTGATGATATGAAATAGAGGACCTTGTTATTTACCGAGTTTTGAACTATGTGTATAATGTTATGATATTGGTTTAATGTACAGTTCTGTTGATTTAATTACCTGCTCCAATAAAATTAAGATTTTGATAAGCCGTCGTACGTGGTCACGATAACGAGACGTGATAAATACACCACGCACGATAGGTTCAAGAGGAATATAATAAATTAATTAGTTTACTCTTTTTAGAGGATTTAGTTTTTAATATTTCCTAACATTTATTTTCGTCGTGGATTTTTCAAAATTTTTAATTTAATTAAATAAACCTGTAATATAAAATTAATTTATGATTTATGGTCCTATGTTTAAAATGAGTAAAACATGAACATGAAAAGAGATCCATGTAAAAAAATTGTTGTGATCATTTGTTTCTAACAACCAATTGATTTTATGGTATTTAATTATTTTTAACGGCATTTAATGAATATCCTAATAAATAAGATGTTAAGATATTTAGTACTAAAACCTATATGGTATAAGTTAAGTAATATGATGTTGTTGTTGTTGTTTCATGATGTAATTGTTAATTAAAACTAATCATCCGTTTACTTGTTGCTATAATTTTATAAGAATAATAATATCTTCTTCATTCTACCACTACCTTGACCATGAAAATATTAGCCACATCATGTTATGATCATTATTTATTTGCAAGTAAAATCATTGTTAATTTACCGTAGTTTTTCCCGTTATACATGATTTATCTTCACACATAAAAAATTTTATTAATTATTTTCCATTATCTTTCAATTAATTTTCATAAGTTATATATTTCATCTGAATGTATTTTCATTTAATATCTGTCAATTATTTATATAGAACCTGTTTTAAAGAGTAATTGGAATGTTTACTTATGGATGGCATTTGTAAAGTATTAACATAAATTTCAATTGTCGTGTGAAAATGTTAAAATATTTTCCGTTACCGATGAAACAAGTCATAATATTTTCTTCAATTATTGTCTTAACTACAATTAGATAACTAATAAAGACTATCATTACAATTTATGTACACACCCGTTCAAAAAAACTGAACGGGATCAGTCTCACAATTTTGATTACTCTTGTACTAAATGTTTTTTTTTCAGATAAAACATATTATTTAATTTTTATGTGTAAGAGGAAGATATAACACTTATATGTATTTAAATCACATATATTTTTTAAATTCTTACTCACTCACTCATCAACTCACACTGACATAAAATTTATGTCCTTAAAAAAAATTCAAATATAGTTTTTAATTTCCATTTCTTTTTACACACTTAAAAAATATACTTCTCTTTGGTATATAAATACAACACACAAAAAAACATCGAACTTTTAATTTATATATTTCATATTTTTTCATATTTTGAGATTTATATACAGTGCTCGTTTTAAACAAGACACCTGAATATTTCTTCAAGGAATTTTTTTTTTCATTTTTGGTAAAAATGAAATGAATGAACTTTCAACTTAACACCAAGACCTTCAAAGTTATTTGAAAATCAACTTTTCAAAGGGGAGCCCTTTTTGACAAAATCGGATAGCTGACGAAAACAGAACATTAAAACTGAGTAATTAAATCTATGTTGGTTAAGATTGAATTTTTTGAAGAAAACTTTCTTTGGAAAAATTTTATCAGGAATAAAAAGAATAAAAAATAAGATCACTATAAGTTATCCGTCGAAGAACAAAACAACTTTTTCTTCGGGTAATTTCTAAAATCTATTCATCAAAAATTCGTTACGCAGGAGCTGCGTCAACTTAGCGAATTTCCTTAGAATACATAAATCACTCTCTAGCGGTCATAATTTTAGTTTGATCAAAATGAAATATATCTAATATGACTTTAGTATTTGCAAAAATTAAATTTATTAATAGCCCAAAAAAAACGGTTTAACGATTATAGTTTATAGTTACTATGGAAACGACAATCAAAATTATTTACAATAAAATATATTTTATGTATTCGTGTCAAACAAACACAAAATATTAAATATCTCTCTAAATATTAGAATAATCGAAAATTGAATAAGGAGTGAAGTTGTAGAAAATCAAGTTTGCTACAATTAATTACTTGATCAATTTTCTCAAACTCTAATGTGAACAGAGATATTTAGAATTTTAACATTCAATCTTTAATTGTAAATATTCCTGTAAATATTAGTGTAACAGAAAATTGATAAGAAACAAAATTACAGTAAAACTTAGTACCTACAACTTAACTCCTGATAAATTTTCCTATTTTTCAAATATTAAGGGAGATTTAATATTTGTTTATTTGTGTATACTTTCGTGCCAACATACAATGTTTGTCCAAATTCCTTTCGGTTACGTATGACAAACTGTAGAAGACTATAGCGTATACTCCGACTCATTTCATTGTCATTGAATTTATTAATTAAATTAAATACTGATATGAAAAAATTAACTCGTCAACCAGGAATCGAACCTCGGGCCTCTGGATATCTAGTCCAGTGTGCTATCCTTTACACCAAAGACGATTGTGATGCAACGGCCAACTTTTTCATATTATTCTAATTTTATATATATATATATATATTTATATATTTATTAGACAGTATTAACTTCTGTTGAAGTGATATTTTTATTTAATATTTGTTTATTTGTGTATACTTTCGTGCCAACATACAATGTTTGTCCAAATTCCTTTCGGTGAGGGAGTGAGGGAGATAGTCAACATTTGTGGTTCCCCCTCTCCCTCTTAACCGTCTTTCCCCTCGTCCGATTTTTCCCATTAACGCACTTGACCTTTAGAATACCAAAAGCGACTCGAATACCAAATTTCATTCCAATCGGAATAAAACTGTTACCGCTAGAGAGTCCACAGACATTTTAAAAAAGTACATAAATATACATATACATATATATATATATATATATATATATATATATATATATATATATATATATATATATATATATATATATATTAATATATGTACATATATACAAATTTTAGCGATAGTGATTTTTAACATCTAATAGGTAGGATCGATGGACATTTGAAGAAATTTTTACGAAATTCCAACATTGGTGCAAAAACAATAGCAGCATTTCATTTGGAGGAAATTGGCTAAAAAGTTTAAAAAAATATGTTTCGTGTCCTTAAAAGTAGTTCTTCAAAACAATATACCCTACGCGTATCCCTGTTAAACAGATTATAAACAGATTCAATGAATATTATAGCATAGACTAATACCGTATCAAAATCTATTGTGATACGATTTTTGTTATTGAACTTTTGTTTCCATTGTACTGAGTGTAAAAATACAACTTTAGCACAGTGAAATTTGAACCTTTTTTTAAAGCGAAATTGTTTAAGTACTCTCAAAAATGGTTGTTTTCGAACAGAAAAATTTGTTTTCATATTCTTTACAATAGAAATATTAGGGATTGTGGGTTTATCTTCATTATAATGTTGAATCTGAAAACCTTTCGTTTTAAAAACGAATTTTGGTGGATGTGATAATGGGTAGAAAATGGTCAAATTTGTGACTGTTTTATACTTAAAAACTTATACATTCTAAAATATTAATTTAATTTAAAAATTCACAAAATCGTTTATGTTTGGATGTAGCCAAACAATATGAAAAAAATTTATTCCGTTCAAAAACAACAATGATTACAATTTATAAAAAAAAATTTTCTATAAAAAATTGGGACCAAAGTTCTGCATTGTAAAATGCATATGTAGAATCAGTGAAGCATGTAGAAAGGATAGATAAAAAAATTTGCGAGAGAACAGTTTTTGATACTCATCTGCCAATTATGCCTGGGTTAAACTTTTTTTTATATTTAAAATTAAAGAAGGATATATATGAACACTGATATCAATACAATAAACAAAGTAGACTAATATTGGGATCAAATATGTTTGATGAATATAATAATAAAATTATACATTACACACTGAGTTACAAAAGTGAGGAGTTTTATGAAATCTAAGAAAATTATCTCAGGTGTGTTAATTTTTTTTGAACGGGAGTGTACAAATGTTGTTAAAGTAAACTGATAAAATTGATTAAGTGGTTAGAATGATCATTTAGCATTATTTTTACTAGTAATGCCGCGAGACGAGACGAATGTGTCCCTTGTATTGTATTGACTTGTAAGAAGCTGTAG
Organism: Nineta flava; assembly: GCA_963920215.1. Taxonomy (NCBI): domain Eukaryota; kingdom Metazoa; phylum Arthropoda; class Insecta; order Neuroptera; family Chrysopidae; genus Nineta; species Nineta flava. Next base: position 38,059,223 of record OY986043.1, on the reverse strand, counting down.
ATTTTCTTGAAAAAATACAATTCAATAAATACAATTTATATAAAGTCATAACCTAATAAATATTTTTTCTCTTCATATATAAAGTGTATATTCTTCTAATTTATTTAATTTTTTATGTTTTGATTGAAACAGTAAAGCCTATAGAAAAAATTAAATCATTACCACCCAAAATGATTTGTAGTTTTATCATTAGTAAATTTTTATAGATGAAAAATCTATACAGATTGAAAGAGAGTAGTATCATCTGTCTCTATATATTTATCGAAAATCATAATTCTAATTTTCGTCTCGTCTCTCGCTGCTTATTCTCGTCTCGTTTTTCTCGTCTATCGCAGCATCACTAATTTGAATCCAAAATACTATTACTTCAAATCAAACGATTTTCATGATACTAGCGATTTTCAATTTTTGACGTGAATTACTTTTGGATACTCACTCATTCACTTCAACAATGCAAAATGTATAAAAAAAATCCATTAAAACTGGAATCGGTTAATCTGAATGGTCGGATTCTTGTGGAAAAAATATAGACAAAAGACTATAAAGATAAAAAAAAAAAAAAATACAGACGAATTGAGAACCATCCTCCTTTTTTGAAGTCGGGTTAAATAAAAGATTTTACTGCATAAAGTTTATTAAAAATAATCAAAGAAAACTCTTTTTTGATATTAAATTTCGAAAATTGCCCCAAATCTTAGCTTAATTATTTGTATTTTATAAATACGTATTTCGACTTCGAAGCAGTCTTTATCAGTATGAAGTATCTAATCGTAACTATATCCGGGATATGGAATCGAACAAAATGTTACTCTTCAAATGAATGATTTTGTAATTAACATCCTTTACTGTTTAAGAATACTTTAGCCCTTTTTGGTACTCAACGGAGTCTTGAATAGCTTAAGATTGAACCAGTTGAAACATTCTAGGCTATGAATATATTTTTATATATAGATATATGCATATATACAATCCTGTTCAAAAAAAGTGAACCAACCTAGAGGGCAGAGGGCAAATAATATGTTAACAACATATTATTTAATTTTTATGTGTAAGAGGAAGATATATAACACTTGTATTTGCTTTACACATATTTTTTACAGGCTTACTTTGTTTATGACTCCCACGGAAATAAAAGGTTTTGTTATTTAAAAAAATATAACTATCATTATATATATATATATATATATATATATATATATATATATATATATATATATATATATATATATATATATATATATATCATTATGTATATATATATATAAAACTATATATCTATCTTTGTTTCAATATTACAAGCAAAAAATTTTACTGGACAACATCGAAATTTTAACATATATTTCATACTCATTCCGATCTAGAGATTTATACAGAATGTTCTTTTTAAACCAGGCACCTGAATATTTCTTCAAGGAAATATTGATTTCGTTTTTGGTAAAAATGATGAAAATATGTTTTTGCTGAGGGGCACATCTTATGTTGATTTTGATTTTTAACTTAACCATTACCTTCAAGGTTATTTGAATATCAACTTATGCTTTTCAATGCTTTTCAAAGGGGAAACTTTTTTTTACAAAATGGGATAGCTGACGAAACCAGAAAATTCAAACTGGGTAATTTAGTCTTTATTGGCTAAGATTGCTGTTTTTGAGAAACATATTCTTTAGAAAAAATTTATCAAGAATAAAAAGGTGTTATTGGTGGTCAAGCAATAGACATGGTCATGGTCATAGTAAGGGTGAAAAATAATATCTCCATGAGATATCCTTCCGAGAACAAAATAATTTTTATTCAAGTAATTTTGTCCAAAATCGTTCAAATCTGTTCATAAAAAAATTGTAAAAATATGTTCCGACTCTTACAATAAACAATACCCTACATGCTTCCTTGTTAAAAATTTAAAACAGAAAAACTTTAGAATCTTTGAAATTTTGACGAAATATGCCCAAGTCAGCAAGATCAATGTTATGCATTGCTTTAGTATGCGTATAGTATACCAAAGGACTACTGTAGTGACTGATGTAATAATAAAAAAATCTTGTTAAATTATATAGTTATATATACAGTCTGTTTTCAAGTGCATTTCTAATAGGGAATCAATGTTTAATAAATAAATAAAATATTTACAATAAACCAAACATCCATACACATACTTACAAACATCTGGACTGCTTGTGTTATGTTGTTGGTTTGATGTCATTTAAGAGTGGGGATTTAGTGATGCCCACTTAATTTATAATATTATTATTCATTACATATGCACACACACACTACTAACTACAGAGAACCCCTACTATTTTTATTTCTTTATGAAGCATTGTGTAGTTATATAGTAAATAAAATTTAACATTCCTTTTCTATTGGCAAAGCTGTCCAAAACAGACGGTATAGCAGAGTTTAACGGGTTTTTGCCTCTGTACCTAACCGTGCTATTACGTATCGTTCTTTCAGGCAATTTTTGACCTCAATATAATTTTTGAACAAAATGGCAGTGGTGAGTTTTCGAATATAGAAATTTTATGGAATTATCAGACTCTGTTTTCAATCATCGTTAAGGAATAAACAGTTAAAAAGTTTTTTCAATTCAAAAATGCAACGCCCATAAATGATGAAGCTAATAATAAAAATGTAGGGCTGACACCAGATATCCCTTAAAGTTGATATCTGGCATAGAGTTAGGTCTTGTACCCAAGGCAGGCACTCGGAAAATTATGAAACCACGAAATTTCTATCCCAACATAGAAAATTTTTGTATATTTTATCTTTAACATTCATAAGCATATAAACTTATACAGTACGTTCTGATTAGTTGATCCATAAATCGCGTACCATTTAAATATATATGTATATATATATATATATATATATATATATATATATATATATATATATATATATATATCAATGCATTTCAATTTTGTTCTGATGCTGTATCCGGTGCATTGATTATTGTTGTAGTACGATTTGATCTTTGTTGTTTGTTGTCTATTGGATGTTGTTGAAGAAAGGGAGAACCATGGAGGGAAGTGGAGGTGTGTGCTATTATCCACTTGGTGACTCACTCTATATATATATATATATATATATTATATGTATGTATATATATATATATATATATATATATATATATATATATATATATATATATATATATATATATATATATATATGTATGTATATAAATTTTAGAGACGGTGATTTTCGACATCTACTAGGTAGGATGGATGGACTTTTGTGAAATTTTTACTTTGATACGTGACCAATAGCTGTATTTCCTTTCAGGAAATTCGCTAAAATTACGACAGAATTGGTTTTGATACTCATCTGCCAATTATTCCTGTACAAGACAATTTTTTTTTATATTCAAAATTAAAGAAGGATATATATACACTGCTATCAACACAATAAACATAGTACACTTTTATTGGGATCAAATATATTTGGTGAATGTAATAATAAAATTATACATTATACAGAGAGTAACAACATTCAGGAGTTTTATGAATTGTAAGAAAATTTATATATATATATATATATATATATATATATATATATATATATATATATATATATGTATATATGTATATATAATAATATATATGCATAACTTAGAATGTTTCAACTTGTTCAAAAGTAATGGTTTTTAGTGTATGCACCTGTACTTCCTTGTTGCATATAATGCGTACTTAAAAAGGTAATTATTTAAAATATATAATTGTTTAAATGAATAAATTTCGAAATTAAAAATTAATTTTTAGAAACTTACGTCCGTTACTGTTCAATTCCGTTTGTTGTAGCAGAAACCACGAGGTCATAATATAAATTTATAAATAAAACAAATGGATTATTACCAATGGATTCAGCATTGTATATATATATATATATATATATATATATATTTATATATATATATATATATATATATTTATTTATATATATATACATATATATATAATATATATATATATTTATATATATACATATATATATATATATATATATATATCATATATATAAATTTTCAGCTATTATATATATATATATATATATATAGTAAATGAAAAAAATATCGAATAACAGAGTTAGATTACTTAAGGTCTTAAATGGGAATATGAAGGTAATGATATGATCGATAAGGAAGGTGGGTGGAACATGGTTACTAACGAAGGAGGAAGTTCATCTTGGAGATTCATTTTGGAAGTTTATCCCACTTGCCACGGTGGGCCCTGTACAAATCTGACAACTACTTCCAATGTGAAGTTTGCCAACGAGGGGGCGACGACGGGGTGTGAAGCGTTGGTTGTTCAAGACTTTAAAGACATTCATTTGCTACGCTAGAGTTAAATCAGTACTACCTTAAATAAAATTTATTTAGGATTTAAAAAAAGTTAGTATATCAATAATTGCCTTACAACGATTTATAACCTTTTTTTATTTGCCCTAAATATCTTAAGTATTTACTGTAAAATATCAGTAAATGTAATTTAGAAATTGATTTTAGTTTATTTGACAGTTGTTATTACATTCACGTTTATATGTGTATATATATGTGTATAATAGTTTACAAAATATGGTGGCAAAGACAAACCTAACCAAACAGTTTTAATTTTATTAAATAATTAATTCCAACGTTCGTCAACACCATTTTTTTAATGCAAATATATAAACTGCATATTTCAAAGAATATTTATAATCATTAGTGGCTACTTTAATAATATAGTTATTTTAATTTTGAAATGATCGTCAACATGTTTTAACTTTTGAGGGAAGATAACTACATAATTGGGCTATTCAATTCACTTAAGAAAATTTGTTTATCTACTATCAAGCCTCATGTATGAACGTCCCTAACCCATTACCGGCCATGAGCCTATGGAATTATCCCAATGATAGTTGGAGGGGTTGGAGGCGACGCACTGGAATACTTTTTAAAAATAGTTTATTCCCTGTTTAAATTAATAGCAAAAATCGAAATTGATTTACTTAAAATATTTTTTATGAAAGTATATTTCTATAGCTATACATTTATAGAAGTATGTTCATTTGTAAAGAACTTTCGAATATCGTCACAGTTTGAGTGGATCAGTCTATTTTCAAAATGACGGGGAGAAAACATATTAATGTTATACATTTATCATTTTATTTAGACGTGCGAAATATAACCAATGATATCAAAACAATGGTTCGTTGTGTCTTATATAGAGTACAACTGTTTTTTGTTACTTTTGTGTGTGTTTAATCTTTACGTATCGCAGATTTTTTCGGGAGCGAAGACCGGTGATTATCACGATGATATAAACCACGCCAATTTTTCTAAGTGGTACAAGGAACAGTTAATTCCAAATCTCCCAAAAAACTGTGTCGTCGTGGTTGATGATACTTCATACCATAATGTACAAACTGATAAGGCTCGTACTATGAACTCAACAAAAGGGGCAATGATTGAGTGGATGGAAAGACGTAGCATTCCGGTTGTCCAGACAACAAAAGTATTGTTATATGAAGCAATACAACTACATAAACCAAAATATAAACATTATACGATAAATAATATTGCCGTCGATCACGGGCATACCTTGTTAAGGCTGCCTCCTTATCATCTAGTGAAAAATTGGGTGGCCGCACATAATAAAAGCTTCAAGCTTGACGACGTTGTCAAATTGACTGTGCAAAAATTAGCTGCAGTCACAAAAGACGATTGGGTGAAGTTATGTAAACATGCACAAAAAGTGGAGCAAGAAAGTTTTATTACACAAATTTCAAATGAAAAATAAGAAAGGACATTATGTATTGTAATTACATGATAAAAAAAAACTGTTTGTCCTTTTAATATAGAGAAAAATGCCGAAATATATATATTTTTAATAACAAATATGCTGTCTTTTATTATTTAATGGCCATGATATATTGCTGTTTTTGTCTGATATATTTGTTTACAGAAAAATATTTTACATTCGTTTAGCTTATAATAATTATGAGACGAAATTTCTAGAATATTTCACCTCGAAATGGTCATTATTAAAATATGGTTTAAATACTTTAAATAAGTTGCCCTTCTACTTTTAAATAAGTGCCCCTTACGCGCATATAATGGTCAAAACAAATGAATTCAGCTGTTTAAAAAATGTTTTTTTTTTTAATATAAAATATGAGATTATTATACAAATTCCCCCTGTCTTTATTATCTTGCATTATTATATAAAAATTATATAAAAATAATATAAAAATTTTCACAAAATAAAAATCAATTTTAACTTTAGAAGGTGAAGGTAAGGATAAGGATAACTTCTTGTGTGCATTGACCCCGAAACGCTATGTTTTCGAAATGTAGGCCAGATACATATGTTATAAATGCCCAAAACAACTAGGATCGATTGCATTCATTCAAACACATAATACATAACTCATGTGAAATATAATCCGGCAATGCTTTTTTGCATTAAAATCGAGCATAGGGGCGAGTGAGATGGTGGGAAAAGTGACGAACCTTATAGTCTACAGTATAACACCCTTTTTTTTTAATGATTAGTAATAGGCTAAATTTTTGTCAGTAGCTTTCTTCCAACTTCTCTCTCGCGAAAATGCTTGATAATAGCGACTAACAAAGCGCGTAAGAGAGTTATTTGAGACGATAGCAGATAATTTACCAGCAACAGTAATTTGTTAGTTAAATTGAAAGATAATGTAAGACCTCAAAAAAAGTTGTGCCCTACAAAATGGATGGTGTGATAGGTAGATCCTCCACCACCCACATGTTTAAATAACGGAGTATACATAGTTATTAGTAACAGGCTGATTTTTATACTATTTTTATACTGTTAATTAATAATTGTATGTATAATTTGATGGACACATTGCCCTAAAAATTCAGTAGTTCAATTTCTCAGTCCTACGCTCTGAACATGTAAATGTTATGATAACATTTTTACCGTTAGTGACTGTAGGACAAAAAAAACTTAATAGATTTATGTTTTCAATCCAAATAGAACACTTGACAAAAATATTGGAGAATATTGCGAATCCGACAAGAATGAAAGGGTCGAAGGCCGCTTAGTAAGTACCCGTGAATGCATGCAACCGTCGCTTGGCACGATTGAGTGTATTCACGATAAAAACAATATTAGTATTCTTATATGAACTAAAGGTTGAAGAAATGAGACAGACCTATAATATGTATAAACGTTGTGTCATTGAATAAAAAACCTTTTCTAATTCATAAATGAAAATTTTACTGTACAAAAATAGTTTTGCCGATAATAATTATTATTATGCAGAAGCTTCGTCAGACGCATCATCTTCGCTATCGCTATTACTTTCATTATCACCTTCATCTTCCTGGCAGCTATTATTTTCAGCATCGATGTCAGCAAAAAAATTTAGAGCACGGTAGTGCGACGGGCCGAGTTTAAGGGGTTTTAAATGTCTTGTCAAAAAATTAATGAGTCAAAGTCTGTAATTTTTAATAATGAAATAAGCGTTTGTTTTAAAATAATTAACGTTTATTTTAAACAATATTTTAAATAATGTTCCACGAATTGACAAATATACAAAAAACAATAATTACCATAATTTTAACAAATAAATACAAAAACATATATCAATAGTTATTTATTGGATTCGATTATTGAATTTTAAATAATTCTACGAATTCGTAACCAATTTTAAACAAGTCGTTGTTGGCTGATTACGAAAGAGTGTTGTTAAGCCATTATTTACCAGGAAGAAACCTCTATTGTTGTTGTTGAATATCATCTAATTGATGCCTTGGTTCGACAATGGAAAAAAATCAACATATTTTCGGAAACCGCCAATTGACATTATTCCGAAATATCCAGTGCGTAGTTAGTGACACTGTTATTCAACTATCTTTACTAAATCCTGGTGAGATTAATCAACATTCAGTAATCGTTTTGATCTAAACAAAAAGAGTGATTAAAATCTGTTCTATTTCTTTATTAGGTTGAACGTGGATCAAAATGGATTGTAAATATAAATTGTGACGATTTGATATCGTTACAAGCTTGATACTAATAACAATGTACACCCCGTTATTTGAACATGTTGGGAGTTGGGGACCTGCCTGACACACCATCCATTTTGTAGGACACAAGTTTTTTTGAGGTCTTACATTATCTCTCAACTAAATTAACAAATTAACTGTTACAGGTAAAATATTTGCTATCGTCAAACAAACAATGTACTCTCTTACGCGCTTCGTTAGTCACTATTATCGAGAATTTTTGTGAGCCAGAAGTTGTGCGTCTCGCCGAAAGGAAACTACTGACAAAAATCTAGCCTATTACTAATCATTAAAAAAAAGGGTGTTGTACTGTAGACTATTAGCATTCGGCACTAAAAATATCGTTTCTGTATATTGCTCGTGCGTTACATTGCTGACAGTTTTTAGTCACTTATTTTTATGGTATCAAAATTGAAAGTATTGTACATTTAACCACAAAAGTAGCTCATCGAAAAATTCTGAATACTTTTCTTTGAAACATTTTACCAAAACCCGAATGAATAAGGCACAACATTTTTAAAATGAGCGCTAATTTTGTGGCCAATAGTGCATTATCATGGGTTCAGGCCCTATGTTTGGCATTAAAAACGTTGTTAATTTTTCAAAACCATACAGCAACGTATAAAATATCAAATTGGGTAAAAAAGATTAGGAAAAAATACAATATATAGTGTGTAAATGTACTACTTAATTTTTTTGAGAAACTAGAAAATCAAAGCTAATTTCTTGTCTTACAATATTGTTAGTTGCAATATTGTGTTCAAGAGTACCACATCATTAGTCCTGCAAGCTGTCACGGGTTTCAAGCTATCATTCATCATAGTAAATCAATAAAATTTACTTACCTTAAATTATATATTGATTACTTTGTTTTCTTTTAGTACGCGTATCCGGCATTAAAATAAATAAAATAATATAAAAAAAATTTGACGTTCAACTAAACTTTGCTATATCATAACACAAACCAATAACAGTATAAAATGCATTATATTTCATTTCATAAAGCAGGTGTTTAATATAATATTCGTTACGCAGAAGCTGCGTCCTTAGCGAATTTCTTTAGAATAAATAACTTACTTCTCGGAAATAGATCTCTCCAGTGGTCAAAATTTTAATCGGATGAAAATGTAATCTTTGCTTATTTGCAAGTTCAAGTTTGTTAATATGCGACCATATAGCTTCAACAGGCTGTAACTCGTAATGATCGTACAGCAAAAATGAAAAAAGCAGATTGTAGCTTTTAGATCTATCATGAAATTTACGGTTTTAGAGTAATCCTAAGAAAACCACCAAAAAAAAAATGTTTTTCCAAATTTTTGCTTCTCTAAAAAAGGTCTACGGGCTTCAAAAGTTTCACTAGTAAGCTCTTGTAGGAAATTTAATGCCCTCCTTGCTTCATTGACCTTGTTTTACCCACGCGAAACCGCCGCTAGGCATTCGCGGGGGTGATCACAACTGTAGCTGTTTTCCTCCTTCTCTGTTCTTTCTGGCGCAGCACTTTGAGTATTGCCTTTGTATAACTGCTGATTGCTGCCTAGTTTTCCTCCGATATTAACATCTGTTTTGTTAGCGTCTCTGGAGTCAGTGTTGCTTCCAGTACCTCTTCGAGTTCTGTTCTTTTCTACTGGAATTGTTAGCATCGAAAGAGTGCGTGTTCTGCATCTTCTGGTACTCCACACTTTTGGTACTTTCTTTGTACAGATTCTTTTTCTCTTCTGCCAGCACAATGGACATCATCACCGCAATTCCACACACCGCATCGTTCGATACTGTGTGGAACGCGCAGGACACCGTTAGAGCACTGAGACGATGGACTGCTGATACTTTTTTCTTGTACCGATCTTTCTTTGAGGCATCGCCCCAAATGGCTACTCCGTACGTAAGCACGGACGTCACCACAGAGGCAAGGAGTTTCGTTCTATTTTGCCGAAAACCACCAATGTTTGGCATAAGCCGTTCTTATGTCATAGCTACCTTTGCTGCTTTTTTACTCGTATTCTCCACGTGCTGCTTGAAGTTGAGTCTCGTGTCTAGCATCACTTCGAGGTAACTAAATAGATTATAGTATCAAACAAAAAAGTTTTAAAAACAATGATTACTGAGGAAAACTTAAGAAAGCGTAAAAATGAAAAGTGACATGCATCTGAATCTGGTAATCATTTTAGCTCTATTTTAGCTCCTAAATTGAAATAGCAAAAGTTTATAATATAAAAATATTAGAGACCTAAATAGAGACCTCTTTATTATTGTATCTAAATTCGACAAATAATTTTATCTTCTGAAACTTTCATTTTTGAAACTAAAACTTTCGTACATAGAGTTATTACGAAATAAACTAAATCAAAATTACCAGGCTTCCATACTTGTATGCCGGTCACTTTTCATTTATATCTTTGTTTTATCGCAAAAGATGGATTTGATGGCACTAAATACATTTTAGAGCCGTCAATTGGAGCAAGACATATGTATTTTTTCGTTTAAATGACTATTTTGTGGAATTTTAATAATTGTAAAACTAGTCAAATTCAACCAAAAAAAGTTTGGAATTTAATTCGATGGGTTAATTAATAAATTTGAGCTTCTCCGATGAATATTATCGGTGAAGATGCAAATTTCCCGAAATATCCGGATCTTTGGATAGTAAGAAGTCTTTGAGATTTCTTAAAAGAAATAAAATAAATGAAACATTTTGGCTAAGAATTCAATTTGAGATATTTTATGCATTAATTGATTTTAGACTTTTTGATTACTAGTGTACGTTGTACTCTGTACTCATAAAGGAAAAACATTAAGAGTAGTTGCAATCTTTACAATTTGGCAATTACTAAACGTTGTCTATAAATCTATAGTTGTTATTGTTTATAAATAACTTATGTGTAAATTATAAACAGTTATAATTCTTTATTAATTGTATAAAATTTAGTATAAAATTATAATTTGATAAAAAAAAATTTTAATAATAGTTTTAAAATATAATATATACAAACAATAAAAATTAATATGTATTCAAATTAAGGCATATTTAAAATAATAATAATTTGTTATTTTAAATTAGAATATTGACCAAAAGTAATTTAACGGTTATTATAAATATAATAAATGTTTTTGTTAAAAAAAATATTATAGGTTGTTTATAAATTATATATGGAATATCTAAACTGCACACTATAAACTACATTTATATATTGAGACTGTAAAGAAGATGAGACGTGCCTTTATCATTACATACACATACCATTGTTTGAAGGCCTTTCATAAATAACCATGTCATACATTATAACTTGGATAACTTGTGTTTGTGATCAAGAACTGCAAAGGAGATTTATCGTCGACCGATTTTTGTCCGGAGAGTACGTGAAAGAATAACTGACCCAAGTGTGGAGGTATTTTCCCAACAAGAGTTCTGCTACTGTATTGCTTATGTAGGGCCTTTGTAGGCAGATAGTACCGTAATCTAACCTAACGATACCTATCGATTAAATAACCGTTTAAGTTTTAATTATTTCCCGATAGGTTCGTTTCGCATTTAATATGAATATGAATAAATATGAAGATGGAGAAAATATGAATAAATATACACAAATCCGTTTTATTTCAATGTTGAGAAAAAAATTTCACCAAATGGCCTAGTTTGTCATTTTTGCATATCCATTCGTTTCTCTGGAGACCTGTGTGTCTGGAGACACGATAACAAAAATAAAACAACGAGGTGAATTTGTCTGTGTGTGTGTGTTTTTTCGGGAGGGAGGAAATGTATCATGCACTATAGGGCATCATGCTCTACTCGTGTCGGATTGGCCAAATGGCCCCTACCGACTAAAACCCTAACCTCTTTCCTCATAACTTTACCTTCCCGTGGCACAACCGCTAGGTATTACTTCGCGAGAAGGGTTAAGCAGTGGCTTAGTGGCTTCTTCCTCCAACTAAGTTAGCTATACGTTAGCTGATATTCTGCTACGCTACTAGGGGTTCCTGCTGCGTTCTTCCTTGCGCAGCTACTTCATAACAGGGGTTGCATAGTTACTGCAGCATACTCTGATAGCATGCATACCTTCACTTAAATTGTCTGAGGTTATAGTATGACCCAGAACTCCTTCTACATGACTTCGATGGTAAAAGAATCGCGTACACTCGAAGAATACATGTTCTGCATCCTCAACTTAACCTTTACATTTCGGACATTCCAGGGATTCCGCTAGTTTATACTTGTGAAGGTAAGCTCTAAAGCATCCATGTCCAGAGAGAAGTTGCGTCAAGTAATAGTCTACGTCACGATTCACCCAAATGTGCACTTGTGGAATTAGGCGATGTGTCCACCTTCCCTTGGTCGATGCATCCCATAGTATCTGCCATCGGTGCAGGCTGTTCGATATTTCTTCTAATCTTAGCTGAGCTGCGTTGACTTCAGACGATTTCTTTCGCTGGTAAAGAAATTTTCGTTCTTCAGCCAGTATTTCAAGGGGAAGCATCTGTTCGGGATACTGTTCTGTAAGCGCTGGAAACTCTAAGTGCACTCAATCTGTAGACTGATGTGAGTTTCCTTCGGAATGCATTTTTCTTTAGTGTGTTGAGATAATAGATTGATAAGATAATAAATAATTATTATTTAAATAAATAAGTGTTAAAGATATAATTGATCTTTATTAGATTGAATTATGACATATTATATATTTATATGTAAATTATCAAAGTTGTTAACATCCAAAGCAACCGTGATAAAAGAGAGAAGTTATAGTTGTTAAGCAACAGATAAAAATGATAAATAAAATTATAATAATAATTTAATGAAAATGCGATACCGCTACATACTTCCCCCCATCAACTAATAAAGAAAAACGACTAGAAAAAGGTTGTAACATAAAACAACCTTGTTCACTCGGAAAAAACTTTAATAGTTGATGTACATCTTAAAATTAAATACAAAGTAAATTAAGAAAAGATTAACATTGAAAAAAGTATGCAGGTTTTAGCCTGTCAATTGAAATAGAGGTAGGTTTGTTATTGATATCAATAACAAAAAATTTAGGAAATCTCTTGATAACAGAGAAAGGACCTCTATAATTACAAGATAGTGGAGGTTTGATATGATCCTCGCGTATAAAAACTTTTTTTGATGAATCTAAATTTTTGGGTAAAAATACATTTTTGTTGGTGAACTGTCTGGTAAAGAAAAATTTTGCGTTTATCATTCTATTTTTCAACTCTCGAGTAGATTGTTGAACAGAATGATATGTATCAACGTTTTCTGAAAAGAAATCATATGGTAATCGAAGAGGAATTCCATATAAAATTTCTGCAGAAGAAAGGTTAATATCCTCCTTGACCGAGGAGCGCAAATTTAGAAGTACCCAAGGTAAAATTTTGTACCAGTTATTATTTTTTTGACAGCAATTTAAAGAAATTTTGAGTGACCGGTTAAACCGTTCAATAATACCGTTGCTGTTAGGGTGATAAGCAGTAGTGGAAATATGCTTAATCCCTAGAGAAGACAAAAAATCTTTCCAAATATGTGATTGAAATTGTTTACCTTGATCAGTAGTGATCCTCGTAGGTAAACCAAAACGCGAGAACCAAGAAGCAATCAAATTGTTAATAATTTATTCCGACGTGATAGTTTTGATTGGAATAGCCTCGACCCAACGCGAAAAACGATCAATGATAGTGAAGATATACCGATATCCTTCACTAGGAGGAAGAGGTCCAACAATATCTAAATGTAAGAAAGAAAATTTGATACTTGGTTCTTCAATTGGCATAAAATCACTTTTAGTGTGACGAGTGATTTTATTTAATTGGCAGATCGGACATGATCGAGTCAAATTTTTGATTCGCGAAATAAGATTAGGGTTAAAAAAGAATGTGCGTACTTTTTTCAAGGTTTGTCTAATTGATGGATGACCAAGATTATGGACAGCTTTCCATACATCTTCTATATCAATGTCAGGTACGAAGATTCTGGGAATTTTCAAAGAAGTCTCCACATAAACCTTAAAAAGAGGTCCAACTAATAATAATAATAATTTAATGAAAATGCGATACCGCTACAAGTGCATCAGCCCAGAAAGCGATTCCATAAGCGAGTACAGATGTTATCACTGACGTGTGTGTGTGTGTCTGTCTCTCTGTGCGTGTGCGTGTGTGTGTGGGTGGGTGAGTGGGTATGTGAGTTCTACAGCTTAAAAGTAATTTCAAGATCGTTAATGCTCAGGGTTAATGCTCATGTTATAATGACAGGGTGGGGAAGAAATATTCATCTGTGAAATCGTATGACATAAGAGAAAAATAGTGCCTTTTTTTTTTACAAATAAACAATTTTTGGTGAAGCTTTTTGTATACACAGAATATTTTTACCACATATTCGGCTCTAAGCTTCAACACTTTACATATTCACAATAAACTCTCATAGGGTTTTTACGCTTATAACTCAGTTAGTTATTATTTTCCCTTGTTTTAAGTACGACCTTCTATGACGGTAGATCTTCAGAATATTAATTAAAATACGTATTTGTCATATACAAAACTTATCATAATTTTGTTTTCTTATTGCTTTTAGATATTTGGAGTAGGAAAATTATTGAAGATTAGAGATAATATTCATAAAGGTTTGTTTATTTGATTTAGTTAATGTTTAATTCTTAATTAATATTTGTTTAATGTAATGAATATCTGCCAATGTATGTATCTGTAATTTTTTGCATTATTTTTAGTATCTCACACTATGGTCCAATGCGATCTATTACGTAATCTTAGTACCCCAATTCATTTTTTTGGTCCATATTTTCAATTTACAGATACGACGTTTCTACAGTTTTATTTATTAGACATTATTAATTTTTCTGCACACTATTATATATGCCAAAATTATTGTATGAAAAAATGTTTCAAACCAAAGTTTTTTGTTTTAATTTTTTGTATTTTTACTATCACGTACTATTTAAAATATAGGCTATATAACGCGGAGATAGACGCATAGAACAAAAAAATGTATATCGCCTTCAAGTTATTCTATAAAATTGTCCACTCTCCAGCGAAAATTGAATCCAAATTGGTTCGGCCGTTTTAATACAATGCGATGATAAATCAAACTTTCACATTTATAATATAAGTAGCATATTACATAAATCTGCGATAATTATTATTGAACAAAACTTAAGAATTATAAGTTTAATCATGGCGCATATACCTCTCCTCAAATAAATTATTGCAGGACCTTGTCGTTGGTGGAGAAGCTCGTATGCATCGATGAAGCGCTTTGGTATGCCGGTGGTAAGTATGTTACTGTCAAGAATACCCATGCCGAATAGGATAGCCCTTAGAAGCCAGACTACGAAACCATGCAAACCCAAGCTACGGTGCGAGGCATTTTTTCTAGAGCAACTAGCCGTAGGCTAGGGTAGGAGGGTTAAACGCTATCGTGAACAATCCTCTTGAAGCAACATTGGAACTTCATTATATTATGGCCCTCCCAATCAAGGATCAGATGGAGTAGTAGACCGCCCAATTAACGCGTGGGACCAAATATGGAAAACAAAAGTAAAAATAATAACTCTGGGGCTCAAATTCCGCCAACAAGTGAATCAGATACAAGAAACTGAGATACAAAAAATGCAGATGCACCTAACACAGCAGAAAATTTTGACACGAACTTGCAAGGTGTTGTCCTGAAGGAAAAATATTTCAGCTGCAGACCGGAAAAGATCGGCAATAAAGAAAATCATGGCTGAGGGAAACCGACTCTCCCGAGGAGAAAGACAACCCGGACAAATAACCCTTCAGCCCTGGATTCTAAAACGTTGACATCTATGAGAGCCAATTCAAGGAATCAATCCATGAAAAGTCCACAGCAAAGGAGGTTACGATCTGAAAAAGAAACTCCAAGCCAGAAACAGATCTCAAAAAAACGTAGGCAGGGAGAACAAGCAAATGTTAGAAATACCTTTACTGAGACCGCCTCAACCTCAAAGATGTGCATTGCATTTCGGGGATATTCTGAGGTCAAAATGACTCAGGAACAATCCGAAAAGGTGCAACTCTCGATACTGCTAACCCTCACTAGCCAAGAGCTTGTTAAGTGCCCACAACACCAATAAACTGGTCAATGGAGAACGGCCATAATATCAGACCATGGGAAGGAGCGGAATTTATCATTAGGGATGCAAAAACTCTGATGAATACATCGAATAACCCCATTGAACCAGAGAAAGTTATCAAATCTCTAGAAGCGCATAATGCAAACCTGGCACTGAAGAGCGGTGCCTTATTAACAGTACGGAAAGCGATAAAGAACAAACCATCGTGCTTGCAATAAACACAACGGATCTAAGGTTGATTCAAGACCGAGGGTGTAAATTATATCTCGGGTCTGGTCAACGCAGCCTTCGGCCGTTAAATCACGAGGGAGCATGCCAGTTCTTCAAGTGCTTCTAATAAGTGCCTCCTTCAAGTGCCTCCAGCACAGTAAGGCAGCTTCTGCTGTCGTCTGCCAAAATGTGCTGGGAAGGGGAATTCCTATAGCCTTAGTCCATTAACCTTGGGCTGTCAACCATAAGATTCTTGAACTAGGAAATGCTGGAGGACAAATTATTGACAATAAAACTCCAGAGAAACCCAGAACTTGCATTTATGCAAGGAAGGTGATCAATGTCTTGCCGCTGTTAAGAGTTTTGTCAGAGAGACCTTACAGCGGTAAAACTGAAATACAACATGGGGAACGAAAGCGGAGTGGTCATCATCGCTTCGGTCTACCTACTCTATGATGCATCTACTCAACCACCAACAACGGAGATGAAAAATCTGATCCAGTATTGTGAGGGACAAAACCACCAACTGATCATGGGATGCGATGCAAACGCTCATCACAGAGTACTTGTGAAATCAGTAAAAAAATAAAAAAGTGGTTAGTATCCGATGAACCATCTGCATTGGATCAAAGACAAATTTATTACAATGAGGAGTTAAAAACAGACCAATGTAATATATGAGTACACTATCGGGATCCGAGGAAAACGAATTGGGGCGAATATAATGCGACACTAAAGTTTATACTCGCCAAAATCCCAAAAATAGTTAAAACAGTAATGGACATTGAATTTACTGCAACTAAGCTTCAGCATCCAATGATTGACTCTTTCCAAAAAAACCGCCCGGAGGTCACAAAACACATCAGCAAGACAACTTGCTGGTGGAATAACGACCTAAGGAATCAAAGCAAAAAAGATGGCCAACTATTTAAGAGAGCAAAAAAGGTAGGGAACTGGGACAACTACCATGAAGCTTTTACTGAATACAAAAGGTCTCTGAAAAAAAACCAAACCAAACCAAACTCGTCGAGGAAACTCTAACAAGTTGTTGGAAACACATCTGGGGGAGCAAGACTTCAACGAAGAAACCTACTGACACCATTGGGTTACTACGTAAGCTACTTCATAGTTGTAAAATGTCTCACATTTCAAAGTTTTTCAAACGAGCAAAATTTTAGGATGTATGCTAGAAGAAAAAATAGTGGTCATTTGTGATTATCATTATGTAAATTTCCAATACTAAACCAAAAGAGGAGTTTTATGTGTTTAGTATCACTGTACATGATCCTGTTTGTCTCTGGCAACACAATTCTTAAATTAATAATAATCATAATTATCATTTATCAATAGATGTGACTAGATAGATTTTTATATTACAACGGAAAGTGGGGATCACAAAGATAGGAATGCACCAGCGATCTTGTTGCATTACATGATAAAGCATCATCTCCGGCACATGAAAGTCTGTCGATCGCAGACATAATGTCATGTGATCGCCGAAATCAGTTTAATACCAATGACTGAACAAACTGGGATAAGGACTAGACTATGATCGCTCGACTAAATATCTCATACATATCGCATTGCACATTGATCATACATATCGCATTGTCATTGTTTGTGGTATTCTTTTCAGACACATCACTCTGAAGATACCTAACAGAAGTTTTAACTGTATTGTTAGCTGCAATATATTCTTCCAGTCTTCGGAATGCCAATAACGATAATTCTGAGAAGTAGCGAATCACTTCAATATAGAATCTCAAAGTAACGGTATAATGTTTAACTAGTTACGAACTGTCAGATGAATTTGCGAGAAAAGTGGCAACCAACGTTTATATGGGATCAAAACCGAATCATATACCAAGAGACTACGAAACGATCGTTTCGTAGACTAGCTTTTAACAAGCTATGGCTGTTTAAAAGAAATAACTTATGAATCCTTGTGGTATAGTTAAAATCCTAATGACACGATCCTAATGACGATTCCTGTTAATTCTGAGATAAAGATTAAAATACAACATAATACAATTGAGAATTATGCATTTTACTATCCACACTGCAGGTCTAGATGAAGGAATTTAACCTTCAACTACTGTATAGTATGGGGACACAATACGTTCTACAGAGCCCAATGCAATGCAGTCCTTAAGGATTGTTGTATATTTTAGTATATAGAGATTAGTCGACTTATGTAAAATGAATTTGTAACGGAGAAATGAGATTGTAACAGTGTGGTTTGTACTGCAATTGTAATGCGGTATTGTTTTTTGTCTTAAAATGACAGTTATTAAAATATTTTTATTATGTCTATTTTATAATCAAGGTTAAAAATATTAAAAAATTAATATAAAAAAATTAAATTGTATAAATTTTATGTGTACAAGCGTACCACGTCTCTCTCAATATGGTCATAATTGTTTTATAAACAGTAATTTGTTTGTTAAATTAAAGCAACAACACTGTAAATAGCTGTAAAAAAACCTTGGGACATTTATTTAAGTAACTTAATTAGATAGAAGTTCATTTTCTAAGGTAGATAATCAATTTGATTATTATCTTCATGATATTTAACAGTCAAATTTTTGCATAATATGTTAATCGAGTTCTCGAAAATAATTGTGTTATTGTGAGGTAACAGTGATAGTGAAAGATTTCTTCATAGCGCCCTAGTTACTGGAGTTCCATCAATCATTTACTGTTGCAAATTTGGTTGCTTAACTTTGTTCGTAAATAAGTATATATGTAAGCAAAATTTTTCAAAACTAACCTTATTGTGTTTAAAAAGTATAATGTCTAAAAAAGTGGACAGGTGAGTGGCTAGCACCCTTGAGCACCACTGAAAGATTCCGACTTTCATTAAAGTTGTTAACATTTTTATATTTCACAAACATGAATATGTCATGTTATTTGTATGTTCATTTTAGTAGCATAAACTGACTAGCCTGTGAATTCACTTCCATAAACTAGTCCGTAGATGATCACTTAATATGCGGTACCCGTCAATCCTTCCAATTAAAAAAGGATTAAGTAGTTTTCTTAAACGTATAATGCAGACAAAAATTTCACTGAGCTATGTAGACTAAGAGTTTTTCAGAAGAAGGAATTACAATTAATATGCAATTAAATTAATTTGGTACACTTTTAGTATACACTGTTATAACATAAAAATCGTTAATATTAGAGTTTACTCATGTTAATTTTTCGAGTTTTACACCTACTTCTAACTCTCTTTTCCTCTTGACTGATTTTGCCCATCACGCGCACAGACACATGTATATACAGAGTGTTAATCATTGGGTACTTTTTTAAAGGGTTATTCCCAGGATTCTTTAAAGAATATTCATTGTCAATTATCCTATGTTAATTTTCCGAAAGCCGATAATTAATTAATTTAATTTTTCGATCCGCAGATACAGGGTGATAAAATTATCCAACATATTAAAATTTAAACTTTATATTAGCTTTAATCATTGTTTTATTATTATTATTGTAATACTGTCAAAATAATAAGAACGACATGAAAAGGTTGCCTGTTACGTCACAGTCGTCTTTAGTGTAGCGGAAGTACGCTGGACTAGATATCCAGGGGCCCGAGGTTCGATTCCTGGTTGACAAGTTAGTTTTTTCATATTAACATTTAATTAAAATTCAATGACATTTGTCTGTATAGTATACGCTAGTATTCTACAGTTTGTCTTACGTAACCGAAATGGAATTTGGACAAACATCGTATTGTTGACGCTAGTATACACAAATAAATATATATGAATAATAACTTCGACAGAAGTAATACTGTCAAAAAAAAAGAATGATATGAAAAGGTTGGCTCTTACGTCACAGTCGTCTTTGGTGTAGCTGAAGCACGCTGAACTAGATATCCAGAGGCCCGAGGTTGTCGAGTTAATTTTTCATATCAGTATTTAATTCAAAAAACACTTTAAAATTATCAAATTTACAAGAACTGTTGGAAATGACTACTACCAAATACAACTTTCAAAAACACCAGAGTCATGTCTTTTTATTTTTTGCACCCAGAAATTATACGATGTCGCAAATCTTCGACATATATCACTGGAGTATAGTAAACTAATGACTTTTGATGCCCCGCAGGGAAAAATCCAGGGGGTTTAACTAAGAGGATTCAGCAGGCTATAAGTGAGATCTTCCTCGACCAATCGAAGGATATCCATATATTTCTGCTAAATACTCATGAGCAACCACACTAAAATGCGCAACCACACTCACGGGCGACCACACTAAAATGCTCTAGCAACTCAACTAGCGATTGTTCCAAAAAGTTTCGATAAACCTCGTCAGTAAGTCCTGGTAGAAATACCGGGCCAATTAGCTACCCAGTCACCCACAATTCCAACCCAAAGGTTGAACAAAAACTGAAAACGATCTCCAAGTACCTTATTTGGATTTTCTAGGGCCCTCACAAGCTTATCTTGAAAATTCCTTATTGTATTTGTTAAGAAACACGCTTCATCGGTAAATAGAATCAGTGATAGTAGCTGGGGGATTTGAATCAATGCAAGCAAAAGCCATCGACAAAACGCAATACATGGCAAAAAATCAGCAGTAACAAGTAGCTGAATGCATCGTATGTGTTATGTGTACAACGAATTTCCCTTCAAAATTTCCCCCCATGATTTACATTCAAAGCATTTCCAATTTTTCTAGTAGAAGTACCTGGATCTTCCTCTATCATGTGTAGCACAT
Organism: Nineta flava; assembly: GCA_963920215.1. Lineage (NCBI taxonomy): Eukaryota > Metazoa > Arthropoda > Insecta > Neuroptera > Chrysopidae > Nineta > Nineta flava. The sequence continues at coordinate 38,038,178 of OY986043.1, read as the reverse complement.
GTTCTTACAATTCTACCGTTCTTACTATCATTGACCTTTCTGATTCTCCACTTTGTTTAAATGTTCCTGTTTCATGATGACGTTGATGAAAGCTTTGGAAGGTTTTTCTATTTGGAACATTACGGTTAGGAAACCGCTCAATGTACAACTACCCAGCCCTTGGCGATTTCTCGTCGAGAAGTTCATACATGAAATGCATGTCAGCCAATGGAGCGGTTTATTGACTAAACTATCGGCGTATGGACAAGAACGAAGTAACCGACTTTCCCTTCACGAACTCTAGATGAATATCGCCATAGTTCCTATCAAAGTCGGCTGCGGCCGCACACCTATCAATTTCTAGTCTGCATACGAATTCCTGATCCTCAACTCACACAATAAAAAGGTAAAAGTATAAATTAATAAAGGTTGAAAAATAGTGATGTCGGTGGCCTCTGTTATAAACTGTCGTGTCTCAAAAATGGAGGTTAAACCCCATTATAATAATAATAATAATATAAAAAATATAAAAAATATATATAACTTACGTAATACAAGTAAGCTGATTATAATGTATCACTTGAACCCATAAGAAAAAAAAACGAACAAAAGTTTCGCAATCAGTGAGAAGAAATTTTAGATATCCAAAATGAAAAGTTACTCGATGTATTTGAACTAAATTCACGTCTAAACCGATTTTGTTTTCGATTACTGCACTAGTCTACTGTAACTTTAATTGTAAAAGTTTAAGAGCCTGTATCTTGGGCAAAGCGGCTTTCGGAAAATCATCAAAGGACGGCATGTTCTTAAAATGACCCAAGGGATAATCCTATTAAAAATTTCCCAATCAGTATCCTGAAGGTACACAACACCATGAACCACAAAAGTTGATGTAAGTTTTTTATTAAATTTTATAATTGATTTATGCCTATTTTATAATGGATTATGATTTGGTTTTCGAAAAAATGATTCGGATAAAAGTTGTTCATTATGATTATAGTGACAAATTTTATTCGATATTTTTTTTCGAAAACCGATTGAATAAAGAACAAATCAAATATAAAATTAAAAAAGACATCAACTTTAGTTGCCAAGTGCACTAAACTGGTACGATGACGTCACAGGCAAAACAAATACAGCGCGACAGATACGTCATAATCTGTCTATTGGGGGCTCCACCATTGTATACACATTATTAGTCTTGAAGTTATTAGTGGTTTAAATTATACAGTATTTCGTCACACAATAATGCTCGACCGATCATTAGTGTAACAAACGGATAGGCATTTTGTCGTCAAAATATGTATGGATGCTATTAATTTTCAAAATTACTTTAAATTATTAAAAAGTAAATACTTTGTTTTCGTTAAATTTTGAATAAAATAATAAAATATATAAAAGATGACTTTTAATTATATATGTATTTCATATACAAAATGAACTCATCTTCAGCACGATTAAATTAAAGTTTATATTCATTTATTTAACAATTCATGTAACTTTGTGTTATCATATACTACAATATTTAAATATTAAATAAATAACAAGTCACGATTAATTTCATTTTACTTATTATATTATACACAATTATAATGCAAAAATTACACATTTTATTTTGAATTGTTTATTGTGAATATTATATATAGGTAAATATAGGTACACAATAATTTGAAATAATTGAACCAGTCTATAATTATTTTTGATAAGGAATCCTATTTTCATAAATTTGCAAAGATGGGCCATCGAAAAACTGAGCGCACTATATTTAGATTACTTTGAAAAAGTGAAATTTATTTGTTTAAACACACTTTCCGTCAACATTCCGCATACAAAAAGTGTTGATTATTCCAGCAAAAACAAAAATGTCCGCCTTCAAAAGTAGTATCTGTGTAAAGACAAAGTTATTTTAACAAAAGTGAGAAAATGATTGGTATATATTTATTGGGTAAGTTTCTCAGGTGTATGATGTTTCATATTTATTTGGCGAGTAACTATATACCCATACCAATGAATATATACCAATCATTTTCTCACTTATGTTAAAAAACTTGGTCCTTACATACATTTCACTACTTTCGAAGACGAACATTTTTGTTTTCGCTGGGATATCAATACTTTTTGCATGCGAACACTTGGTCTCTTTCTAACATTTTTATTTTTTCCGGATATCATTACTTCTTGCAAAGTTTTTTACTTAAGACACAAAAGTTTAATAAAATCGATTATAAAGAAATCTAATTTGCTAATGTAATTATCCACTCACAGATCATAGAATCAATTATTACATATTAAACTATATGAAATGAAAACTACCATGTAGAAAATATTTTTCCTACGATTAAAATTGTAATTTTAATTGTAAAAATTCTCAATTTCTAGATATAAATCCGGTTGGATTTGATACTATATTTTCATACCTTTTTGTCAGTTGTGTCTTCGTCACATTTTGTTGTATTATATAATGGTATGATTTCAGGTAATCGATTCTTGCTTCATAAATAGTGGTCAATAAACATTTTTTTGGTCGGATTCCTTTGATAAAATATAAGTAGAGATTAACTAGATTTATGTAATAACCTTATATAAGTGGGGTATGTTATGTTTTTCGTAAATTTTACAGTTTATCTATTACAGTTAGAGCTCGAACTAAATAGAAGAAAATTTAACCGACATTCTAACATTTAGGAGATTATAAATGAATTACCTTTTGATCTAAGTTCTATAATAAATATAATTAACAATTTCGAAATGATCGTATATAATTTTCATTTATGTTATTCAGATAGATTAAATTTTTCTTATTAAGAATATAAATGTGATTAATTTACAATTTTAAGCTGTTACATGCAATACAATGGAATAAATATTTGTAGCTGAATCGTTTCTTGTTTTATGTCATTTTATAATGATTTGTTAATGAAATTTTACACATTCATTTATTTAATTATTTATTAAACCTTAAGACTTTATATATACAGGTGAGTCAAAAGTCATAGAGTTTCTTGAAAGGGTGGGTAGGGGATGAAATTCTAAGATGAAAAGTCCTTGGACATTTTTGCACCTAGCTCACTGTTAATTAGATATTAGTTAAATAAAGTAACCAGTTAGTTAGTTTTTTAGTAACAAGTTAGTTTTTTCGAAAAATCTAATTAACTGAATTATTCAGTTTTTATTAGATTTCTTACTATGAAATTTTACGGCGACATTTGACCCTTTTTTTTTAAAGTTAAGAGCTGATTAGATTTTGGAATCGATTCGTACAGTAGTGTAAAAGTTCTTTATATTTATCAAAATATTTTTTTTGAAAATTTCATTTTTGGGATTATCATAAAGATAGTCAGGATAGTTTTTTAAGACCTCAAAAATTCAAGATTATAAAAACTCAGTTTTCGATAATCGGACTGAAATCAAGAACCCAATATTTGAAAACCTTCAATTTACTTAACGAAAAATTGAAAATTAGTTTAAATTGCAATTGATTTGATCAGTGCAAAAAACATTAATCAATTAATAAGCCAAATTATGGTTATTCATTCCTTAAATTTTTTAATGAAAAATGTCGTTTTTAAGTATAATGACTCATTCAATTGTCATTGAATTGAGAGCTCGTTCCCCTTACGTATCTCTGCTGCCGCTGCGTACTTTCCCCACCATTTCTTATTCCGTTAACGCGCTTCTTTAATTGGTTACTTTATTTAATTAATATCTAATTAACGGTGGGTCAGGTGCAAAAATGTCCAAGCACTTTTCATTTTAGGATTTCATCTCCTATCTACCCTTTCAATATATCTTCTTCCCTTTTGCATATCTGTGCTTATGATTACCGTTTACGGCCTTTGCCTGTTGGTGATATTTGTAAAAAAGCATGTTTGGCACAATTTTGTTTATCTCGAATTCCTATCTCTTATTTTAGTCTAACCCACTCTCGTAAAATAGGGTATATTGTTCGCAGAAAAACATTTTTAGCATAGGTGATCCTAAAGTGACCTAATGAGTTAATTACCGCATATCCGCCTGTCTGCTTGTACACACGATAATTAAAAAAATAAATTACGAGTGAAATTTTTTATGTGTATTCTAGAGCTAAAAAGTAAGGTCATGTACGTGAAATGGCAAAATCGGATAGGGCTTTCCCCGCTAGTGGGAGATGTCCATCATTGAACCTGAAAACTATAGAAAAAAATATGAAGACAAAAAAATGTTCCTTTTTTAAAAATAAACAACTATTGTTTAAAACTTATCTCATAATCTCAGCATACGAGGTTTGTTCAAAAAGTAAGGTGATTTTATATTTTTATTAAAAACTTTTTATTTATTCATCAATATTCATGTTGTCCCCTTCTAAGTAATCCCCCTCAGATATAATACACTTGTTGTTATTCATGAAATTTATTTTATTTAGAAGTTCAATGTATGCCATTAATGTTTAAATATGATTTCGGACATATGTCCACCTCGACTGATCCTGATAGATCTGCAATCTATCAGTCCAATTTTTAACGACTTTTTTGAGATAATCTGGTCTTACTTCTGCTATAACTCGTTCAATCTTGGCTTCCAGGTCGTCGATTGTTGCTGGTTTGTTAGCGTACACTAATGAGTTAACATATCCCCACAGAAAATAATCGAGTGGTGTTATATCACATCATTTAGGAGGCCAGTTAACAGGTCCAAATCGAGAGATAATGTTTTCATTAAATTTTGTTTTTAACAAATCAATAGAATCACGTGTTGTGTGGGCTGTAGCTCTATACTGTTGAAACCACATTTCGTCTGAATCGATGTTTTCCATGTTTTCAAACAAAAAATCGTTTATCATGGTTCGATAACGTGCTCCATTAACCGTAACTTCGGCTCCAGCATCATTTTTAAAGAAATAAGGACTAATGATACCACCAGCATGCAATCCACACCCAACAGTGACTTTTTCTGGATGCAATAGTGTTTCCAATATCTGTTCTGGATTTGCCACACTTCAAAATCTACAATTTTGTTTGTTAACAAAACCATTCAGCCAAAAATGAGCTTCATCACTCAACACAATTTCACGAATTAGAGACTGATTTTCAAAGTAAATTTTCATATTTTCAAAGCGTTGTTGAGGGGTGAGTCTTTCCATGATGAAATAGCATACTGTAATGAATAAATAAAAAAATTTAAATAAAATTATTCCTATATTAGTAAATTTATCCCTATCGGATGTTCTAGCATACCAAAAAACACCTTATATTATCAAAATCAAGTACATAATTATGATTCACACAAAACAATAACCTTAATACTACTCGTAATAATTAATAATATTAGCTCATCCATTATTGTAGAAGTTTTTGTATATAATCATTCCATCTGGATTGGTGCTATAATAGCACTTAATTTTACAACACTACAATAATTTTTCAAAAACTTCGTGTTTTTTGATATTCAGAATACATTCTCTATTTTCTGTAATTTAGAGAAATTGAAAACACCCTGTCGGCAATATAATTTAGCGGAGGAACATACCGATGAAGTATGGGAGAAAAGATTCATTATTCTAATAATGTGTAGTAGTAAAATAGAGGTAATGATATGTGTTGGATGAAAAAATCGATTAAAAATTTAAAGTTATTTATCTAAGAACTAATTTCAGTTTAATGGTTTTCCAATTTATCTCGATAACAGGACCGAAGTTCTTTTTTTAATTTTGGTAAATAGTAGTATTTTGTAAAAATGTTAGTTTCATTCAAATCCTGATGATAAGTTAAAGCAAAGCAAACCCTACAGTGCTTCTTCTGGTTAGACAACTCGGAAAAAAATCTCAATTCATCATCTCTATTAATATAAAATGAATAGTGATGGTAAATAAAATCCAGAGAGTTCATGTTATATCACAAATCACTGGCATCAAATATAAGACACATGGTGTTCCCTTCCTTAATCAAATTAAAGTGAAGCTAGGACAGATTCGCAGAAAAGATTTGGTTGCTTCAAAAGTGTTGCCCGTACAGGGCAGCCTCTATAATCTATCTATCTATCTATCTATCTATCTATCTATCTATCTATCTATCTATCTATCTATATATATATATATATATATATATATATATATATATATATATATATATATATATATATATATATATATATATATATATATATATATATAAACTAGCTGACCCGACAGACATTGTCCTGTCTTAACTATGAATATTTAATTCGAATTGGTATAATTAATAAAAAATAATAATTATTCCAAAAACATAATGTTTATTATTCTAATGCTTTATAGTACACAACATTCTTAGTTTTATTTTCTAGCGACTTCATCAATTGTTGGCGCATTAAAACGTCTTGCGTATTGTCCTGCAGGCGTCTTATCGGCTTTGATGAAAAGCGGTCTAATGCGGTCGTGAATAATGCACCCAATTCCTTGTGCTGATGGAAAACCATTTGGAGTTGTTCCACAATTGTTCTTTCACCGAATTGTTATGTGCACAACGCTGATCGACTTGTCCTGCTGAGTCGCCCATAAAATAAATTTGCAAAAATTTGTAGTCACTATCCCGCGTTCGCAATAAGGAACCTATTTGATGATATATTTGACCCTGAATCTGCAAAGGTAAACAGATATTTAATAGATGTAATATAGGATATTGTATAGCGAATTGTTTGTAGTACCAATGTGGCTCTCCCATGTTGCTCTCAAAATATCCGCAAGTGCATCAGCAACATACCTGCTTGAAGGTAAGCTATAAGCACTTGCTCAAGACTGGACTATGAATACGTGTAGACTTTGAAAAGTATATGAAAATGAAAATACTTGAACTCGGGTACGTATATCTACTACCTGATGTAAAATACGAAACGAACTAATGTAAAATATTATTCACTAGAAGGATTTGAATCAAGTTTGTACATTGCACCTTTATCCAATATTTTTTAAGTATAAATACTGCACTGTGCGTCACCTAATGCTCCTAAATTTACGTTTTTTATGTATAGGTGGACCAACAAGTCATAATATATGAAGGTTTTATTTCAAAAGGAAAACATCATAGTTAGTGTTCTTGGTTATATATAATATATTCTAGAATATATTTTAATTTTTGGGCAGGTATTCACATTCACATTTACAAATATGTCATTGTAAAACGACTGAATGTTACAATGTAAGTATGTGGTTTCATAAAAAATTTCAGAGTCAAATAATAGAATTTAAAACATCTATCTGCGTTTCTGACGAGTATCAAAAATAAAAGGCATTAGTATAATAGATAATAAATAATTTTACATTTTGTAAAAAAGTAAAATAACTTAAATGACGTAAAATACGTATTTAAAAGAAAAATTGCACAAAGTTTCACTGCAGGATGTCATGCTTAGAACATTGTATAAATTAACTCGTGAGGAAATCGTTCGATTGTATGAAATGATTTTCGACATTACGATTCGATGGATAATTTAGTGATTTTTTAGCACTTTAGAGTACTTGCAGTGACATTGATCAGAAATTCATAATTACATTATATTAGTGATTGGATAACCATGGGTCTTAGCATCAAAATTATACATTAGCAATATTTTATATTTATCAGGCCTACAGTAACTTAAGCAACTTATGTGTCCCGACAAATATCGTGGTAGAAAACACATCTAGAAAGCCTAGTCTATATAATACCCAATTAATGTCTGAGATCTTATTAAACATATCATCCGTCCAGCAATAATAATAATAAATAATTAAGTACAAGAAATGCGTTTTTTATAAATCTAGAGTATGGTATGTGCTTTACTTTGCACTTACATTCTTACATTTTACTTTTTGCTATTTACTTTGGAAATATCTCGGATCTTTAATGGGATATCATCACTTTTTAAGGAGCTATTATTATATGAAGTATCACCCCGAAAACTCCGCCCTTTTTTATATGTATGTTTTTGATCGAATTGTATTTTTCACGAAAAGTCTTTTACTGAAAGCTTTTACAAGTCGATACAATACAAGAGGCATTACTTATCAACACCGAGTTAATTATTTTAATGAATTCAATCCAAACTAAACAAACATAATTTTGTACACGCTGTATTAATAATAAAAATACATAACAACGTGTATGACCTATTATATTATATTGATAATATATCAAATAGCATCTCGTATTAAACTTTCTGTACCTACATACATCCATACATTTACAATCGTATTACACAATATGCTGACTGTATAAATAAAATAATGATAATCATTGTCATCCTACTCTATTTTAAATTATAATTTAGAATATACAAAACACTTCTTTAAGTACTTTCCAATTCGTTTCTTAGAATTTTAAGATGCTGTATGTACTTACAATATAGTATACATTGTAAAATAAAAACATTTACTTTTAATATTTTATTAGGCAGATTTACCATTTAACTTATGTGCACATGTTTTTATACCCAGTGTATGTAAATATACAAGGTATATTAAGTTTGATCATGATTTAGTACCGTTTAAAAACATTGATCGCAGGCATGAACGTTTGGCATACGTTCTCTGCCTGTCTCTCTGCCTGTCTGTGGACGCGATAATTCAAAAACGAAAAGAGCTGAATTTTTGTGTGTATTCTAGAGAAAAAAAGTTCGTAATGGGCAAAATCAGATCATGTTTGGGCAAAATGGGCGAAACTGCCTATCTTTGAAACCGTAAGAGATACAACAAGAATTTAATAACAAAAAACTCCGTCTTTAAAGAAAAATTCGTTACGCAGGAACTGCTTCAATTTAGTTGTAACAATACCGCGTTTATTTTAAAACTAAAAATACTAAGCTGTCATAATTCCGGCAATTCGACGCGTGCCACTACAATATCTTTGACGCAATTTCAGCCGAAAAAGGTTTGAGGCAAGTGGGGAGTGCATTCACTTTTAATTCACTACTAGTACAATAGATTCGAAGAGCGCAACATACATTTAATCTTCAGTATTACCTTAAACTCGACGATAACAACACATTGATTGATTCCACTGGAATACTTCCATTTTGTAAAATTCAGCCAGGCTGCCGAAAAACACATTTGAATATCACCGGTGGATAATTGATAACATATACGCTAAAAATATAGACTCGACAATCAGCACATTAATTGATTTCATTGGAATACTTACATTTTGTAAAATTCAGCCAAGCCGCCGAATAACACATTTGGACATTACCGATGGACAATTTATTAAATACAAAACATGAGTCGTAAACATAATCGTAACGTGCCTTATATTATCTAGTTATTGTTTATTTGTCAGAGGTTATTTATTCTTAAATTGTTTTATTTATTTTTTTCGTTTTTTCGTTGTTATTCATCACGTTACCACTCATTACCAATTAGAGATTCCGGTTAAGTAGCTACTTGGCCGGCCAAGTAGCTATTCGCAGGCGAGTAGAACGAAAAGTGGGGAGGTAAAAATATTGCTCTACTTGACTGAATGAAACAGTCAAGTCGATTCGTGCATCGCCGAAATCCTACTTGACTGGTGCGTTTTGGCCAAGTAGAATCATCGATGCGTTTATGCAAAATTTCTACGGACTAGTTTTATTTTTTTTGTTTTGATAATCACAATGCTCGGTTTTCGTCACACATAAGGTTTTGAACGGCTATACTTATAACGGTTATGAGTTCATATAAACAGAGTTCGTTCAAGTTCTAAAAAATTTATGAAAATACTGATGAAATTGTTAATCGAGCGTAGTTCAATGCAAAATTGAATAATTTTTTCCAAAATCATTCTAAGATAAATAACTGTATGTAAAATACCGAGCATGAAACCCTTGGTATCCAAGTTTTAACCGAAGTTGAAAATGGTGAAGTGCAAAAAACATCACAACATCGCAACTTTGTCAAAAACTATGAACTTTTTAGGATTGGTGGTCTCACGTACGTTATTTTAAATCGAAAAAACAAGCAAGATTCCCTCATTCAGATGGTACCATACGAAAATTGTTATGACAAAATGTTGGAAGTGCATATCCAAAGCCAGTATGGATGGCAAGACCGCATGTACACTCCCGTTCACAAAAATGAACAGACCTGATCCGAATCAGTCTTCACAATTTTGATTATTCTTGTAGTAGCAGATACAACATTTTATTTAATTTTTACACGTAAGAGTAAGATATAACACTTAACATGTATTAACATTACATATATTCTTTAAATTCTCACTCTGTCACTGACACCATATATACAAATAAAAAATATAAATTCAGTTTATACTTCCATTTCTTTTTTACACACTTAAAAAATATACTACTTATCTTTGCTTATAAATAAATAAAAATATTCATTATACAGAGACTTACAAAAGTGAGAAATTTTATGAAATGTAAGAAAATTAACATTTTAGGTCTGTTCATTTTTTTAAACGGGAGTGTACTATTATTTAAAAAAAAATAGGTCCTTTCAAAAAATATTTGTGTCGATGTGTCAGACGTGAAATCATAAAAGAAGTGCGCCAAGGAAAGACGTTGTAATTAGCCGATTTGCGTGACGGGTACAATGTTCGGGGACAAGTGGATCTTATAGAGTTCCAGTCGTGTGCAGATGGGGAATATCGTTTTCTTATGAACTACCAGGATCATGATAATGAGCTTTTTTAATTATACGGACCAATATTAATTCAGGACTGAATTTTAAAAATGTAGGTACCAAATTTTTGCACTTGAGACCTTTCAAATCAAAACACGTGGCAAACGACGCGGAAGAATTCCTAAAAATTGTTTGCATCGTCGGGGCCCCCAAAATCTTCCAAAGCTTCCAAAGTTTTTTCGATTTAAAATAACGTACGTGAGAACACCAATCCTAACAAAGTTCATAGTTTTTGACAAAGTTGCAATGTTGCGATGTTTTTTGCACTTCACCAATTTCAAGTTCGGTTAAAACTTGGATAACAGGTGTTTCATGCTCGGTATTTCACATACAGTTATTACTCTTAAAATAATTTTGGATTTTCGATTAACATATCTGGATATATATACATATATAAAACGCGTCCTATTTATATTTATATATATATATATATATATATATATATATATATATATATATATATATATATATATATATATATATGTCGGATGTTGAATTTGTGCAGAGGACAAATTCACATTTGGAGATTTTAAACACTTACATTTATAAGTACAAAGAAAGTATTTTTTTATGAAAAGGTTTATTTTATTACAGTATGTCCGACATAAAGGATCCTCCAGACATAGAGGTCCGGAAATTAGATATTATCGATACTTATATATTCTTAGAATAAAATAAATTGTCGAAAAGTGCAATAAAGAAAAATTGCTTCAAGATTATCAATTAACACAGTAAGTAAGGGTTCGGTCGAAAGAGCACGTGCGGCCTGTACTTAGACGCAAATTGTACGGTACGGATGTTAATAAACCTATTTTTTGTGATATACCAGAGATGGTATATAAATATAATGTAGTAATAGAATGACCCCTTTCCAATATTTTTACAAACATCAAGGAAGGGGGGTGAGTTTCAAAAAGAAAGCAGGATTTTGAGTTCTGAGAGGACAGCACCCGAGTACAGACCGTATCGTGCAGTTGCGTATTAGTATCAACTGAACTCGGCTGAAAGTTCACATGGAAATAGCGTTTGGATTGTTGGTAGCCCTTTTGGACTAGTATAATTAATTATGTTTATTGATGAGATAACCGTGGTATGGCATTTGTTAGTATTATTCGTGTTGTATCTGTATTGTTAACTGGAGCCAACTTACTGTATCGTAGGTTGAACCAACTATTTGTAATTACTGATTGTGAAAGTGGACACCGGGTATTATTGTAGACTAGTGCGTGTTTGTGAAAATGCAGTTTTCAGCTATTGGAAATTGGTAAGTGTTTGTATTTTATAAAAACAACAATGCCTGACAACATATATACTGGTTCAAACGACCATGCTCCCAATTATGCAACTCCGACACATATATATATATATATATATATATATATATATATATATATATATATATATATATATATATATGGGCAGATCCATTACTTTTCGACAAAAACGTGCGCACTCATGTCATCGATTTGGCAGCTGATTTTTTTATCAAAAGTGCCTAGAAAAAAAAGACGATTCCCACAATATGAGCTTCATCCGCTAAAACCCGGCGGGTATGGAATTTTTTGAAATTTTGAAAATGCCTGTTTTTTAGTCATTTTCAGAAGCTCATAGCTTTGGCTCTGAAAAACTTAGAAACTTGAAACAAACGCCATTGTTTTCCTCTCAGTTTCAGAAAAGCAAACAAACTTGATTTACAATCAAAATCTTGTTCCACTGTTAGCTTTTACCCGACCCACTGTTTTAGCTAAAATTTGCCCAATTTCGAAACGCTCTCACGTCAACAGTTTTTTATTTAGAAAGCTATACATGCGCTCATATTTTTTCGTTTTTACGTACTCTATTGATATCTACCATCAGTTTGCCTATTGACTCTTCCCTTTTGATATATGACCTCGCAAAGTCAATCAATTTTTGAAAAATCGCTATTTTCAGATAGCTGTAACTTTTTTCTTCCATTTTTAAATCACTTGAAAATATCAGCAAATATACTTCATCAAGTCCCAAAAACAACCCTGGTAGTTTCAACTTTGGGTTCGAAGTAGTTTACGAGCTATGATTTTTTAAAAATTTCTTGAATTGTGAGAATCGTCTTTTTTTTCTAGGCACTTTTGATAAAAAAATCAGCTGCCAAATCGATGACATGAGTGCGCACGTTTTTGTCGAAAAGTAATGGATCTGCCCATATATATATATATATATATTTTATATATATATATATATATATATATATATATATATATATCACATATACTGAGTGAATCGAACCATATTATATATATATATATATATGTATATATAAATTTTAACGATGGTTTTTTTTACATTTAGTAGATAGTATCGATGGACATTTGAAGAAATTTTCACGAAATTCCAACATTGGTACAAAAATTATAGCTGCATTTCCTTGGAGATAATTCGCTAATAAACAACTTTTGCTTGAAAATTTTTCCCATGAACTCAGTATATACTGGGTATTCCAACAATTACCTCAGTTTGTTGTTACACTACTTGTTTTAAATTTTAAATTAATATTGACTGTTTTAGTCAACTTTAGTTGACATGAGTTAATACTTGTGAATGTATTTGGCAAGATTTATTTGTTGTTTAGCAAGTTTCTCATACAACTGCATTTAACTTCTGGGATAAATACTACTTTTACTATACTTATTGAATATAATATTCAAAATAAAATTCAAAACAAAAAATCTGTCACTCCAGTAAATACTCAAAAATTAAATTATGTTAGACGCAATCAGTCGATGTATGATGGGCTTTTCAGGAAATGTCTAGCCACTACATGTAACTATACTTATAAAAACTTATTGATAAGAAATGTAGGTAATCAGCGAAAAGTTCCCTGTAACGATCCGATATTGAAACTTATGTGAGCGTAGGAGAGGTTATCTGCAACTGTACGGACCACTTTGGGACAATTCACTCTTGTCACTTTTCGACAGTAAAGGCATACTAACCGCATATATTTGCACACTAATAATGGTTTTCATATATTTTTTTTCGATTTATACTGAATCTATTCGATTTTCGAAAAAAAAATCGAAAAGTGTTTCGAACTAAAGTTATTAAGATTCCGAATAATGGATAATTTTGCTCTGCATTCACTATTACAAGAAAAAAATTATTATTTTTTATGAAGCTAGAATATTGAGGACATATGAAGGTAAAATTTAACAAAATAAATTTATCTCTGGCAGAGGTGGCTAGTCCCACAGTATTGGGCGTAGTTATGAGTCAACCTTCCATCAACTAAAAATTATAACAAACTACTGAATCAAATTAGAGGTTATAATCGTTCATTTTCATGGGTATCAGTTGTTGAGTAACAAGAATTACTTTTTAGCGAATTTCCTCCAAAGGAAATGCAGCTATTGTTTTTGTACCAATGTTGGAATTTTGTAAAAATGTCTTCAAATGTCCATCCATCCTACCTATTAGATATTAAAAGTCACCATCGCTAAAATTTGTATATATGTCTATATATATATATATATATATATATATATATATGTACTTTAAAAAAAAAATCGGATGAGGGGAAAGGGGGTTTAGTGGGAGGGGGAAACACAAAATTTGACTATCTCCCTTAATATTTGAAAAATCGAAAAAATTATCAGGAGTTAAGATTTAGGTATTAAGTTTTATCTGTTACACTAATATTTACAGAAACATTTACAATTAAAGATTGAAAGTTAAAATTCTAAATATCTCTGTTCACATTAGAGTTTGAGAAAAATGATGAAGTAATGAATTGTAGCAAACTTGATTTCTACAACTTTACTCCTTATACATTTTTCGATTATTCTAATATTAAGAGAGATATTAAATATTTTGTGTTTGTTTGACACGAATACATGTTAATATATTTTACAATAAAATATATTTTATTGTAAAAATTTAGATTGTCGTTTCCATAGTAACTATAAATTATAATCGTTATACCGTTTCTATTTTGGCTATTAATAAATTTAATTTTTGCAAATACTAAGGTCATGTCAGATATTATATTTCATTTTGATCACACTAAAATTATGACCGCTAGAGAGTGATTTATATATTCTAAGGAAATTCGCTAAGTTGACGCAGCTCCTGCGTAACGAATTTTTTTGACTTTAAGGATGTACGAAAACTTCAGATTAAAAAAGATTAAGGCTTGATTTTTTTACACGTAGGTAGTTGAAGTTCTTATAAATCAACTATAAAAGTTTCAGGGGGGAAGGGGTCTTGAATTAATTATTTAATGTTAAACTTGAGAGTTTTAATGCATTGCTCTTACGGAGAAACCCATATTTTCACACAATGGCTTTCGCTCACATGTCGCCAAACTTTGGGAAAATATTCTTCTTGTCATTCTAAACAAATGTCTCCATGGGCACAAACTTGCCGTTTCAGATATTCCATGTCAAAGTTCCCGATTTTCATTGAATTTTAAGACATGTTATATCCTATGCAATCGTATAATTTACGCTTGAAACGATGACAGGAATGAATCGGTTTCTGCTGCTAAAGGATCAGATTAAGTTACCCATCATTCGCAGAATATCTCTGAATTTTTCCGATTTTTTCGGAGCTTCCTGTTTTAAGTTATGACATCCGGACGGCCCAAAAATGCAATTTTTTGGAATAATTCTTCTTCGAAGTAAAAATTGCGCGTGCCTGTGTGTGCATGTGTGTGTGTCACATATAGTGCCTCAGCTCTTCGTGAAAAGCCCATCTGATTTCGGTGGATTGATTCTAACATGATCTGATCTTCGTAAATTATGAAACTTCGTAAAGTGCCCAAGGGAATAAGGCATTTTATGTAACGTGAAATTTCAATGAAAAAAGCCATTGTATATTAGATTGAAATAAAAAATAATATTCAAAATAAAATTCAAAACAAAAAATCTGTCACTCCAGTAAATACTCAAAAATTATGTTAGACGCAATCAGTCGATGTATGATGGGCTTTTCAGGAAATGTCTAGCCACTACATGTAACTTTTCATGTTTACAGTTTACACCGACGCTTTATGAAATACGTTGGATCTTCGTGAAAAACATATATCACAATGAGACCATGTCATATAAATCAAAGTATTAAGCTGCGCATGCTTATTTAAAATATTTCCTATAAAATAAAAAAAAAACTGTCACTCCAGTAGAGATGAGGTAGATTGTAAAGGCTGCC
This sequence comes from Nineta flava, assembly GCA_963920215.1. Lineage (NCBI taxonomy): Eukaryota > Metazoa > Arthropoda > Insecta > Neuroptera > Chrysopidae > Nineta > Nineta flava. The sequence goes on along the minus strand of OY986043.1, from coordinate 38,022,409 downwards.
CTGGACGGACTACACTTCGACCGTAAGGTCCATTGTGATGCCTTAGGATGTGAGGATATGAGTGGAGTGGAAGGCATTTGTGAGTAGACTAGGAATTGGTAGGGTATGCGGCTGCAGCCGACTATGGTAGGAACTATGCCGATATTCATTTGGAGTTCAAGGAGGAAACTGCAGAAAACCTTCTCAAGCATAGCCGGTTACTTCGTTCTTGTCCATACGCCGACAGTTTAGTCAATTAATCGCCCCTTTTTTTTCATTTTTATATGTGTGGTGGTGACGGACACACAGAGGAACATCCGGAAATTAATTAATTAGAACATTTAATGAATGCCTATACCAAAATATATTTTTTTCTGACTAATATTTCTAACCGTTACAAAACTTGAGAATAAACAGATATTACATCAATACAGGCTATGGACACAAACATAGTTTTTGATACCGCGTCTGTCTGTCTATGAATAAATATATAAATATAAATGTGTTTCGAACAATAAACATTATTTTAAATTTACACCTATATTGTATACGAAATATGTTCATAGAAAGTAATGGTTGGAAGTAATAGTAATAATACTCATTTTATTATTATTAATATGATAAAGAAAGTATTAAAATGTATTTAGTAGTATTGTAATACTAGCTACAGAATGTGTTATAGTTATTGTTTTGTGGCTTCCATATCGATATTATATGTTCGCACAAATTTTTTGGATTTTCATATTATTGGGATCAGCTGACTTAAAAATATTATTGTTTATTTGATTTCATCTTGAACGAATGAACGAAAAAATTGTAATGGTTACTATGTATAACATATTTAGTTGTACGTGTAACAAATTTGGTTGTTCGTAAATATTCATAAAATAATATAAAAACCAAAATTTTTGATTATACACAATACGAGCTGTAATTAAAACAAATAAAGTGGGCGTAAAATTAGTATTATTTCTCCATCAGACAGTCCGATCACCATATATATACATATAGTACATCGCTGCTATGTACAGTGAACAGAGTTTGTTAAGTGCAAATTATTTCATATTATTAAATATGATATATAATTTCAAAAACTTATTAGCTATCAGTCATTGCAAATATTTTCAATTAACAAATTGTGGTATATATTTATCCAGCGGGGAGTGGTCCTTCGAGTGTTACTAAGGGCCATTATTTTCAACGAACTGGTGAGTTTATGTCCGATCCAACCCGTTTGCATTGCAAATTTAAAACTTCCAATTCACAAAGAACATACATATTTTACTTCATATATTGTATCGCTTATGAATATGCTATGGACAAGGGCGTAACGTCTATCAAAGATATTAACTAATGTTCATTTGTTCACCTTAATGTTTGTCAAATTTGAAAAAAAATTCCTTTATCGGTACAAAGTCAACAGTTGATTATCCGTTAACCGTGTAAATCGGCAGTGATTTACTCCTAAATAATGTATTTAGTAGACTTCTACGATATGCAACAAAAATCAAATGTAGATGTCAGCACTGCGTTTGTAAGGTGGTCATAATCAGTCGATGAAATTGCCTTTTTCGTTTTAAATAATACTCTGTACGCAGATTCAAATTTACATTCAATATTAGCAAAACGAATCTCATATTTCATAGGTTTTTCGGCTCAACTATTGAGAATGTGAATTGAGACAGACCATGCCGCAATGAACATTAAAATATGAATAATTGTAATGACACACTCTGTAGAATATCGTTCGCTTTATTAAATGTGAATTTTATGTTTTATTTGGTCTTTGAAAGTAATTTTTAAATGTCATCCATGACGTAATAATAATGTTAGTCGTACCTATGTATATACTGTGATTCTTTTGTTTTCCTTTTTCTTTATATTTTGCTTTGAATAATGAAATCCATTATATATATAAATATATATATATATATATATATATATATATATAATGTATATATGTATATAATGTATATATATATATAATATATAATATATATATATATATATATATATATATATATATATATATATATATATATATATATATATATATATATATATATATATAGGAATATAAAACTAATAAAGTTTAATGATTTATATTAATGTTATATAAAAATGTCAAATATGATGGTAGAAAATTCAATAACATTTTTTGTAGGTATATTAAACATATGATAAGAATATTTTCTTTTTTCCTGACTTGCCAGCTATCTCTGTTATCGAAGTCCACAAACAAACGCGATCGTCAATGGAAAGATGTATCGCAACTGCTTGTCTTGTTTCCTAATCCGAGTTTTTTGGGTGCGATAAAAAATTTGTAAAGTGCGACCGCGATGATCATGAGACAAGGATTGGGTCTATCTCTGATAACAACGCGAACGAAACTACGTACGTTGTTTGTGTACAGGGCTATCTTTCTCACGCTGCGATTCGTTTTCGAGTGTCGAATCATCTTAAGGTTAAAATATTGGCAATATATTAGCAAACATAACATTATGCTGGTTGGCGAAATTGAATTCCACGAGCGTGAGAGGTATATTATATTAACCACTAAAAAATATTAAAATCAGTTCGAGAAATTATCTGTAGTCCTCTCTCGTGAAATATTAAAATCAGTTCGAGAAATATCGAACTGATTAATATATCGAAGCGATTAATAGACTCCCCTTCCCATCGTGGAATTAAATTTCGCCATTTAAGATTTTTTTACACGATGTATGGCAAAAGCTATTTCTTTAAAAAAATTATCAATAATTTGTGGAATTTGAACGAGGAATGTGGCCATATTTTCTGTCTTTGATGATCGTGTTGACATTGAAACAAAACAACGTATGGCAAACACAATTTTAGCAGCGAAAGAACAGAACAGTATCTACGAAGAAGAAGATAATGAAGTGATAGATTCGTATTCAAACTTTGGCATAAAGAATTTCATTTCATATTCATTATAATTATTTTCTCTGAAAAATATCGATAAGTATATAGAAATGAAAAAGAACCTTATTTTATTTGATAACTATGTGTTTGTAAAGATAAGATTAAAGTGAATGTAAAACATTAGCATTAATTTTTTAATACTATAATTAGACAATAAATTGTCACATAAAATTGTTATATGTTTCAATTGCTATTTGTTTCAAACATAAGTAGATTAATGTTTTATTTAATTATCAATCTCATTCCAACTGTACTAGATTCAATTCTTATTTAACGTGTTGCTGTGATGTGTATGTGAATAAATACATACAAATTGTGTTTATGGTATATAATCAACTCTGGCGTAACAGTTTCATTACCAAGGCTACTTGCAATTTGCATTCATTGTAAAGTTAATTTTTTGATATGAGATGTTTAACATAACAATTGGAAGTTTACTCAAGTTAGTCCAGTTCCTACTAATAATACTGGCCGTATACATACAAAATCGTCACGTAGTAACATCGTTGCCAAACATATATTGTTAAACGGAGGTTAATGAATATGAAATCAATTTACCAAAACGAAAATTTCAATATTAGTTATTTTATTTTTAAACGATTAAAACTGAAAATTGATAAACTTGCAATGTCTATTTTATATTCATTTACAAAATTTTTTTGCATGTTACAATAAATCTTCTCACAGTTAGAGAAAAATGATTAGGTAAATAATAAATTACTGTTTGTTTTAATTCTACTTTCTTACGAAGAAGTCTTGTAAGTTTTATAAGGGAAATGATTCTGCTCAAATTGGTGGGGATCGGTTTAATTTATATTATCTCGATAAAAAAACACGATGAAGCTCTAATATGAATAGTTTTGGAGTAAAAGAGATCTATTAACTGTAGATTTATAATGCTCATAAATATTATAAAGGACGTGTAATTGGTTTAGAAGTGATGAATTGTGATATTTGTATAACTAATCTTCTCGTAAAGTTCTGGTAAAAATATACCATATAAAGTAAATTTTGTTTTTGTTAGTGGAAAAATACTTTCCAAAATTATAAATACGTTACCATCAGTACTATCATGTGCCGCCCTCAAAATCATGCAACTCTTATATGCAGTAATTTTTATAAGCCAAATGCGTTCATCTAATAAAAAGTTCTTAAACTGTGTACTAAACACCTAGTATATTCATAGGTTACTATTCTACTTTGTGGTTGAAAAATGTATTATACTTTTTACCCGACCACATTATTTAATTTGTTTGAATTATTTGTAATATTTACGATCTGTACTGTACATGTACTTCACTTATCTTAAGGATACTGTACACGTTGCGATGTTTTCATGTAGGTGTCTGATACACAGTGGAGTTAGTAAAATGTCGAGGAATTCAGTTGACCATGGAGATTGATTACAGGCCAACCCGATTTTAAAAATTCGAAATATTGTGTAACTACTGTGACTTTCGAAAAGAAAGTCACATAAACTTAATGAAACGGGGAGTGACCATATTATATTAAACTAATATCAGTATCCTCATGTTTTTGCTGTAGTTTTGCACCCGCAAGCAATAACGAACAAACCTGCACTATAACTAGCGGAAAACGTGAACAAAAATCGTGACCATTTATCGGCTGGAGATGAAACCTGTACACAAGTATGTAGGTACATATTTTGGCCGTTGTTTTTAATAATCGAGATTGCAGACCGATTGACATCTGAAAATGGAGTAATTAAAGCACTTTATTAGCACGATTCGATGCAGGTATTTAACTATCTTACAGATATCACCAAATTACTCAATTTTTCGGTTACATACAGATGTGGAAAGATGTTACGCCGATACGTGTATGGCGGCTTTTATAATAAGAAGTTATTGTTGGTCTTGCTACCTGTATTGATTTAAATGGACAACACAATTGTTTAAAAAGTATTAAATCTAAAATTTTGTTTTTTAATTTATTTCACGATTTAATGATTTTGAATAATATAATTAAAGTTTTATAACATATCAATATGTCACCATTATGTTGTAACAGTAGTTTATTAATACGTGTGAAAATAGGACTCATAGATTTATGGACTTATAGATTTATATGAACTTATTAAACAACAAACGCTTTAAAAAAATTACGATCTTTCCACAAACGACGATTTCGATTGTTTCTTCTCGAAAAATATTGATTCAGTTTGTATATAGCTAAGTATAAAAGACTCAAATTTCTTTGCGAACTAATATTTTGGCAATATTTTAAATCATTTAAAAGTAATCCGATCGAATGGCCAAGAAAATGTGAAAGACTATATAAATATATATGTATATGTATATGTATATGTATATGTATATGTATATGTATATGTATATGTATATGTATATGTATATGTATATGTATATGTATATGTATATGTATATGTATATGTATATGTATATGTATATGTATATGTATATGTATATGTATATGTATATGTATATGTATATGTATATGTATATGTATATGTATATGTATATGTATATGTATATGTATATGTATATGTATATGTATATGTATATGTATATGTATATGTATATGTATATGTATATGTATATGTATATGTATATGTATATGTATATGTATATGTATATGTATATGTATATGTATATGTATATGTATATGTATATGTATATGTATATGTATATGTATATGTATATGTATATGTATATGTATATGTATATGTATATGTATATGTATATGTATATGTATATGTATATGTATATGTATATGTATATGTATATGTATATGTATATGTATATGTATATGTATATGTATATGTATATGTATATGTATATGTATATGTATATGTATATGTATATGTATATGTATATGTATATGTATATGTATATGTATATGTATATGTATATGTATATGTATATGTATATGTATATGTATATGTATATGTATATGTATATGTATATGTATATGTATATGTATATGTATATGTATATGTATATGTATATGTATATGTATATGTATATGTATATGTATATGTATATGTATATGTATATGTATATGTATATGTATATGTATATGTATATGTATATGTATATGTATATGTATATGTATATGTATATGTATATGTATATGTATATGTATATGTATATGTATATGTATATGTATATGTATATGTATATGTATATGTATATGTATATGTATATGTATATGTATATGTATATGTATATGTATATGTATATGTATATGTATATGTATATGTATATGTATATGTATATGTATATGTATATGTATATGTATATGTATATGTATATGTATATGTATATGTATATGTATATGTATATGTATATGTATATGTATATGTATATGTATATGTATATGTATATGTATATGTATATGTATATGTATATGTATATATATATATATATATATATATATATATATACATATATATACATATATATATTCTACAAATTTTCTTATATATCTTATATATATGTTATTATGCATATGTTGCTGATTACTTGTTTTTTTTGAACATAATTGAATGTTCCCATAGGAATTTTTTCCGCTTTTATTTATACTTGTATTAGTGACATGTTTCAGCTAATATAAGTATTTTCAAACTAATACAAATATAAATAAAATAGCGGAAAAGGAAAATATAGTTTTTGAAAATTAATTTTCTTCTTTATCAAAAATATATATTTTTTAAGTTTCGTGATATATTCATGTACGACGTAATCAGCAACATATACATAATAACATATATAAAAGATATATAAAAGATTCAAATTTTTGGCGACCGGATGTTATATATTTATATATTTAATAATTATTTTTATGCTATTTCTTAGAAAGAAAGATTTGAATGTAGTTCAGTGGAAAACTACTTCATACAGTGGCGGAATTACTGGACAGACAATGTACGCAGATTACACAATATGTTCATCCAGATGTACATCTAGGTTACACTAGAATATTGATAGTTTCAATCAAAAATTTAAGTCAAAAATCCTTTTGAGAACATTATTCGATTATAGAGAATATACATTATATGTCGAAAATATGTTGTCGTTGAGACAAAGGATGTTTTTGCAATCTAGTAAAAGGTGTTACGTATGTAGATGCCTGACTTTTAATTTGGAATAAACGGTTTCGTACACTACAATGGTTCTTCATAATGAACCCAAAGATAACTTCAGCTTTCTTGTTTGGGATACTCTGTATCGGTTTGTTCATGCGCTAATAATTGGAAAAAAATTGGTGAAACAAAATTAATAATATTTAATTATAATATTAATATAAGAAAGAGTTCTTGTGATGCGTTTTAAGATAACTGCAAAGTAATGTTTATGTGTATAAACTTTGAGTAATGAAAAAAATAAGTAGCTAGTCATCTTTTATAAGTAAACCTTTCGTATAACATTGTTATAGTAAATTGACCTTAATTTGTAATAACATCGACACAAAAAACTAGATTTTGCTAATAGTCCAGTCAATGAACGTTGCACCCGTATAATGTTGCACACAGCACCGATTTACACAAGAATTTGGATTTAGGTTATACTTACCCTCTTCTTCAAAGATGACCCTGTGTCGAGGGTTGCATTTACCCTGGGGGTTGATGCCACCCCCCTTTCATGCCACGGGCGTGAAAAATGTCTCATTGAAAATAAGTCCGGGAATAGATGAATTGACTAACTCTAAGCAACTTTTGTTCTGTAAAGTTTTTTCGGAAAGTCAATACTTTTCGACTTATTCGCGAGTGAAAATGTCAATTTTCAACCAGAAAAAACCACGTTTTCAGGCGATTTTTAGCGAAAAACTCAAAACATGAGTATTTATTGAAAAAATTATTCGTATTAAAATTTTAGCTTCTAAAAAAAAGTGGGTTTATGGTGTCTGTGGACCCAATACAAATGGAGTAATAACTTGTTGAAGGTTGGTGATTTTTTTAAAGTGCTTGAAAAATCCTTCTATTTTTATATTTTAAAAAAAGTCCCTAGCATCAAAACTAAGCAAGTTATGACGAAAATAAAGTTGGTCCCTTTTTTTGGGCGACAAAAAAATGTGAAAATCACCCCTTAATTGCCACCCTAATTGAAAATAATCGGTACTACTTCATAATTCACTTTATTAATTTGCTTGTAATATGCTCTAGAAGTTTGACCGGTTTACAGTGCTTAGTTTTGAAAAAAATTGAGCTTGAAGCGAAGAGAACATTTTTGTAATTGTGCAAAAAATTGCCTTTTCTTCAAAATAACTCAAAAACTATTAATGATACGCATAATTTTGTTGAATACATTGTAGGGTACTATTGTAGGTTTTGCTTTTCTGAAAATTTTAGTAGGATAAAAATTGAGTAAGATATGACCGTTTACAGTTTGCATATGTTCGTAAATAGTAACTTGCAGCTCAAACCCTTGCTACTCAACCCTTTTCAAAAATCAGGACTGAAAGAAAAATTAATTTATATGAGCTTATAGCTTGAAAAAAAACCTACAAAACGGTTTTTTAAAGGACTTGATAGCTTAAAAACTAAGCGAGTTATGGGTAAAAAACCAATCACATATTTTTGCAAATATAGGAACATTGATGAATACACATTATACATATATATTTTAGGAACAGGCATACTTATACCTATTTTTGATTGCAAATTTTGATCAGTAGTGGTTGTTTTTAAGGGTTGATAAAATAAATACATTACATTTTAAATAGTGAAAAGATTCTATTATATTTTGAAGTAAAAAAAAAAAAAATTAACTGTAATTTTTCAATTTTTTTGTTTATAAGGGTCGAAACTACTTACAGATAAATGATAAAAAATTAAAACAGTAAAGAAATCTTAATTTAATATCACTATATAAATAAATCATTCCAAGTTACTGGATAAGATTTTTCAACATTATTTTTTAATGATAACTATTCTAGGGGGTGGCTTTTAGGGATCGAAACTGTTTTACAAATACTAAATTATGTCCCTTAATATTAATTGATGTTCATTCAACTTATTTAAAGATGATTTCAATCGATTACACGCTGAAATCTACAATTCTAAAATTACTTTCGAATAGAGGTAGTTTTCACCCCAAAAAAATAAAAAGCAACCCCCGGCACAGGATCATCTTTGAAGTAGAGGATAAGTAGTACCTAAATCAAAACTTTTCTGAAAATCGGTGCTGTTTGGCAAAATTATACAGTATCGCCGTATTTTACCTTCAATGACTGGACTATGAGAAATTTAATATATTTTATAATATTTAAAATATGTTTTATATTTTCTATCCTTGTTTACTTGATATACATAGAGTATGTTGTCCACCGTTTCTGTATTTTACATTTATGAATTTTAAATTTTATTTAATTTTAATTAAATATTAGGTGACGAAGAAAAAGTTCAAAATGTTTTGTTAATTATTTGATTTTGACTAAGTTTTTTGATTTAAACGTCAGTTCATGACAAACTTAAATAAAAATCTTGTATAAAATTGTTCATGTTGCCTATTGTCGCAAACAGAATTAATCATTTTAAACTTTTTTCTATTCAATGAGTAACTAAAACTCATTAATAAAATTATCAATTTTAGTTTATTTTTTTTAGTGCATTGGTCCCTTTTTGCACGTGAAAGTTTTGTTGAAAGTTTTCAAACACATTAACAACAATTGATATACTAAGAATTACGTTGCTGTTCACACGTTGAAATTCACTTTAAAGTTATCAATCGAATGTTTTTAATTCCCTTCTTGTTTATATATTTCTTTCTTTGTCAACCTGTTAGTCACATGGACAAAGTATACCAATCATATGAGAGAAGCTATCACACATACGCGCAAAGTGCACTTAAATATAAAGTTACATTTAAAATTACATCAAAATAGAAACTCTCTATTTTGATATACATACATCAAAAATTTATACCAAAAAAATAATACCTAGCTTGCTCAGCTTGCTCAATCGATTAAAAACTTTCACGTGTAAAAAGTTTATCGAATGTTAAAATTCTAATGTTGGGTAGATTATCATAACACAAATATAAATAGGGTTAAATGGCATAGATAGTTGTTCTGTTGAAAAACCGGACTTTTTCATACCCATCCAGAAGAAAGTGTACAATTCTGGATTTTAATATATATATTGGAATAATTTTTTCTTAAGAATTCACTTCGATTGTAGAATAGTAAAAATTAGTCTTACGAATAAAATCTATGTATTCAAGAAAAAATTCATGTCATAAACTGCTGTAGTATGAGAAATTGGAAATATCTTGGCTTTTTAAGTTTCTGGGAAGAATTAGTGCTCAAATTTGAAACTCTGCCGTGTAATTCATGCGGTTTTTCCAATTTTTTCTGTTGGACTATTGCCTATTGTCGAATAAGAGCTAGCTATAAATGAAAAGTAGGAAAATAGTAAAATCTAACGTATTTATCTAGTATCCAACAACTAAATATTGATTTTATGTCAAACTATGTGTAAAAAAGATAACATTATATCAGTTAAATTTGTTCAAATATTTATTTTAAATTAATATAATATTTTATTGATTTTTAAGTAAATATAAAATGAATTGACATCTGTTTAATATTAAATAACTAATATTAGCTTTTTACACTATAGAGAGTCTTTACAAAAAAATATAACTATCTCTTTTGTTATATGAAAGTGGATTGTATATTAACATTAGTCCCGGCTTTGTAACGGTTGAAAATATTCATCGCAGAAAAAAAATTGGTATAGGTGTTCAAAAATGATCTTATTATTCCATTTCCCAATAGTTGTCCGTCCGGCCGTAGACGATCAAACTATAACTCAACTCAAAAACGAAAAGAGATAGCGAGTTGAAACTTGATATGCGTGTTCTAGATCTATATTTGGGCAAAATGTGCAAAACGATCAATAAAAAAGGTTGTTTTTTTTTAAATAAACAACTTTTGATGTAAACTTTTTTACCTAAATTTGTTGAATTGAGTTTAAAAATCCGCAATGATACACACCTGCTATCTGGTGGTAGAATATATAAATATATATTGTGAACTATATAATGTAGATCCTGTTTACCAGTATCAGTTAATGAATTACATCGTTTAAATAAACACGTGCTTTTTATATTGGAATCTTCCAGAACAAATTACTTTCATTTCAGGCACGATCGTAATCAGAGTTATTGATAAATTATTTTGATCAAACTTGTGTAAAAATATGTAAAACAATTTGAACTTTTTATAAAATAAATTATTATTTGGAATTAAAAAAAAACTTTTTTTGCAGTTAAAAAAGAACCAAATTATGATTTTGTTTTAAAATTTGACATTTCACTATTTTCAAGAGCAATATTATGAATAAAAAAAACTCCTTTCTCAAAACAGACAAATATTCGATTTTTTAAATATTTTTCGTTAAATAAAACAATTCAAGTACTTAAATTACGTTATGGATTCCCAAAAATTATACTGATGGAAAAACATCAAAGCTGTAGAACAACGTCGTTGGACGATTAAAACATCTTCATCTTATAATGTCCTTTTTGATTCATTAACGACTGATAATTACAAACAAAGAAGGATCAATTTAAAAATAGAGTTTTGGAATTCTCTTAATGGCCGAACAATTATTTATACGAGAAATTTTGTATATCCTTTATAGAAAAGCATCGCGTATTCTACAAATTTAATAATAACTAATTTTACAAAAAAAAAACTAAGCGTTTATAAGATATATTTGAAATTCTATAATTCTGCACTTTTGACCATGAAAATATTTAATATAGGCCGGATCGATGGGGACTTTTGACATTTCATTCAAAATGATTATTTTAAGTTCTCTAAAAAAGTTCTTTAAAGTTAGAATGTCAAAGGATTGGGAAGTTATTTGCTTATATAATAAGAACATATTTAGAATTATCTCGTGTTTCAATTTTTGGTTGGCAATTGTAAAATATGGACTTTTAAAATTGCAAGTTTCCTGGTCAGTTGAGACTGAAACTCGATTATAAAATTTCGTATGCTTTTTAAATCGTTACTGTCGTGTTGTAATAAAATGTTATCTCAAATATAATACTTAATAAGAGTGTGATGAACATTTTGATGGCCAATTGGAAATAAAACATCAACTTTTATAAATGAAACAATATTATTAAAAAGACAAAATGATTTTTTTTTATCATGTAGTGAAGAATGTAACGTTTCGATATAAATTGATTTGATTATTTTATTTATTTAGAAGTGGTTTTGTTTTTGTTTTGTATTAATTAAGACTGATATTGTTTAAAAATATTACTTAATATTTTTATTTAGGTTATACGGATGATGATAATATTTATTATAAATACCTCTATATACCCACTACGGACAGAGTATTATGTATCCGATCAAAAACAAAATGTAAAAAAGGGTCGAGTTTTCGGGGAGATAATTCATATCCCAATTAAAACGCCGAGCTATTTATAAAGTAAATAGCGAAAACTGAAATGTGAGAATGTAAGTGCAAAAAAACAAAAAAAAATTGGTTGAAAAATTTATTTCGTAAGTTTTCTCTCAGTATGTTTTTAAAATTTTATTTATATCGGTAAGTAATTTGTTTTCTTTTGATTCAAATATGTTAAATTAAAATTTGCCGCGTTATAAAATTTTAAAACCAACTAAGAGTAAAACTTACGACATAAATTTTTTCAACCAGATTTTTTCTTACTTTTTACTTTGCATTTACATTCTTACATTTTACTTTTCGCTATTTACTTTATAAATAGCTCGGCTCTTTAATTGGGATATCATCACTTTTTAAGGAACAACTATTATATGAAGTATCTCCCCGAAAACTCAGCCCTTTTTTACATGTATGATTTTGATCGGATATCACTACTTTTTGAAAGGCTTAATTATACAAAGCCAAAGGCTTTGTGCAAAACGCTTTATTTGGATAAATGTATAAAGCCCTTTCAATTGATACCCATATCATAGGGGTTATTAAGGAAAATATAAACCTTTTTGCGGCGGCCGCCATATGGGATTTAGAATGACTTCACTTTACATATTGTGGTTTTCTCATGAAGCACTTTTATTTGATACCCATATCATAGGGATTAATGTGGAAATTATCATTTTGCGGCGGCTGCCATATTCGATTTAAGATGACATCCTACACTAATTTAGATATCTTAATAATTTTGAGTCGGCGCCAAAAAATCTCCATCGAAATGGAAGAAGGGTGGATCTGATTTTCGGTTAAAAGTAAAAATTGCCCATTAACGAATTTGAGCTTACTTTTTTGTTCTAGAAAGCACAAACAAAAATTAGCTCTTTATCTGTTTTCGTTCTTGGGTTATTGCGTCCAGAGACAGACGGACATGCGGAAATAGCCGAATTGGGCCATTTTATGAACAAGCATTTATATCAAGGATTAATATTTTCAAACGTTACAAAGTCGGGATTAAACTTAATATACCATGTATACATATACTGGGAATAAAAAGGTAATTTTTGGTGTTTTCCCCATTTTCGGAGTTTTTTCGTTTGAAAACTTAAAGTTTTCTAATTTTTCCTATAAATTTCAAGTTAAAGCAGGTTGAATGCAAAAAAACCGCATTCTTCGAGCATATCTAGAATTGGGTAAAATTTTTCTTAACAAAGAAGGAGGTACTCAATTCAACCTGTATATTTTTTTTAAATGTATGATCACGCATAACTTTTTACAGAGTTGTCCGATTTTGATAATTCTTTTTTTGTTGGATAGGTAATGCTTCAAAGTTGATCCCATATAAATTTGAAAAAATTTAAATTTTAGCCACAAAAAAATAAAAAATAAGAATTCCCAGCGCTTCAACTAAAGAAAAATATCATAAATATAACAATATACGTTCTGTGTGTAGAAAACTATGTGGAAACACTCAATATCTTTGCGCAGTTTGAATGTTCTATTAACCGGCGAAAAAAACGAAGGACGTTCTCAAGTTAGCCCCTATTATTTTTACAGGATATACTTACGATAGGATATATTTCAAAATTGGTACCATATAAATTTGAAGAAACAAAATTTCGCCTCTAAGGGTTGAAAAATAGGGAATGGTTGATTGTTCACCACTGAATCTTCATCTTTGAATCGATTCTGTTGAAACTTGACATACATATATAGTTCTATAGACACTATAAGCCACAAAAAATTAAAAAATAAAACTTTAAAAAAAAAAAATAGAACCGACGAAAGAAGAAAGTAACTAAAAAGCAAAAAATAAATAACTTTGTAACAAAAATTGAAACCTTCTAAAAAAGAAAGGAAACTATAAATAAGTAACTTTTTAGTCTAAGTCCTACGCTAATGTAAATACCTAAATAATTTTGAGTCGGCGCAAACAAACAAAATGTAATATTTACTTTTAACCGAAAATCAGATTCACCCTTCATTTAGATGGAGATTTTTTGGCGTCGACTCAAAATTATTTAGGTATTTACATTAGTGTAGGACTTAGTTAGACTAAAAAGTCACTTTTCTATTTTTTCCTTTCTTTTTTCGAAGGTTTACATTTTTGTTACAAAGTTATTATTTTTTGCTTTACAGTTACTCTCTTCTTTCGTCGGTTCTATTTTTTGTTAAAAAGTTTTATTTTTGATAAAGTTGACAAAGTTACTTTGTTGAATAATTTTAACAATTAGTGTTATCCCTTTGAATTATTCTTAAGTAATGATTACAATGTAACGTGCAAAATACATTTATAGTAAATATATATGTCTACATTTATACTGAATGTATCATTCAATCAGATAGTCTCCAACAAATATCAACGAATCAGAATGGACTAAAACCAAAATTTTTTGTTTTTTTCCCGTTTTTTTAGATGTTGCGTTGGGAAAATTGAATTTTGTCGATCTACAAATAGATTTTGAGATATCCCCCGTCGAATGCAAAAGTTCGCATCCTTCTAAAATCTCTGGAAGTGGCTTAAACTTAGACACATAACTTTAATTTTTGGCTTTCGATATGTTCCGTTGGGAAAATTAAATTTTCCGCATCTTTCTAGCATTTCTGGAAGTGGAGCAACAAAGTTTTAAAAAATAGCGCACACCTATCAATAGGTGTGTTGCTAAATATTAAGTATATATATAGAAAAAGAAAGATATATATTCTATATATAATATATATAGAAAGTTGGGAAAATTGAATTTTGTCGATCTACAAATAGGTTTTGAGATATTTCGCGTCGAATGCAAAAAGCTGCATCCTTCTAGCATTTCTGGATGTGGACCAACAAAGTTTTAAAAAGTCGTGCACAAATCTCACAAGTGGTGTGTTGCTAAATTTTAAGTAAATATATATATATATATATAAAACCTACTTTAATATATATATATGAAATATATATATATATATTTTTAAATATATATGTACAATTATTGTTATTTTTGGAGGCGGTGTCCAAAAGTTATGTGAATTTCTCTATGCTGACACCGCCTCCAAAAATAACAATAATTGTACATATATATTTCAAAATTTTTGCTTAGGTGAACTAAAACTGGCTCAAGAATATGCAATTATTTTTTTACTTTTTAGTGCATTTTTGTTGTAGAATATTTGATTTTTGAAGTCGGGTTTTCATTTTGTCTAAATATGGTTTACTTGTCTAAATATAGGTTGACCAACTAAACGACCTACTAACTTTTAGTACATTTCTTTATAACACATTTTTTTATCCCTGTTTTTTTTTTAGTTTTTAGTGCATTTTTTCAGATTTAAAAAAAAAATTTCGCAGAAATCGGTTATCATATATAAAATGAGGGAGATTTTCCTCGATCTCCCGAGGATCCCTCATCAGAATGCGATTTGGTGCCAATGGGACCAATGGGAAACCAAACCCTTCAAAACAACCAAAAAAAAAAAAAATTCAAAATCGGTACATAAATGACGAATGAGTTCCGAGGTGGCACATATTAAAAAAAAAAAACATACAGACGAATTGAGAACCATCCTCCTTTTTGAAGTCGGGTTAAAAATATGGACCAATCATAGAGCAGCAATATTTCCTATGTTAATTTTATCAAAACAAAAATGCATAAATTTTCCATTTCCCGATATAAATTTCGTGGTTTGATAATTTTCGTGGTTTTGTAACGTTTTGTTTTTCATACGGTTGTAACGTTTTGTTTTTTTGTCACTTTTCACCCAATGCTCGTTCGTTTAGTTATCACCGTTTAGAAAATTTAAAATTTTGGGTTGTACTCTCTACGGGTTTTGATTTGAAAGGAAGAGAGTTCAACTGGGGTGAATGTTAATGGTTTTTATTGATCTGATTTTTTTTTTTTAATCTTACCTCACGTAAAGTTTTTTTTACCTCACGTAAAAAAAAAGAAAGAAAGATTTAAAATTAAAATTTTTATTTAATAAAAAGTTAACTTGGAATCATTTCTGTGATTACATAAAATAAACAACACAGAAATGATTCACAACAACAACAAATTTTTATATACTTTTGAGTAGCAGAAAACAAAATTTTTTGAGAGAGATAGCAGATGATTTGACAATTCTGAATGGATATGAGAGATAAAAAGTGGGGTGATAGTAGGAAGCTAGGTGAAAAAAAAAAAAAAAAAGTTTTTTTTTTTTGGGAGCGGATTTCGGGGGAGACGGATGTATGGTTGAAGCCTGACGATTAGAATAATTTTGAGTAAAGTAAAAATATAAGAATTTAAAAAAGAGTGTGAGCGTAAAAAGAAAAATTAAAAGATAAGTGAAAGTGGTGAGCTGCATCGATTATAGTAATTTGGAAAAATTTTGGGCTGGAGATTCTGGAAAAAAAAAGAAGTTTAATTTTGGATCTTCTTGTTACTCGCCTGCGGGTACAGCTGATTTTCAGCAAATAAGAATAATAGAAAAATAAGTGTATCGAGTTGCTGGCGATTTTTGTTGAAGAAATCTTTATGATTTTGTGGAAGATATATTATCGATCTCCATGCATGTAAGGAGGCCATCTTGGTGTGAGTAAAAATCCTAGGTAAACAACCATATATAAAATATATCACAGCTTCTTTGAACAATATATCACACAATAAAAACAAAATTTTTTAATAGACAGACTTACCATTCATTATATGAATAAACTTGTTCAACAAATTAATTCTAAAGTGTTATACACACAGGTGTTATATTTAAGAACTGTATTAAACACTATACATAAAATAGTTAAAAATTTTTAACTTTCGTTAAATATATATAGTTACAAATCTTTTAAGTGGTCGAATTTGAAACAAATGTTTCTTTGGGATATCCAATTTTGATATCAATTTTTTGAAAATAAAAATTAGAATTTATATGTCAGTATCTGCTTGAACAAAATCCCTAGATATGGAATTTTTGATTATTAGTTTTTTTCATTAGTTGTTTTCAGAATTTTATTTTTTAGTATTAAATTTTTTTTATAATTTACTTGTTTTCTAAATTTCATTTTCAGTTTTTTGGTATTCAAATTTTTTTTATAAATTAGTTGTTTCCTGAATTTCATTTTATTGTATTCAATTTTTATTTTAAATTACTTGTTTTCTGAATTTCATTTTCATTTTTTGTATTCAAATTTTTATTATAATTTAGTTGTTTCTGAACTTAATTTTGAATTTTTTTATTAAATTTTTCTATCATAAAGTAGTTGTTTTATAAAATTAGTTGATTCTAAAGAGTACTAAATACTAAATAAATAGTATTAAATAGTACTAAGAAGTACTAACTAAATACTTTTTTTGTTTAAAAGTAAAAACCATTAACCAACACCGAATAGTGGATGAGTACTTTAGGTTTTCCAGTTTTTTTCCTATAACAAAAAGAACTGGTGGCGCTCAACCAAAAATTTTGAACCCAACCCCGCAATCCGAAGACAATATTGACTAGAACGGGACACAAATGGCGCCCAACGTGGGGCCTATTCAATAACTACTGGGGCCTATTCAATACCTAATAGGGCAATTTTAATTATTAAACGCGGTTTGGGATACTGAATGTGTCACATATTTTTTTAGAATTTTGCTTTTCTACAATTTTTATAATGGAGGTCAATCGACTAGCGAAGGATGAATTGTCGTATGAATTAGCCATTAGGGGAGTAAAGGATTTGGACAATGTCGACGCTATGAGAAAGTGTTTTAGAGAATTGTTAAGGGTTGAGAAGGTTACTGGACATAATGCTAGTTCTTCTTTTTTGGGAACTTTAGTTATGAGTCAAGAATGGGATGAATGTGGAAAAAAATTACAGGAGTTATCGCTGGCCGTGAAAAATTTTTCTGGAGTTAAAGGGGATTCCCTTTACAGATCACTTGACACGAAGCTCATACATGTTTCGGGTAGGCTAGGCCGAATTGACACGTCCCAATTAACTGTTCCGGTGGACTTGTCGGGTAAAATAATTGAGGTGACAACACTTTTGGGTAAATTGACCGATACGGCAACGGATGCTTGGGTAAATAATAGCGTAGGTGACTTGAACAGGTTTGCCGATCAGGATGTTTTTGACCTTACGGGGACTGGCGACGTTGAGACGAATAGAAATCGTGCCAGCACCCCTACTCGGGCTACTGAGTCCCGACCTGAACACCCGGTTCAAATACCGAGTGGAAAACCTTACCCAGTGTTTAAATGGGGGTTGAAATTTAATGGGGATATTTCTAAGACCAGCTTAGCATCTTTTTTAGAAAGAGTGGAAGAGTTGAGTGTTGCTCGGGGAACTAGTGATGCCGAACTGTACACTTGCGCATTAGATTTATTTGAGGGATCGGCATTGAATTGGTACCGCGGTATTCGAAGGGAGGTTCACAATTGGAATGAGCTGAAGGCATTATTGAAAAAGGATTTTCAACCCGAATGTTATGAAGAGGATTTATGGGAAGAAATACGGAATCGTAAACAAGGTAAAGCCGAACGCGTGGTAATATTTTTTGCGATTATGGAAAATTTGTTCCGCCGGCTAAATAATTACCCACCGGAACCCAAACGGTTGGCAGTGCTACAGAAAAATATTCTCCCTGCATACATTGATCGACTAGCACTTCATCCTATAAGTACTGTTGTTGAACTCAAACTAGCTTGTGTTAAACTTGAGGAGGTTTTACAAAAGGTCGGGGGTCTCCAAATAAATAAATTGTCTGAAGCATTAGTCCTGGAACCTGATTTATCAGATACACTCCCACCTCGACAAACCTCTGTGAATATAATCTCTCCCAGTTCTAATACATCTTCTTCCCTATTAAAATGTTGGAACTGTTTTGAAAAGGGGCATAGGTTTAGCCAATGTCCTAGGCCCAGATCTAGGAATCTCTTTTGTTTTAGGTGTGGTGCACGTGATGTTACTGCTGTTAACTGTTTGCGATGCAATACGGGAAATGGATCAGGGGAACGCGTACAATCTGGAGTCAACGACGGCGCTCCCCTGTGAATCCGACTCCGCGTGACGGGAGAGAGTGGGCTGACTGGTTGCAGGTGGTTCGAAATTTTAAACTTCACCATTCTCATGTCCGATCCATTCTGGTGGATAATGTTACTGGCGATAACAGGCCATACGTTAGGCTTATATTAGGCAGCAAAGAGGTGGTCGGGTTATTGGATTCAGGAGCGACAATTTCTATTTTAGGGGATGAAATTTTTAAAAGTTTGAGGGTTTTGGGATATAGAGTAACTCCTTGTTCTGTGGATTCGGTGAATACAGCGGACGGAATTCGGCATCATGTAGAGGGTTCGGTGGAAGTGCCAGTCTCTATGAGCAACACAACTCAAAAATTATGTTTCCTGGTCGTACCTGCGTTGAAGGATAAAATTATTTTGGGAGTGGACTTCTGGATAAAGTTTAAAATAACCTTAGGTACTAAGGGTACAGAATTTGTGTTGACCTCTAACCCCGAAGAGAGTTCGATACCTGCGAAAGTTTCCGCTATTCAAGACAATAATAGCCTTAGTGCGGGGCAGAAGGCTAGTCTCGGTGAAATTATACGGCTCTATAAAGACTTAGATGGAAAATTGGGTCGAACCACGCTGACCCGTCACCATATCGAAACTGGGGATTCAGTGCCAATCAAACAAAGGCATTATCCTTTGTCACCATATATGCTAAAAAAGGTTAACATTGTTTTAGATCAGATGTTAGCGGACGATGTAATAGAGCCCTCAATCAGCCCGTGGTCTTCGCCAACGGTTATCGTGAACAAGCCCTCCGGGGAAATTAGATTATGTTTCGATGGACGGGCTCTGAATAAGGTCACCAAAAAGGACGCATATCCCTTACCGTTCATTAGTAGGATTTTGGATCGATTAAGAGACGCCAAATATATATCTTCCGTCGATTTGAGATCAGCTTTCTGGCAAATTCCACTTACTGAGTCTTCGAAAGAAAAGGTCGCTTTTGTAGTACCCGGTAGAGGCTTGTTCCAATATAAAGTAATGCCCTTCGGGATTTGTAACGCCCCTCAGACACTGCAACGATTGATGGACCGTATCTTTGGCCCCGAATTCGACGATTACATTTTTGTATATTTGGATGACATAGTGATAGTGAACAGCGATTTCGAGTCACACGTACGCTGTCTTCGCGAAGTATTCGATAGGCTAAAAAAGGCCAACCTATCAATTAACTTAGAGAAATGTCAATTTTGTCGCTCTGAATTAGAATATTTAGGTTATGTTGTTGATGAGTTCGGACTCAGAACCGACCCCAAAAAGATAGAGGCCATAATGGAGTATCCCCGGCCCAAAACCACAACCGAGCTTAGGAGATTTTTCGGTCTGGGATCGTGGTATCGTCGGTTTATTGACCACTATTCAGATATTACGGCCCCTCTCACTACGTTAATTTCGGGAACGCATCGAAAAAAACGGGTGGCGATATGTTGGAATGTCGAAGCCGAAGAGGCCTTTCAAACACTAAAATTAAGATTATGTCAGACCCCTGTCTTACGCTGTCCTAACTTTGAATTGGAACTCGCTATACAGTGTGATGCTAGCAACGTAGGACTGGCGGTGGTTTTAACGCAGAAATCAGGAGCAGACGAATATGTTGTTGTGTATGCTAGTCGCACCCTCAGTAGAGCCGAAAGGAAATACTCTGCGACGGAAAGAGAGTGTTTGGCGGTTTTATTTGGAATCGAAAAATATCGTTCCTATATTGAAGGTACTAGATTCAAAGTGATCACGGATCATTTTTCATTGTTATGGCTAAATAATCTACGTGATCCTACAGGCCGTTTAGCTAGATGGGCCGTCAAACTTCAGCAATACGATTTTGAGCTGATTCACCGAAAAGGTCGCGAGAACACGGTACCAGACTCCTTGTCACGTGCCCCGATGGAAGTTTTTTCTATTAAATTAGATATTTCCAACCCTGATCCTTGGTATGCTCGTATGGTGAAGCGTGTTGGTGAAAATCCGACCAAGTATCCGGATTGGAGAATTAATGAGGATCAACTTTTTAAGTTTAATGAGAACAAAACAATTGGGGACGAAAGATGCCAATGGAAGTTGGTAGTCCCTCGTAAAAACCGAGGAGATGTGTTGGTGGAATGCCATGACGAACCATCTGCCTCGCATTTCGGGGTTTTTAAAACGGTAAACCGAGTTTGCCAAAAATATTACTTACTGGCCCAAAATGATTAAAGATATCAAGAATTATGTCTTGAAGTGTGATACTTGTTTGGCTTATAAATCCCGACAATTTACGAAGTTAGGGTTGATGGGAAACTTTTGTAGCGTCACAAGACCATTTCAAATGCTGGCTACTGATCTCTTAGGACCATACCCCCGGTCTTCTAATGGACATCGGTTTGTCCTAGTAGTTTTCGATTGGCTTACAAAGTTCACCCTTCTGTTTCCTTTGCGGGTTGCCACGGCCTCTGCCGTGTCCAAACATCTGGAGAATGATGTTTTCCTGCTATTTGGAGTTCCAAGCATAATTGTATGTGACAACGGTCCTCAATATGTTTCAAAAGCCTTAAAGGATCTGGTAAAAAAATACGACATACCAAAGGTTTGGTACACGGCCCGTTATCACCCCCAACCCAATTTCTCCGAACGGGTTAATAAAACCATTGTCACCGCCATAGCTACGTATATTAAGGAAAAACATAATTCCTGGGACAGGGAGTTACCTCGTATTGCGTGCGCTATTAGGACCGCTGTCCATGAAGGTACCAAAAGTACCCCTTATTTTTTGAATTTTGATCGGGAGATGGTAACATCTGGTAATGAGTATGGAATGCCTCCTGCTAATTGCCATACTATCAAAGAAATTCCCGAAGAGCAGTTCCTCAACGAAATGGTAAATTTAACAGATGTATATAGAGATGTCGTTCAGCGGTTAAAACGGGCTCATGAAAAAAACCGCCGAAATTATAATTTTCGTAGGCGCTCGGTAGAGTTTGAAGTGGGAGATACGGTGTGGAAGAAAAATTTTGTATTATCTGATGCTGCAAAAAACACTTCAGCCAAGCTGTTTCCAAAATTTATCAAATGTCAGATCACGGAAAAGAAATCACCATTAGTGTACCGGTTAAGGGGAGTCGAATCGAATAAAAACTTAGGGCTCTTCCATATTAAGGACTTCAAACCTCATCCCGAAGCCTAAATCAAGAATTGGGTGAACGACCATTGATGGTATGAAAAGTCTTGTGAGGGAAGGGGGATATGTAACGTTTTGTTTTTCATACGGTTGTAACGTTTTGTTTTTTTGTCACTTTTCACCCAATGCTCGTTCGTTTAGTTATCACCGTTTAGAAAATTTAAAATTTTGGGTTGTACTCTCTACGGGTTTTGATTTGAAAGGAAGAGAGTTCAACTGGGGTGAATGTTAATGGTTTTTATTGATCTGATTTTTTTTATATTATTTTACCTCACGTAAAGTTTTAATTTGACTTTTTTGCTCAAAATAGAATATATAATAAAACTTATTTTGACAAAATGGAAACCCGACTTAACAAAAGAAGCACTAAAAAGTAAAAAAATAATTGCATATTCTTGTGCCAATTTTAGTTCACCAAAGCAAAAATTTTTAAATATATATGTACAATTATTGTTATTTTTGGAGGCGGTGTCAACAAAGATAAATTCACATAACTTTTGGACACCGCCTCCAAAAATAACAATAATTGTACATATATATTTAAAAATTTTTGCTTTGGTGAACTAAAATTGGCACAAGAATATGCAATTATTTTTTTACTTTTTAGTGCTTCTTTTGTTAAGTCGGGTTTCCATTTTGTCAAAATAAGTTTTATTTCTCGCTTTTTAGTGACTTTGAAGTTCTATAACTGATTTTATTTGTCTAAATATGGGTAGACCTACTAAACGACCAACTAATTTTTAGTGAATTTTTTTATAACACTTTTTTTTTACCCGTTTTTTTTTTTTTTTTAAATTTTTAATGCATTTTTTTATAACAGATTTTCAGTTTTCTTTACAAGGAATTTGGTTTTTTTTTGTAAAATTTTTTTTTTTTGGGGTCGGTTTTTTTTTTAAGGAAAAATTTTTTTTGAAGTCGGTTTTTAAAAAAATTTTCTTATTTTCCCATTATGAATGAGTATACTTTTTAAAAAAAAAAAAAAAATTTCGCAGAAATCGGTTATCACATATAAAATGAGGATTTTCCTCGATTTTCCGGAGATCCCCTCATCAGAATGCGATTTGGTGACAATGGGACCAATCGGGAATCAAACCCTTTAAAACAAAAAAAAAAAATTCAAAATCGGTTCATAAATGCCGGAGTTCTGAGGTAACAAACATAAAAAAAAAAAAAAAAAAAAAAAAATACAGACGAATTGAGAACCATCCTCCTTTTTTGAAGTCGGGTTAAAAAAAAAGAAAGAAAGATTTAAAATTAAAATTTTTATTTAATAAAAAGTTAACTTGGAATCATTTCTGTGATTACATAAAATAAACAACACAGAAATGATTCACAACAACAACAAATTTTTATATACTTTTGAGTAGCAGAAAACAAAATTTTTTGAGAGAGATAGCAGATGATTTGACAATTCTGAATGGATATGAGAGATAAAAAGTGGGGTGATAGTAGGAAGCTAGGTGAAAAAAAAAAAAAAAAAGTTTTTTTTTTTTGGGAGCGGATTTCGGGGGAGACGGATGTATGGTTGAAGCCTGACGATTAGAATAATTTTGAGTAAAGTAAAAATATAAGAATTTAAAAAAGAGTGTGAGCGTAAAAAGAAAAATTAAAAGATAAGTGAAAGTGGTGAGCTGCATCGATTATAGTAATTTGGAAAAATTTTGGGCTGGAGATTCTGGAAAAAAAAAGAAGTTTAATTTTGGATCTTCTTGTTACTCGCCTGCGGGTACAGCTGATTTTCAGCAAATAAGAATAATAGAAAAATAAGTGTATCGAGTTGCTGGCGATTTTTGTTGAAGAAATCTTTATGATTTTGTGGAAGATATATTATCGATCTCCATGCATGTAAGGAGGCCATCTTGGTGTGAGTAAAAATCCTAGGTAAACAACCATATATAAAATATATCACAGCTTCTTTGAACAATATATCACACAATAAAAACAAAATTTTTTAATAGACAGACTTACCATTCATTATATGAATAAACTTGTTCAACAAATTAATTCTAAAGTGTTATACACACAGGTGTTATATTTAAGAACTGTATTAAACACTATACATAAAATAGTTAAAAATTTTTAACTTTCGTTAAATATATATAGTTACAAATCTTTTAAGTGGTCGAATTTGAAACAAATGTTTCTTTGGGATATCCAATTTTGATATCAATTTTTTGAAAATAAAAATTAGAATTTATATGTCAGTATCTGCTTGAACAAAATCCCTAGATATGGAATTTTTGATTATTAGTTTTTTTCATTAGTTGTTTTCAGAATTTTATTTTTTAGTATTAAATTTTTTTTATAATTTACTTGTTTTCTAAATTTCATTTTCAGTTTTTTGGTATTCAAATTTTTTTTATAAATTAGTTGTTTCCTGAATTTCATTTTATTGTATTCAATTTTTATTTTAAATTACTTGTTTTCTGAATTTCATTTTCATTTTTTGTATTCAAATTTTTATTATAATTTAGTTGTTTCTGAACTTAATTTTGAATTTTTTTATTAAATTTTTCTATCATAAAGTAGTTGTTTTATAAAATTAGTTGATTCTAAAGAGTACTAAATACTAAATAAATAGTATTAAATAGTACTAACTAAGAAGTACTAACTAAATACTTTTTTTGTTTAAAAGTAAAAACCATTAACCAACACCGAATAGTGGATGAGTACTTTAGGTTTTCCAGTTTTTTTCCTGTAACAAAAAGAACTGGTGGCGCTCAACCAAAAATTTTGAACCTAACCCCGCAATCCGAAGACAATATTGACTAGAACGGGACAACTTTCGGCTTTGGCACTATATCTAACTGTATGCCAAATATCAACTTTTAAGGACTTATGGTCTAGGCCCTGGAATTACGATTATGTTCCCAAAAATTATAGGCGTTCCCACTATTTTACGGTTTTTGAACTGAAATAACTAGTTAACCGTTTATTTCTTAACGAAAAGCAAAAACTTGTTCTCTTATAATTCTCTAAATACCTTATATTCGAAAAACCAGCACTGTAGCTTTTTTCGTTCAGAAGATATTTTGGGGTCAAATTCGCTTTGATTTTTCGCGTAGTAATTGTATACTGATATTATCTGGGCGAAGATGTGAAACTTTCAAATGTTCGTTTTATATTATAGGGTAGGATATGAAACTCCATTATATTTGGCTACTTTTTTTCGAGTTTATATAAAATCCCCATACATAATTATATTAAATTAACTTTTCCAAGGAAATTTTATTTTTTTCTCGAAAATTAAGCATGATAGACAGAATATGTAAAAGAGGAAATCAAAATGGAATTTTTTATTATTCAATTTATAAACAATAAAAAAAATTTCGATACACAGGAGCTGCGTCAACTGAGCGAATATTCTCAAAACAAATACACTTCTGGAAATAGATTTTAATTAATTTTTATCTTATTAATGTCCATGGCGATCCGTGACCGCTAGAGTATCTGCAGACACACATATGAATAAATATGCCTGCGTATCTGATTTGCTTTTGATGTTTCAAAGGACAATTTCGTTAATGAATAGAATCGATCAGGGGTAAGGGGCGTAAGATAAATTCATTTAAATACGTTAAAAATATCAATTAACCATGATGACTGATTCTGTAAACTAGAGTTAAAGAAAATATATTAAGATAATGAACGGTAGTAATACTGATTTACTACAACTTAAGTACAGGACCGAGGGGCTTGTTGTAACAATTTTTGGAAAACGCATAACTCTTATCATCAATCCGTTGAATTACCAGAAATTGAACATTGATTGATATTTCCACTTTTCATGTATTAAACCAAATAGGAAAAACAGCAAAACTATTGGTATTCATTTTACAACTTACCCCGCGCTTGGGGTTAGTTGTCAAATATATTGGAGCAGGAAGTAGTAACGTTAATGAAACTTCTCATAACCGTCTTCTTGCACATATTGTTGTCAGATGCGGAAATCCTCTGCTTTTCAATAGCTCATAGATCGTTTGGAAACTATAGCAAATTTATTTGACACTTTTTTTTATAAATTTTATAATAATTTAGTATAATAATTGATTGTATAATAATTTAATGATTGATAGTTTGTGACTTTGTTAAGAATTTACGTTAGTTAAACTATGTACAGTGTCCAATCGAAACAAGTTTTTACAATCGAAACCTAACTTCTACAGTAATTTTTTTTATTTCAAGCCTACGCCTTTTAATTTTAGCTACCTGTAAGTGAATATGTTTTTACATAAAAAGATTTATTTGATAAAGAATTCAAGTTAATTTTTCTTCTTTACCTACTTTTTAATTGTTGAACGAAATCAACCCGATAAGTACGTCGAAAACCACCTTTAACTTAGGTTTTTATTCTATATTTAAATATGCAGTCACTCCACTGATTTTTATTGTTAAAATATCTAATTGACATGAAGAATTTTCCGAAAACACACTGAGCCTTTCAAGTCCATTGAAATTCTGGACTCTAAAAGGATAAAATTATTGACTATTTTTATAAGGTCAAATATGGATAAATTTTTATGTGTGTTTAAATTAGATTACGAAAATAATATGGTTATTGTAAATTGAATTAACTAGTTTTTTCTTATTTTGAAGTACAGAATAGTTTAAATTGAAGAACATAAGAATATTTCTTGGAAACTTTTTGTCTGTCGTGTAATTGTTATTTCGGTCATTACCCTAAGTATTCAAATTGACTCTATACAACACTAAATAAATCTTTTCATTAAATGTTATATCAAATTTAATTAATATTTTTTAAAGTCATTGTTTTTTTTGTAAGTGAAAATTGCGTTGGATGCACCTTGTATACAATTTTTACTGGGCAGTGAATGAGACAGCGTGAGTGTCAGAATTAACTCGGTGACCGATTCAACATGTAATGAATCAATAGTTATTATATTTTTCAAATTGTTTTTTGTAAACCAGCGTCTATTTATTTCCATTGTTAGTATGGTTGCCTTTCGGTTATGTTTTACCAACGGAAGCGACTAGCGTCTACTTACTTTGACATTTAAGTAATATGTCTGAACATTGATAACATTTTTTTGACATCAAATGCTTGATATGAAAAATCATACACATCTAGGGATGGGGAATAGTTATTAGTTCACATATATTAACAAATGCATACATATTAAGTGTCCTCACTGACTGATTTTGACCTGTTTGGAAGCTAAGATGCTGATGGCAATGTATGTACCAGTATTTCATACAATTTTAAATACAGAAACATTGTTTACTAGTTAAGATACGATACTAAGATAATAATGGTATGGGTCCCAGGCAAAGTCTCTCATCAGTGCGACCCAAAAGATTTAATGTGACATTTCCCTTCTTTTTTCCTTGAAAATTTGAACATTGTATAATAATTTTATAAATAGGTGAATCAAAATGATAACGACTATATTGAGTTCAACACAATAGGTACTGTATATATAACAATAATTTATGATAATTATTCCCCATAGACGTTTTCCAACTTGCCCCGCCGGCAATAAACCTAATGTTGTGGTATGAAAATTATTAAAATAATTTTTAGTACCTCAACACATTATTGAAAGAAAACTGTGTTGGAAAACATTTAAGAGAAAATATTTTTCTCTTTAGAGAAAGTAGTTTTTTATTTATTTTTATAATTGCAAAAAGAAAAAAATATCTAGTTTTGATTTATTTTTGATCTAGTGGACGAGCGTTTTAAATGAAAATTCTAACAGAGGGGGTATCACGACGATACTGGTTCGGATCCCAGGCAAACCAATTAAATTTTTAATAAGTTTTATTAATTTTCAGTCCCTCTTAATGCGTCCATGGTTGTTGAGAAACTAATTTGTCTAGAAGAATCTATAAAAAAATATATATGTTTTCAAAAAAAATATTTTCTAAAGTGTCAACAACCTCGTCTCTAGAATGATCCACGGTCGGTATAAAAGTTGTTCGGTTATTATCATCTGTTTGAAGTAAATTATTGTTCGATTAATATCAAAGTTATAAATAAACATTGTTGGATTAACAGTTGGTTTAAAAGTAAAATTTGTTCAAGTACAGTCAGTTGTACATTGTAATATTAAAAGGAGATAGAGACTCATTTAAATTGTGGAAATAAACAAAATATTAATTTAAAATTCTTTTTTTTAATCAAACAAATTCAGGTTGAATAATAGCAAAAGATTTTGTTTTATTTCATTTTTTTCTTCAAATGCGTGTTGTCCAATTGTCATAGATTTAGTAAAGTTTTACTAATATTTGTGTTTTTTTGTGTGTGTGTGTCGACTATCGGAATCTGTTGCAGGTTCTATAACGCTCGTTTAAATCTAAAGAGAGCCAAGATACCGCGACAATGCTGACAGTTTACATAATGTTAGACGACGCACTTGCCGAGTCAGCATAATATGATGGTAACCGAGTCTTTAAAATACCTTCCTAAAATGGATGACACACTGGCTGAGACCAATTCACTAACCTCCGAAACGCTAGGAAAGTCCCTCAAACCATTTCTTTCTACACATGAAACCTTTCAGTAATGATCTTATTACGATCATTACTATATCGGTTATTGGATTATCACAACTCAAGCGTAACTAACTAAATAAAAATAAAAGTTATAAATAACAAGTGAAAATAACAACTTACTGAGTTAATTGTTCAAATACCCGGTACGTATATTCAGAATTTATGTAAAATAGTTTATAACAAAAGTTGTTTATTTTTAAAAAGGAACATTTTTTGTCTCTACATTTATGTTCTACTGTTTCAAAGATGGTCAGTTTTATCCATTTTGCTCAAATACATTCCGATTTTGCTCTGGACATATAAATTCAGCTCGTTATCGTTTTTCCTTTTTTGAGTGATCGTTTCCACAGATGGACATGTGGAAATGGCCGAAGTATGAACACCATATTACGATATTATGAAAACCTATTCCAAAATTTATATCTGAGATCAATATTTTCTAGCGTTACAAAGTCGGGATTAAACTTAATATACCCTTGTATATTTTCATTTACCGGGTATAAAAATAAATCTTAAACAAATTAAAATTAAGATTATGGGGTATTCAGATAATGAGGTAATTGGTAATGAAAACAAAAACTCTTGAAAATTATACATAATTAAAGTTTTCAAAGGCTACAATGTGTTTCAAAATTTATTTGTACGGAAAGTGACTGGTAAATACTATAAAAAATATCTCATTTGCCTGACTTTTGTATAATATTATTTGAAAAGTGGTGCTGCGACGAACACTAAAGAAATCTGTTTAATTATTTATTGCCGTGGCAGCCATAGAACCTTATTTGTGCTTATTATTAGAGTCTATTGGAGACAAATTTAAATTACTAGGTGTTGTAATAATTATTATGTAGTAAAAGGGTGCGTATGATAAAGAAAAAATTTTAAATGTACATTTTTATAAACTTTATTTCACTAGTTTTTGGATAATAATTACTTTTAGATTAAATCGAATGTTTGATTTTTACTGTACTGGTGTTGAACTGAACTAATATCTACTAATAATGATGTGTGACTGTGTTGTCTTGTCCTGCTATATATATATATATATATATATATATATATATATATATATATATATATATATATATGTATGAAATGCATGCGTTCTAGAAGGTGAGCGAAACGCATTGAATATTCTTTACATTACCAGAATATTCGTATAAAGTCTGTCCGCTTCTAGTACGTGCATTATAACAAGAAATTAAAAACAACAAAGTAGTTGGATCATCATTTGAAATCAATAAAATCAGAACAAGTTCAGACATATTACTTAAATGTCAAAGTAAGTAAACGCTAGTCGCTTCCGTTGGTATAACATAACCGAAAGGCAACCATACTAACAATGGAAATAAATAGACGCTAGTTTACAAAAAACAATTTGAAGAACAAGTTCGTTTTAAAATGATAGTATTTGATACTTAACCAAATTATTAAAGAATAAAGGTTGTACGTAAACGTACGTACAACTGTGTAACAAATGAAATGAATGACGCACAGTCTATCTAATCATTAAAATATTAGAAACAAGAAAAGGTGTGAAAGGAAGATTTCACGATGAAAGTCTCGAGATGACGCGTTGCCGGCTGCCGAAATACACAACTATTTAATAAAATATGTATCCAAATTATGACTGTGTGTTCCATATCCAAATTCTGATTGCTTACCTTGGTAGTCGAAATCTGACTGCCTTTTTACTTCATGCTCAGAAGTCAACTCATGCGTTGTGTATTAATATCCTCGCACACGCGCAGATACATATTTAAATGTTTTCAAGCAAGCATTTACCAAGCAAGCAGACAACAAACAATATAGCGGTGATTAGTAAGTCATACGATAAATATGGTATCTATCTAGTAAAATACACGCTGAGAATGAGACTTTCTGTTTAAATTTTTATGAACGGGAGTGTAATTCGTTTCGTCTGACTAAATTTTCAAAAAATAAAAAATTTTACGGTTCGTATTTCTTTACTCATTTATAAGTAATTGCTTTGTTTCATTACAGGTATGGACTTTTGATGGTATCTATATTGGCGAACTAAAAAATACACAGATAAGTCATTTAAACAATATTTTTATGTATATTATTTACCAACAATCCACTTTATTTAAAATTACAACTTTATATTATATAAGCTGTTTCCCGCGACTTCGTCCGCATTTATATACAATGGATTTATATAGCTATCCCCCGTGGTTTGTATAAAATAAATAAAATAAATAAAATAAAAACTAATTTAAAAAAATAAAAAAATGTATTGTTTTAAAAAAATATCTCCATCCAGGCGGATTTGAAGCAGCGACCTATGCATATCTGTATCTATTGAATATATTTTTTTTTCCGACTTACTTAACAAATATCAATATTTAATGCTAGATAGCCTATAGCCTTCCTCATGAATATGGCTATCGAACGCAAAAAGAATTTTTCAAATCGGACTGGCAGTTCCAGAGATTAGCGCTTTTAAACATTAATATATTAGTATAGATTAATCTACCTAGGATAAAATAAATTTTTTAGCTATCTTGCAATAAAAAATAAAACAAGCGGAGTAATTTATATAAATTACGTATCAGCACATAAAAAACTTCAATAAAAATTTTCAATTTATCAGCTTTATAATACTTGTATTATATTAGCGTAACATGCATGTTTCAGCTTTTTAAGAGCTAAAAAAAGCTTTTTCAGTCTGATGATAAAAATATTTTGTATTTTTGAAACCATAAATATGGAATTCCACAAAATAAACCGCTCAAAGTTAAACAATCCATAAGGTCCATTGTGATGCCTTAGGATGTGAGGATGTGAGTGGAATGGAAGGAATTTGTGAGTAGACTAGCAATTGGTAGGATATGCGGCTGCAGCCGACTATGATAGAAACTATGCTGATATTCATCGCTCATGAAGGAAACTGCAGAAAATCTTCTCAAGCATAGCCGGTTACTTCGTTCTTGTCCATACGCCGACAGTTTAGCCAATTAACCGCCCCTTTTTTTATAATTGACAAACTGCCGATGTCGGGTTTCGAACTCATAACCTCCCAGTTTCCAAGTACTGCTACTGCGCAGACATAACGCCTTAGACCGCTCGGCTACTTGGACTGGTCCCTCCAGTAAATGGGCTTTTCTAGCGACTACATGTAACTTTTTATGTGTACGTGTAAACATAAGTTACATCATGATTTACATGTACTACATGTAACTCTTATGAATATGTACTACATGTAACTCTTTGCATGCTGAGCTGCCGTAGATTCCCACCCCAATCCCTTCTTCAGTTTCGGATCCGTCTGTATACGATTCTTTTCTTGAGACAGGGTGGTTCTCCTCCAGTCCACATGTCCTTATTACAGACTACAGTGAAAGGTTTTGAGAAGAAGTATATTTTGGGAAGTATATCTGTGCCCATTTTAAAAACGGGCTCTGAGATGATTGATGTTCCCACGATCCTTGCATGTCCAACCTGTTTTTTTTTTAATCCATTTATAATTGCAAGATAGTCTATAGACTCTGGATCTCGCTTTAGCTTATTATAACAATGTTAAGCGGAGTCAGCCCTAGTATGATTTCCATGGTAGCTGTTGGGTACTGGTCATGAATCCAGTAATGCACATACAGGCTAGTCTTTGAATCCTAGATAGCTTTGTGCATGCTGTTATTTGATTAACCGTTGGCCACCAATCTAGAGCAGTATAGGTTATAATTGGCCAAACTACTGGTGTGTACAGCCAGTGGATCATTTTGGGTTTTAGACCAAAGATTTTTCCACATGCTCTCCTATAAAGTATAAGAGAAGATTTGCTCTTATTTGTTATGTATTCCAGATGAGGGT
Source organism: Nineta flava (assembly GCA_963920215.1). NCBI lineage: Eukaryota > Metazoa > Arthropoda > Insecta > Neuroptera > Chrysopidae > Nineta > Nineta flava. The sequence continues at coordinate 37,989,590 of OY986043.1, read as the reverse complement.
TCCATATTAGTTTAGAGTCTAACATCACTCCTAAGAATTTGGTTTCCCTTGCGATCTGTAGTTTCCCACCGAAAAGGATGGGTGGTTTTATTTTATCCACCTTCTTTTTCTGTGTGAATGGAAATAGTGTGGTCTTGTTAGGGTTTATTTTTAGTCCCTGGTTAATACACCATTCCTGAGTGTATCTTAGAGCGTTTTGCATAAGCTCCGAGATTGTGCTTTCACAGGGTACTAGGATTGTAGTATGCTTCTTGGTTGAGCTTCGTCAGTAACCACAGGAGTTCGTCAAGCTCCACAGGAGTGGCGATAAGACACTATCCTGTGAACGTCCCTTGGTTGCTCTCACAGTTACATACTCTCCAAGATGGAAAGTTTGTATTCTTCTACCTATTAGCATAGAGTTTATCCACCTGAAAAAGGTGTCTGCTACTCCGTGTTGACTTGCCGATTTAACCATGGAATTGTAAGAGGCATTGCCAAATTGCCTCCTAAATGTCAAGAAACACCCACAAGGTGGTTTGTTTCCTTGCGAATCCCCCCTCAATCCTGTATTTGGTTATGGAGGGCTAATTCACAGGATTTTCTGGCTGGCATGAAGCGAATTTCTCGACAGTGCCCCTTGAGTTAAATGAAATCCTATTAGTCTTTCCATTGTCTTTAGTAGAAGTGATGATAGACTAATTGGTCTAAACTCCTTTCCCGTGGAGTGGTTGAGTGTCCCCAGTTTTGGTAAGCAGGTCACTCTTACTCTCTTCCATTCTGTTGGGATATATCCTGTAGCTAGGCTTGCCCTCAATATGTGACCAAGTAAAGTTGCTCGGTTAAAGATGCCAATTAGATTTTGAGTGGTTTATGGTAATCGCCGCTTTCTCCAGCCCTGGCTTGTCGGTAGGAGACCTTGTTTAAACTGCTCTTGAGAAGAATTTTAACTGTACATTGCCACCAAATCAAGAAAATGAATCCGGATCAGTGTCCCGAGTGTATTCCCCGGAGCTAGTGTACTTACCATCGCGCTTATGTAGTGATCTAATGGTGTCAGCGGGTTTCTTCGCTAGGATACGATGGAGTCTTGTAGTCCCTCAGATGTGTTTTCAACTTTTTGACAGAGTTTCCTCCATGAGTTTATTTGTGCTTTTTTCAGAGACTTTTGTATTCAGCAAGGGCTTCATGGTAGTTGTCCCAGTTCTCAATCCTCTGTTAAATAGTTGGCGAAATTTTTGCCTTTGTTTCTTAGATATTTATTCCTTAGGGCAGTTTTCTTAGAAAGAGTTAATTATTGCATGCTGAAGCTCAGTTGCAGTAAGCTCAATATCCAATCCTGTTTTAACTTTTTTCCGGAATGTGGCGAGCTGGAACTTTATTGTCGAATTATATTCATTTCCAATTAGTTCTCCTTGGACCCCGATAGTATAAATTACTTTGGCCCGTTTTTACCTTTACATTCGTCCGTCCATGCCTAGGAGAGGGAAAGAATACTATGTATTTTATGTATTTGTTGTATGTTATGTATTTTGAATATTATGTATTTTTATAAACCTATGCGTAAGTTAAAAGTGATATACATAGTTCACGCTTTGGTAATAAACTCAGTATATACAGAGTAAGAAATTCATTCAGGTTGTTATTTTCACATTCAAATTTCATCTTTTTTCTCAAACACTATCGGTCGGATTTGGAGAAAAATTCCGTAGAAGCTTACGATTAGAATCTAGATAATTTAAATTTCTGTTCGACCTGTTCCGATAATTTTACAGAAGTGATAGATTTTGAGCCTTCCTTTCCATCAATTTAAAATAAAGATTCTTATTTTAACTTTAAACTCTCTGCAACTTTTCCTCAAAAACTGAAGTTTATAGGAAAGTTAAATTGGTTTCTTTTCCATTTACAATAGTTAATTATTATTATGAAAAAGTTACATTTGTCAGATTTTCTATATCTTCAATACAATAAAATTTTCTCGATTTTGTTTCAGTAACAAAAATATTGCAATATCTTACTGACATAAAATTTAAAATAATAATATAGAAGGTTACTTTTGTATCACCTTGTTCTTATTGATTTGGTTAACAACTTCGATGGTGATGAAAAAACATGATTGATCGTTAGTGTTACATTTTTTTTGTGGTTATGTGGTTATGTTTCTATTGTTGTTCAAGAAAAGATTTATTATATTTTTTCCAAATAATCTTCACAAAATTCAATTTTTAATCAATTTAATTTAATTTTTAAAATTAAAAAAAATATATAGGGTAATTCAGGGTTATTTGGTCATAGGTAAAATTGAAAAATATCGTCGTTGGACACCTTATCCGACTCGTTAAAAGGTATACGAGAACAAGTCGATTTGTCTCTGACCGTTAAATTTTTAAATGCCACTAATGAAGTTCACACGAACAATTTCCAAAGTATTTTTTTAATCTGAATATTGTCGTAATTTTTTAACGGTGGGGTAATTTTTCAACAAATTTTTGCAAAATGTTTTCACTGAAACGCTGCCAATAGCTATAAGAAAAAAAGCTATTGGCGATTTATTTCTCTTGTTTTACTTAATATCAAAAAAATATTACGTTACGTAGGAGCTGCTTCAACTTAGCGAATTTCTTTAGAATAGATAAATCACTCTCTAGCGGTTATAATTTTAGTGTGATCAACATGAATTATCATATATGAAATGATTTTAGTATTTGCAAGGTCAATTTTATTACTAAATGGGATATGTCTGTGTGGCATAGGCCAAGGAGAAAGGGGGCATATAGAAAGAAAAAAACACAAAATATGAAATATCTCTCTTAATATTAGAAAGTAAAGGTGCAAAAAATTATAAATTTAAATTTTTTCTCAAATCCTAATGTGAACAGAGATATTATGAATTGTAACTTTCAATCTTAAATTGTAATTTTTTCTGTAAATATTAGTGTAACAGAAAAAATTATAAGAAACAAAATTATAGAAAATCTAATTACCTACAACTTCTAATAAATTTTCCGATTTTTCAAATATTGGAGGGAAATATGCCAAACTTTGAGTTTTCATCTGCCTCTAAACCCTCTCCCCTTTCTCTTGTCCGATTTTATCCAATAAATTGACCTTTCAAATGCCAAAAGCACTTCAAATACCAAAATTCTTTCCAAACAGAATAAAACTGGGCTAGAGAGTCCACAGACACACAAACGTTGATATATATACAGAATGAATCGAACCAGCCGCATAATAGCACAGACTTCCACTTCTTTCCATGATCCTCCCATTGTCGAACAATATCCAATAGTGCAGAATTTTATGTTAAGAAGACGGTCTGTTCATAGCACAAATTTTGTTTTATATGTTGTGTGTTAGCTTGGCCGGACATGGTGTTCTTATGTTGATGTGTGCTTGTGGCCATCACTCTAATTATACTTAAGTCATACAGCTCCGTATATAGTTACATTGGTAATGATTTGTTATTCCGTTGAATTGTTTCACTTAAGTATAATTAGACCCGAGGTTGCAGGCATGCATCAGTATACGAGTGCCATGTCCGTCTGAGCTGGCATATAGTATATATGATGGTATTTTTTTATGAACAGACTGTCTCCCTGATAGGAGGTGTTCTATTGCATGTTGTTGGAAACTGGGAAGATTGTGGAAGGAAGTAGAGGCGTGTGCTATTATGTGACTGGTTCGATTCACTCAGAATAACGATGGTTATTCTTAACATCTAGTAGGTAGGATCGATGGACATTTGAAGCAATTTTTACGAAATTCCATCGTCGGTACAAAAACAATAGCTCCATTTCCATTGAAGGAAATTCGCTAAAAAAGCAGATAATTATTATAATAATAATGAGATTATTAATAAGAGCAATTACATGTAGTTGTGATTGGTATACATGGAGACAAAAAATTTATTTTGTACAAATTAGAGATCATGAAATTAGCAATATTTCCGTTAATATTAGAATTATAGAAAAGATGGCAAATAAACATTTGTTTTAATTTTATTTACTACAACTTTACTTTTGATAAATTTGCCCATTTAACTAGTATTATGAGAGTTATTTCGAACTTTGTGTAGCCTTATAATACTAATCCCTCCCCACTTTCCCCTGGATTGAATGAGGTAAAATACATATATTCAATAAAACCTTTCAATTTTATAAAATTTATATGCACCTTAATAATAATTTTCAGGCGTGGATCCAGAGTGGATCTAGATATTTTTTAAGGTTGGGGGGGGGGGGGGGTTGGTTGTGTTGGTGGTGTCACGGACTAAAAAAAATTAATTAGAATAAGTCAAAAATCGTGTTTTCTTTTAAATTGTAATAAATTTTAAAGAATTTTTATTCTTAAATATTGGAATAGTCAATTTTACAACTGGGAATATAGTTTTAATTAAGTTTAAAAAGTAAATAAATACAATAAGAACAAAAGCTTATAAAGAACTTTAAGATATCAATTGTTATTTATTCGAATAATTGCTCAAGATGATTTTATTCAATTGATAATTGAATTAATTTTCGTCAGTTATTTTTATTCTTAATTTTAAAAAAAATATCATTGAAAATTAATTTGAATAATTAAACTTATATCAAGATTGATTAAACAATAGCATTTTTCAGTAATAATAAATTACGTAACACTCAATGCAAGATTTATTATTTGATTTTATTCCCACCATTTAATTATCTCAATGCAAGATTTGAGCAAGAAGCAATAACATTATAATTAAAAAATTAATTATATTTAATTTTAGTTTGGGGGGGGGGGGATTATGTCCCTCATGACCCCCCTGGATTCGCGCTTGATACTTTTCGAATAACACCTCAACGAATTCTATATCATTTTAGATTCTCGAGATTTCGTGCACCAAAAAAAAAACTGTTTCCGGCTTACGAACCTACAAACACGCAAACAAACTCCACTTAAAAAATGGTATTAGTTAATAGACTTTGGTAACCGTAAAACGTGGATATATGGTGGTATTTTTATTTCGATCTCTTCTCTATACAGGGTAGTTAATGGGTTTGGAAAGCATGTAGTCTGTGTGTATTGCGTAGTAAATCAGATACTTCTTATTAAATACGCTTTAGTGTAGAGAATAATTTTTTTGTTGGTTACATGAATAACAATTACAAAGTAAGATACTCACAAATGTTAATATGGTTCCAATGAGAGGCCACTTTTTTTTCTCATTTTCAATTACTCTATTTTAATAATAAGTTCATTTCCCTTTTATATAATTTTTTTAGATATTAAATTGGTTACTTGAAGTTGTTTTTAGTGGTTTAGTGATTTTTTTAGTGGTTTTAAATAAATTGAAACAATAATGTTTTTTGTTACATTTATTAATATTACAAGTTTTGAACATTAGACTAACTACAACAAAAAATATGGTGTTTACTTCACACGATCTCATGTCCGATAACAATTTTTGAATATGGTAAGGGTTTAGAAATAATTTACTTTTTTTTATTTCATCAAAACATCTCAAAATCAAAATGAAAAAAAAAACAGACTTGAACTAATATTATTTTATGCCATCTAAGATGGAAGAGCGTTAACTTGTTGAAATCCACATTTAATAAATAAAACGGCAAAATGTAATTTTAAGCGTACATTTCTAATTTATTTTATTCAAAATATTTTATTAAATAAAAAGATGTGTGAACCGCCACTTTTTGGTTATTACCAAACACTAAAATTATATTTGACAGAAAATTTGTATTTTCACAAATTATATTGAAACAGGCAAAAACAAATACAGATCAACGTGTCATATTAAATAACAATAACAGAAATTAGCCTAATTTCTCAATAAAAATTAACATTGATTAACATTTACTTAAAATTTTTTAAATAATTGAAGGTGAAAATTTTATAAATATTTGAATTAAATATTATTAATAAAAATAAAGTTTTAAGTTAAGCCATATGGCTTCATGCAGATATGCCTATCTCTTCATCTTTTGCATTTACTATTTCTGTACCTTTAACTACAAATTATGTCTAAATATTTAATTGTCGTAACAAGTAAAATCTAAAAAAGAGATAAAACAAGACGACAACGTTTCATGTAATACAATCTGGGCGAAATACATTATTAAAATCAATAATTTATAAAATCAAAATTTGACCAACAAAAGATCCATAGCTGTAAAAAATTATTCAAGCAAGTTTTAAATTATTAAAAACTTTTAAATTAAAATTCAAAAATTGTAACCCCTTTAGAAGGAACCTGGGATATCCGATGTTAAAACCTTAAACACTGGACGACTGACTGATTTACGTGGAACTTAAAAGAAATGAAAAACTAAAAATTAAAAATTAAATGGAATCTAATGATAAAAATTCGACACATAGCAGCTACGTGGACTAAGCTCAGTTTCCAAATTAAAGTTTTAAAATTAAAATTCAAAAATTGTAACCCCTTTGGAAGGAACCTGGGATATCCGATGTTAAAACCTTAAACACTGGACGACTGACTGATTTACGTGGAACTTAAAAGAAATGAAAAACTAAAAATTAAAAATTAAATGGAATCTAATGATAAAAATTCGACACATAGCAGCTACGTGGACTAAGCTCAGTTTCCAAATTAAAGTTTTAAAATTAAAATTCAAAAATTGTAACCCCTTTGGAAGGAACCTGGGATATCCGATGTTAAAACCTTAAACACTGGACGACTGACTGATTTACGTGGAACTTAAAAGAAATGAAAAACTAAAAATTAAAAATTAAATGGAATCTAATGATAAAAATTCGACACATAGCAGCTACGTGGACTAAGCTCAGTTTCCCAGAAGAGGAATTATAACGAATATGAAAATTACCTCGGTGCCAGTTTTAATACAGATTATTATCAGATTAAAATATAAAATAAAAATTTTTTTGACTTGGAGTAGAGAAATAGTAATTGAAATCATAAATATTTTTATGAATATTAGAAAGACAAAAAAGGGACTAAAATATAAATTGTAAAATTAATTTCCTTCACCTTTATCTGTGCAAATTTTTCTATTTTACTAATATTAAGGGATATACTGCAAATTTTGAGTTTCCCGACTCCTCGTAACTCCATTTTCCCTTGGTCGATTTTGCCCATTGACAAATTTGGATCTTGTCTGATCGAAATAAAATTTGGAATATTACATGCTATCTGTAGTTGAAAGGCCAAATCGTTAATCGACAAAATCGGTCAAAGGAGGAGTTTTAGAAGAAATCCTCTCATCGGTGCTATCGCAAAAGCTAAAAAAATTCGCTGAAAAGTATCTAACTATATTTCGTTGGTTAATAATGCCAAAAATTATAATGAGCCATTATAAGTGAAAGTGGAAGATTTTGTTTATTAACCCGAAAAAGGAGGATGGTTCTCAATTCGTGTATTTTTGTTGTTTTTTATGTGAGTCACCTCAGAACTCCGTCATTTATGAACCGATTTTGAATTTTTTTTTTTGTTTTAAAGGTTTTGTTTCCCATTGGTCCCATTGGCACCAAATCGCATTCTGATGAGGGGATCCCCGGGAAATCGAGGAAAATCCTTATTTTATATGTGATAACCGATTTCTGAGAAATTTTTTATTTTTTTTAAAGGGTATACTCATTCATAATGGGAAAATAAGAAAATTTTTTTAAAAACCGACTTGAAAAAAATTTTTTACAAAAAAAAACCAACCCAAAAAAAAAATTTTTACAAAAAAAATCAAAATGCATGTAAAAAAACTGGAAATCTGTTATAAAAAATGCACTAAAAATTAAAAAAAAATAAAACAACGGATAAAAAAAAATGTGTTATAAAGAAATGCACTAAAAGTTAGTAGGTCGTTTAGTTGGTCTACCCATATTGAGACAAATAAAACTTCAAAGTGAAGTTATAGAACTTCAAAGTCACTAAAAAGCGAGAAATATAACCTATTTTGACAAAATGAAAACCCGACTTCAAAAATCAAATATTCTATAACAAAAAATGCACTAAAAAGTAGTTAGTTCACCTAAGCAAAAATTTTTAAATATATATGTACAATTATTGTTATTTTTGGAGGCGGTGTCCAAAAGTTATGTGAATTTCACACCGACTCCAAAAATAACAATAATTGAACATATATATTTAAAAATTTTTGCTTAGGTGAACTAAAATTAGCACAAGAATTATTTTTTTACTTTTTAGTGCATTTTTTGTTATAGAATATTTGATTTTTGAAGTCGGGTTTCCATTTTGTCAAAATAGGTTGTATTTCTTATTATGAATTCCAGAAAGTATATCTTCAGGAAATGGAGAAGAAAGTTCACCTTACAACCTACCGACCTAAGGTCGGGTGGGTCGTAATTTTGTAATACGTCTCCGCCAATTTGGATCAAAGACACTAAAATGAGTTATGACGCATATCTGCACTCGTCATAATCGTCATCTGTGTGTTTTTTCTAGGGCTAAAATATAGGATCCTTTTCGTAGATGAGATGATCCCCCACCCCTGAGAAATATTGAAAAATTTTTTCACAAAATATGTTTTTATTTAAAAAAAAATTTTTTTTCATAAACTAGTCTTGACTTAATAGTTTTGCTACAATTTCAGTTCAAACATATGTAATTATTCTTAATTACAAAACCACATGTATATGGCATCTTTATACATTACTTTATATTTTTAAACATTTGTACATGTTAAAAGTTAAATAAACTGTAAAATTAAGTGTATTTCTAACAGCTGAGGAAATTACTTTTGAATTAAACTACCTAAAAACGAAATTATTCTTCAGCTGTGAAGTGGAAAATTAATTACTTTTAGATTTGTACAATTTAACAGCTGTTAACACTGGATTAAAAACGATAACGATGAATTTTCAAATAATTAATACAAAATGAACTATATAATTTCCATATGCTATAATTTAAAAATAAGTCTAGAAAATCTTACAAAATGGTGAATATAATTTTATACTTTAATGGTTAATACTCCCTTTGTTTTTAAGAAATGTTAGATATTTATTTTTTTTAATAAATACCTCAAAAAACTAATTAACCAAGTATTCATGTAAAGTAATTTAATTATAATTTTTGTTTTTTTAATATATAATAGATAATTTGTTCTACTTAAATTGTAATAATTTCTATTTATTTTTGTAGTTCAACTTAAAGAACATATACATAATAAAGTAATAAATAATTTAAGTATATATAAACATATATATATACAGGGTGTCATGAAATTCATTCAAGAAAACTATACCACAGTCATAGTGTAACATCACAGAGCGCATAGTGTAAGGAAGTGTGGCCCCAGTAGTGGAGTAGGGCTGCCATGTCAGAGTTCTATATATATGTATATATATGTATATATAAATATATATATATATATATATATACATATATAATATATATATATATATATATATATATATATATATATATATATATATATATATATATATTTATATATGTATGTATATAGGATGAATCTAACCTGCCGCATAATAGCACACACCTCCACTTCGTTCCATGATCCTCCCATTTTCCAACAACATCCAATAGTGGTGTACTTTTTGTGTGTTGTGTGTTGGCTTGGATGTTATTTATTATTTATATGACTAACAGTGTTTGTTTACATATTATGCCATTGTAGTGTGTGTGTTTAAACATCATAGTATTGTATACTCCTTGCCTTACTTTTTTAGTCTGTTTCAAATTGTACACTATTAAAATTTATTTTCAATATACATATCGCAATATCCACTATTGGATGTTGTTGGAAAATGGGAGGATCATGGAAGGAAGTGGAGGCGTGCGCTATTATGCGGCACTTTAGTCCCACGGTAAATATATTATTTTTTGCACAAATATGTACTATAGTAGTACTGTTTCTTAATTGCAGCAACAAAATCGAAATGACAATTTTATTTAACAAATTTTTTCCCATGGGAGAAAAAGTAAAAATTTTGTTGCTAGGATACGTATTAATTTACTTTTTCTACCATGGGAAAAAAATCTACTTTTCTCCAATGGAAGAAATTATTTGGAGGGAGTAAAGTTGTCCTTTCATTCCTGAAAGTGCAGAACATAGTATATTTACCGTGGGACTAATAGATTTTTTCACAACAGGAATATTTTTAGCATTTGAACTTCTTTTTGCTCTCTTACTAAAAGACAGACTTTGTGAGGGTATGTCTCAACAAACTGGGCCCATTAATGAACTCAAAATCTTTGTAACTCTACAAAAATTCGATACGCAGGAGTTGCGTCAACTTAGCGAATTTCCTTAGAATACATAAATATCTCTAGTCACAATTTAAGTCTAATCAAAATGAACTCTCATATTTGATATCATTTTAGTATTTTCAAGGCCAATTTTATTAATAAATACGCATACGTCAAGGGGAAAGAGGGCATAAAGATAGAAGAAAACACAAAATATAAAATATCTCTCTTAATATTGGAACAATCGAAAAAAAGTTTGCTATAATTCATTACCTTATCGCTTTTTCCAAACTCTAATGTGTACAGAGATATTTAGAATTTTACCTTTCAATCTTTAATTGTAAATATTTCTGTAAATATTAGTGTACTAGAAAAATGGTAGGCAACAAAATTACAGTAAAACTTAGTACCTACAACTTAACTCTTGATAAATTTTTCGATTTTTCAAATATTACGGGAGATATACAAAATTTTGTGTTTCCTCCTCCCTTTAAACCCCCGTTTCCCTTGTCAGATTTTACCCATGAACGAACTAGACCTTTAGAATACCAAAAGCGCGTCAAAAATTTCATTGCAATCGGAATAAAACTGTGACCGCTAGACAGTTTTCTATATATATATATATATATATTCAGGGTCAAAAATATCATCTAGCAGGTTCCTTATTGCGAACGCTAGATAGTGACTATAAATTTTTGCAGATTTATTTTATGGGTGATTCAGCAAGACAGGTCGATCAGCGTTGTGCACACGACACTGGTGAAAAGACCAATTGTTGAACAACTCCAAATGTTTTTCCATCAGCACAACGAATTGGTTGCATTTTTAACGACCGCATGTCGTCAAAGCCGATAAGACGCCTGCAGGACAACACGCAAGACGTTTTAATGCGCCAACAATTGATGAAGTCGCTAGAAAATAAAACTAAGAATGTTGTGTATCATAAAGCATTAAGACAGGACAACGTCTGTCGGGTCAGCTAGTATATATATATATATATATATATATATATATATATATATATATATATATATATATATATATATATATACTATCTGACCCGACAGACGTTTTCCTGTCTTAACTATGAAAAACGTCTTGCGTGTTGTCCTGCAGGCGTCTTATCGGCTTTGATGACATGCGGTCGTGAAAAATGCAACAAATTCGTGGTGCTGATGGAAAAACATTTGGAGTTGTACCACAATTGGTCTTTTCACCGATGTCGTGTGCACAACGCTGATCGACCTGTCTCGCTGCATCACCCATAAAATAAATCTGCAAAAATTTATAGTCACTATCCCGCGTTCGCAATAAGGAACCTGCTAGATGATATATTTGACCCTGAATCTGCAAAAGTAAAAATAATAAATAGATAGGATATTGTATAGCGAACTGTTTTTACCACCATGTTGCTCTCAAAATATCTCAGCACTCGCATTCCACCATCAACTTTTTTAAACACATTCACTTTTTTCTGCTTTTGGCTACCGAGCTGCAAATGTACTTTAAGCCATTTCAATTGATACACCATTTCAATTGAAAGCTGCCAATGTATTTTGCATCAGGCACGTGGTGGTAAAAGTTTATTGTTTTTCAATATACTTACCTTGAAACTTGGCTTACATTTTTCTCGAATAACTTTTTTTGCGCCAAATGACGTCATTGGAAAACAATTATTTTATTGCTCGATATGAGTCAAAAAATGTTTAGAATCTGGCCCATTTCCCGAAACCAATGAATGTTGTGGCTCTTCTGGCGGTACCAATTGCGCCAATTTGACTTGACCGCTCGCACAACACCATCCAGGGGCTTCAGTTTTCAACTTAAATGCCTTTCAATATTGACACACAACGTTCATTGGTCCAATAGCAACGATTTGCTGTTAAACGCAACATTTCTTTGTTGTTGATTTCGATTCCATCGATTCCGTTCAACTTCATTCCGCGTTTCGCGTTGATCGTCAGTTTGGTTTGCTCTTGTATATCGTTAAGTTTGTCCATCTAATTGCTCTCTAGCGATCATAATTTTAGTGTCATCAAATTGAAATATAATATCTGATATGATTTTAGTATTTGCAAAAATAATTTATTAATAGCCAAAAAAGAACGATATATAACGATTATTATAATAAAATTTCAAATTCGCCCCTTAACCTAGATCAGTTTTTTGTATTATAAATACGTATTTCGACTACAAAGTAGGCATCATCAGTATAAATTAGCTAGACGTAATTTACTCTTTGACAATTAGAAATAGATAGAAAGTCGAGATCAATAAACAAAAATAAATAGAAAATAAACTAAAATAAATTAAAATATAATAAATTTTAAGTTTTAAAATATAATAAATTTTAAGTTTTAAAATATAATAAATTTTAAATTTTTTTATTGAAATAACTCTTGTTAAAATTTCTTGCATTCACATTTACTCCTGTTAACCTTACTCTTATTAAAATTAATCTTATATTGTCTCAGGATATGTTACTCGTTGCTAACTTGGTGACAGTTTCACTTTGCAGTCGAAATACGTATTTATAATACAAACAACTGATGTAGGTAAAAGGGCGAGTTCTCATTAATTATCATTTGATAATATAATATATAACGATTATTGTTTATAGTTACTATGGAAACGACAATCAAAATTGACATTTCAAAATTAAAACAAAATTTTAATAAAATAATTTTATAGAATTTCATCCAAATCGGTCCAGCCGTTTAGGACCGGGTCCAATTGTGTTTTCAAACCATCCAGGAACCCATTGAAATATACACACAAAATTTCATCCAAATCGGTCTATCTCTTTAAGAGGAGTTAGGTGACAAACACACGTACAGAATAATTATATATATTAAGATTATATTCGTAAGTATAATACAATTGTCGAGAATTGTATCCACGCTAAACTTTCCTGCTATCAATCGCCTCAAACGCTATTTTCGTAGATGTTGTTTCCTTGAATTTCACTAATTTCTCTCCTTAGTCAGATATTGTGAGACGCTTCTCTTGGCACTCTCAAGTTAGGTATAAGGCCTAATAATGCTGACATGATCGTTCGTGCCTTCTGTATTGTTATGTCTATATGCTCTCCGAAAGTGAGTTTAGTGTCCAACCAAATGCTTATTTGCTTGAACGCCTTGCCTGGATGGATCTTGGTGCCTGCTTGATGATGGAACTGCTTCGGTTTTTTGCGTTGCCACCAGCAGTTTCCTTTTCTTCATCCATTTAACCATTCTTAGAACATCGGTCTTCGCGGATTTCAAAGTGTTTTCTCGTTCATGGCCACCACAACCATTGCGACATCGTCAGCAAAGCCCGCCAGCTCTAATCTTTTTGAAGAAAAAGAAAAATTAAATAGAAAATGAAAATGAAAAATTAAAATTTTTAAAAATTATTGTAAGCATAACTTTGAAAATCATGATTTTCATGAAAGAAAATCATGAAAGACTTTTTATGACATGTGTCTCACGCTATTCAAATCATTTGGTTTAATGGCATTTGTGACATTTACTGTGTGATTGTTGTCAAGCCTGTATTTTTTTAATTCACAATTCCATGTCAATTCTGTTTTTTTGTTTTTTCTTTCACTTTTGAGAAAGAGAACTCATGGTTCTCGAAACGTCATGTTGTAATGTGATTTAATTTAATTTTCGTAAATCAGGCAATATTTCTATGTTTATTATTTTAAATATATATCAATTGCCATTATTTTCTATTTAATATATATATATATATATACATAATATACATACTTTGGTATGTGACGTGCTCTCGGTCCGGTTTTTGACATGTCAAGTTCGCTAATGGGCAACATCGGATACGTTTTTCACGATGGACATTTTCGACAAGCACCAGGTTCGATGAACATTTTTCCAATAAATTTTTCCAAAATTAATTTGTCAGTACCCATGTCTTTAATTATGGTTAATTGGGTTTAATTTTTATTCAATTAATTTTTAAATAACAATTTTAATTGAAAATTATTCATACTTATGTTAAAAATACGAATTTTATTTCGGTAGTAAATTTATTATGTATTTTACACTTAAAAACGCATTTTATTTAAATATTATTAAAATACTCAAAACTGTTTAACACCACCACTAATTAATTATTTAAACTGTGTATTTTATGTTTATTGTATTCAAAGTTGTATAGTATATAATTGTACACTACTGTTCAACGAAAATGGATCCCATTTGAGTAAGAAATTAGCTTTTAGCTTTGTACGATGTCTTTATTGAAACTTTAAAAAAAATCAATAAGTAATTCAACTTCATAAATATTAAATTTTTATGCACACCGAGTAATAAACCAGTAGAGTGTGGTTTATTGTTTGGTGTCGCGTTTCCACTAATACATCATATAGTACAGGAAATGGGTTTAAAAATGGGTATTAATGGGCATTTTTATGATATTTCTCCGTCATATTTGCGAATTGCATATTCTTGTAGGGCGGATAGCCCAGATGAAGACCTACTATTGTCCAACCTCCGATTCACCACCCATTTTTTTTCCACGCATTCAAATTTGGCGAAACAGAAAAAAAGAGATTTTTGTATTTTATACTTCTTGCTGTGTGTTATTTTAAAAAAATATTTAAAAATGTTATCTTCTTGTACAAAATCGGGTGTGATAAAAAAAAAATATTTGTAAATTTTAAGGTTAATAGTTTTATTTTTAAAGTTTAAATTGTACAGCATCTAGAATTTAAACGAATTTTAAATATATGGAGTACTGTACACACATTGATGAATGCTATCAAAAAAGATGATCATTAATGTACAGGTGTTCTTGGTATAATGGATTTTCAAAATTTTCACACACTAACATTTCAGAAATTTCTCTTCATTTGGGTCAACTGTGAATTTACAAAATTTCAGGATGCTAGGTCAATATGCTATTTTATATGCTGTCTAGCTATTTTGTTTTATATACATTTCCAAAGCAAAGATCAGTTGTCGTGATCAATATTTTCAAGCGTTACAATGTCGGAACTAAACTTATTATACCCAGTATATCCTTGGGGGTATTGGCCGTTGTGGGAAGTTGTGGGGAATAAACAAAGAGCTTTTTCATTACATTAATAACATTTATTCACATTCTGATCTGTCTTCATATTAGTACACTGAACTCACAGTAATCATGACAGGAGAAGTGAATCTTTGTATTGCTTGACGTTAGCAGTATATAACAACTCTTCCTCCGTCAATTTGTTACTGTTGTTCTACAACAATTACAATTATATAAAATGATTGATAAATTAACATTGATAAATTGATTGATAAATCAACACTGAAATTCTAACTTTGATATAATATGTAAAAGAAAATAAATAAATAATTTGGAAAATAAATCTTATTGAAAAGAAAATTAGATTATTTGTAATATTTTAAGTATTCCTTTGCGAATTTTCTTGCCAGTTTAATGGTTCTTTTCGGCCTTGGGGTTGCTGCGGATGAACAGCCGCTAATATTTAATTTCTCATCATAATTTACTGGTGGTGCTGTCCGACCATCAGAATTGTACTTGTTTCATCGGTGTACGAATGGTGTTCACTGTCGCTACAAATTATGGATGTTTTTGACTCTTCTTGGTTGGCATCTTCACAATTGGCGTTATCCGTAACTGTATGTTCCGTTGTCGGTGCATTGATATCACAGTGATCTAAATTGAAATATGTGTCATCGTGATTTGTTTTAGGGGTTATTGATTGGCCGATTTTTCGTATTTGGTCAACATGGCGCTTCAAGTCCTTCAATCACAAATATTCACTATGTAATGTAATTTCCCGATTATTTTGGTTATTTCTGCGAAGTACCATTTTTCGTTTGTTAGGTAATTTCTCACGGCAACCTTTTCTCCCACATTGAAGGTTCTTTGGACTGTTTGGTCTAGTTGGTTGCTTTTATTGTTGTTTGGGATCATAATGTCCAATCATGACCTTATTTGTCTACCCAGAATTAAAGTTGCTGGCGACTTTCCGGTAGCGGGATGTACAGCTCGGCGATAAGCGAGTAGAATGTTATCTAGTTCTTTTTCCAGATCAGTTTTGCTGCAATTTGTACATTTAATTTTATTTTTTATGGTTTGTACATACCTTTCAGCTTGGCTATTTGTTGCTGAGTGATATGGAGCTTCTTGTTTGTGAACAATTCCGTTAGATTTTAGAATCTCTTTGAATTCATTTGATGTGAATTGTGTACCCCAGTCACTTACAAAAACTGAAAGAATGCCCCAAGTGGCGAATATGTCCCTGCATTTTGTGATGTTTGGTATAATACGTACTTCTGGCCATTTCGAGAATGCGTCGACTAGAATGAAGAAATATCTCCCCATAAATGGTCCCATGAAATCGGCGTGGACTCTATTAAAAGCTTTTCCAGGTGATTCTCAGCAATGAATCGGGTCGTTTTTCTGCGGTTCTGAGCGTACTGATTGACAATTTTTACAATTCGATACTAAATTTTCGATATCTCTGTCCATACCGTTCCACCAGCAGTAACCTCTAGCTACTGACTTCATTTTTGTAATACCAAAGTGTGCTGTGTGTAATTCGTTTAGTACTCTTTTTCGTAAAGTTTTTGGAATGTAAACTCTGATACCACGTAATAAACAATTTTGTTGGATTGTAAATTCTTTTTGATCGATTCCAAATCTATGTTTACCATCACAATCTCTACCATGTTTTAAAGAAAATATTAAAACTTTGAGTTCATCATCTTCTAAAGTTGCTTTTCCTAATTCTTCAACAGTCACTGGTAAATTTTCAGATTTATTTCAATGAGATCAATTTCTTCGATTTCTTGTTTTGTATCCTTGATTGGTAAACGTGACATTGCATCTGCGTTAGCGTTTTCTGCGGATTTTTTGTATCGAATCTCATAAATGAAAGATTCCAAAAATATTGCGTAGTGCTGCATTCGGGTAGCTGACAAAGTAGGTAAACCTTTGTTTGGTGAAAATATTTGTGATAGGGGCTTATTATCTGTTACAAGAATGAATTTTCTGCCGTCAATGTATTGGTAGAATTTTTTTATTCCAAATATAATGGCATATGCTTCTCAATCTATTTGGCTGTACTTCTGTTGAGTTTTATTCAATGTTTGTGACGCATATTGTATCGGTTTTTCATTACCATCCGGAAATTGGTGACTTAGTACAACACCTACTGGTGATGCATCAACTGCTAGTATTAATGGCAGTTTTGGATCGTAATGAACAAGTATTGTGTCAGATTGCATTATTTCTTTGATCTTATTGAAGCTTTGTTCGCACCTTTCCGTCCATTCAAATGTGATGTCGGTTTTTAATAGGTTGTTTATCGGATATATAATAATACTTTACTGTACAAATCGACCGTAGTAATTAATTAAGCCCAAAAATGATCGTACTTCATCTTTATTTTGTGTTCTTGGCATTTCTTGGATAACTTGGATTTTGTCTTTTTTGTATCCCATTTTTATCTATAACATAACCACAGTATGTTATTCTGTCGGCCATGAATTCAGATTTTTCTAGGTTTACTCGCATGTTATATTCGTCTAATCTTTGGAATAATTTCCAGTCTTTCGTAATGTAGTTGATCGTTTGGAGCTGTAACCCGGATGTCATTTTGGAAGACTGTGATGCCAGGAATACCTTTGATGATTGATTCCATTTTATTTTGGAATTTAGCTGCAGCTGGTGATACGCCAAACATTAATCTTTTTGGTTGAAATAACCCTTTATGAGTGTTTAATGTTAGGTATTCTCTGTACTGTTTATGCACTTCCATATGTAGGTATGCTTGATTCAAATCGATTTTCGAATATTTGTCGCCTCCTGACAAGGAAGCGAAAAGTTCGTCTATCGTGGGTAATGGATGTCCGTCAACTTCAATAAATGGGTTTATAGTAACACTATAGTCGCCACAAATTCTTATGTCGCCATTGTTCTTTGGAACGACTTGGAACGAATGGAGGAGCCCATATGCTGGTTTCTTCTTTTTCAAGGATATCATTGGCTACCAATTTGTCTAATTCTTTCTTGACTTTTTCCATCATTGAAAATGGCAGTTTTCTTGTTCTTATGAAAATTGGTGTGGCATTTTCATTGACATGAATGACTGCTTCCATTCCTTTAATTTTTCCGATTGTTTTGGAGAATAAATGTTCATATTTTTTTACCAATGGTTCTAATCTTTTTGAAATATTTTTTTGATTTATCGATGAAATTATGTCACAGTTTTCTTTTAATATGTTTTTCCAACAGATGTGCATTTGTCGTTGCCACTCGCGACCAAGTAGTGGCGCTCGGTTAGATCCAACAATGTATATTTTTAATTTCTTTACGTTACCATTTGATTTGACGTTGACGTATATGAAACCGTAACATTTGATTTTTATACCACAATAGCTTTCCAGTTCCGTATCGTTTTGGTGAATTGGCAGTTTTCCAAATAATTTTTTTGCGGCCGTTTTGCTGATTACTGTTACGGGTGCACCCGTATAAATTTTAAAAGAAATAAGTTTATTATTTATATTTGATTTGCAAAACAATTTTGACCGAAATTCATTGTTGGTTTTACTCCCTGTTATTTGTAGTAGTTCATCGACGGTTTGTTGGTCACTGTCTTCATTGTTTTCTTCGAGTAGATTCGTTTGGTTTTGTTTTTGTAATTGCATGCAAACTTTTTTCAGATGACGCGTTGACAGAACCCGCATTAAGTGTTTTTGTGAAAGCATTTGTCGGCTCTGTGGTTCAAATCACCACATCGGTAGCAACAATTTTTTATCGGGAAACCTTGTTTAAGATTTTTTTTGTTTTCCGGTTGTTTTTCTGATTGAGTTTTCTTTTTTTCCTTAATTTTTACAAAATTTACATCTTCTTTTGGTCGAGTACCCATTTCGTCTCCTGCTTTTTCGGAAATTCCATAGCTGTAGCTTTTCCTAGAGCATTTTTTAGTGTTAAATTTCTTTCTTCGAGTGAACGATTTTGAATTCGTTGTGTGCGTAGGCCAAAAACAAACTGGTTTCTTATGGCTGTATGTGTCAAAATTACATTCTTCCGACATTTTTCTCAGGCTAATCAAGAATTCGTTGATTCATTTTCTTTTTGTTTGCGAAGATGAAATTTATAATTTTCAACTATTTCTAGGGGTTCTGGTTCATGAAATTCTTTTATAGTGTTAACTATTTCTTGGTATGTTTTGCTGTTGGGTTTTTCTGGAGTAAGTTTATCGCAAAGTGTATCGTAGGTTTCAGCGCCCATGTAATGGATTAATAGGTGCTTTTTTTTCTCTTCTGCTACTTCGAATAATTCAAAAGCAGCTTCAATTCTTTCAATCCATCTTGACCACGAAGTGTGCTTGTCGTATGGTTCAATAAGGAAAGGTTACAAATATTGTTTGAATTCTATCCTCTTCACCCATTGTTGATAATGCAATATTTCGGAATAATTGTATTTACAATGCAATTTTCTTGAAGTGAATAACGTGTTTGTTGCGTTTTGTGATGTAGTTTATTGTATATCACCACGTGTTTTACTTAACCTCACTTTTTGTTTTGAACTTGTAATTGTTAATAATATGTATTATTTATGTTTTATTATACTTTATTTGCACTGTTTTTATCCTCGTCGCCATTCTGTTATATCTTGGGGGATATTGGCCGTTGTAGGAAGTTGAAATAAACAAAGAGCTTTTTCATTACATTAATTACGTTTATTCACATTCTGATCTGTCTTCATATTAGTCCACTGAACTCACAGTAATCATGACAGGAGAAGTGCATCTTTATATCACCTGACGTTAGCAGTATATAATATACGGGTATAGTTCCGACGTTGTAACGGTTGAAAATATCGATCACGCTAACTCAAAGACGAAAAAACATAACGAACTGAACTTTTGTGTCTGTATTCTAGAGCAAAAAAGTAAGGTCAAGTTCAACCGCTTCGCGTAACCAATGCTTCGCGTTCACTAACGTTTCGCATTTACTTTTGCTTCGCGTTAACTAACGCTTCGCGAACTTTTCTTCTCTACGTTATATCTACTTTGTTAATTTCTACAAACAAAGATAAAAGTTTTTACTAACCTGCAAGAAATCGACGAAATTTAAAACTGAAACTATTGAACGCATATTTCTTTCCAAATTTCATGTAGTTATTGCAAAGAGTTGACTATAAATCATTTCACCTGGGCTCAAAGTTTACAAACTTGAGTGTACATTTACATTTTACAAATAACAGTTTTTGGATTAAATTAATTTAAAAAAACTGAAGAGGAGGTTATACATTCATAACCAGTTACTCTTAATTTGTATTTATTATTCATAACAGTAGATTTTAATTTCAATCTTTTTTTGCTATTAACGAATAATTAATTATTATTAATCGAATTAAAAACACAGTCAATAAAGGTGAGATAAATTAATTAAATTTTTTTGTATTTAATTTTCTAGATTTTGTTTGATGATTTTAATTTTCTCACAAATACGATAAAAGACGGAATGGACACTATGGAGCGTAGATGAATAATTCCCGATGTAATTATAGTTTTAATATACATAATAATGACCCAGCTTCGGAAAAAAAAGCTGGTTTATGAAACTGTAAAATTCTTCAGCGAACCGAGTACAAAAATTTTACGCAAGTGCCAAATTTCACGAAAAACAGTTGCTCATGAATATTTGCTTAAAGGTCTTTTTTACAGAAAAATTTTATTTTATCACTTTTGTAGCTTAGGCAATGTTAATTAATTTTATACTGGTTACCAATTACAACCCACTTTCCTGGAGTTGAATTTAAAGCTACAACCTCTAATGCAATTACAAAATTACAAATGTTATTACAAAGATTATTCAAGATTATGCCTGGAACAGGTGGTTGTTTTTATGAAAAAAAGTCATCATATTTCTTTTGTAGGAAATTTTCTGAATTACAAAATGTTTTATATTCTTCTTGTGTCAATTTTAGTTCACCTAAGCAAAAACTTCATATTCTTGTGCCAATTTTAGTTCACCTAAGCAAAAATTTTTAAATATATATGTACAATTATTATTTTTGGAGTCGGTGTCAGCATAGAGAAATTCACATAAAATTTGGACACCGCCTCCAAAAATAACAATTATTGTACATATATATTTAAAATTTTTTGCTTAGGTGAACTAAAATTGGCCCAAGAATATGCAATTATTTTTTTACTTTTTAGTGCATTTTTTGTTATAGAATATTTGTTATTATTTTTGTTATAGTGCATTTTTTTATAACAGATTTTCAATTTTTTTTACAAGCATTTTTTTTTTTTTTTTAAATTTTCTTATCACATATAAAATGAGAGTTTTTCTCGATTTCCAGGGGATCCCTTTATCAGAATGCGATTTGGTGACAATGGGACCAATCGGAAATCAAACTCTTTAAAACAAGAAAAAAAATTCAAAATCGGTTAATAAATGACGGAGTTAACAAACATAAAAAAAATAATAAAAAAAGTACAGAAGAATTGAGACAATCCTCCTTTTTGAAGTCGGGTTAAAAAAAGGTGTAACAATGAAAGTTTTTTTTCGGATTCTACTTCTTTTGAAACGTAAAACCTCACATTTTAAGAGAAAGTTAATTTTTTTTATTTAGATACGATTACATAAGTTTATTTTATTTATTGCATACATAAAATCAGTGCCGGATGGTGAACTAAAACAGCAGCTTTAGAAAATTTATTTTTGGAATGTTCCAGACAGCTTTCTGCTGTCATTAGAAGCAGCCACATCTGTTTTAAGCAGCTCAGCGAACTGCATCTGTTTGTCGCCTAGGCTTTCTTACAAATCGTGTGGACGTATCCAAATTGAGGTATTGCCAACTTAATACGGCGACGACATACTGTACGGTGTGCCCATCGCTCACTTTAAAAATGTACTAAAATTATAAATAATGATTGTAGATATGGATCCCACTGTCTAATGATTATTAATAATTGCCATACCGTACCTATCTTACTTTATCAATTTTTTTGGGTTGCTTGGGCCCTACAATGTGTGGAGCTCGTAGTATTTGCTAGTATTTGCTACGTGGCAAATCTGGCACTGCATAAATTGCTACTGCATAAACTAAAAGAGACGTGTGTATATGAAATAATCCAGATTCTAGATACTATTTTTTTTAAAGTTATGTGTTAAAAAAATCAATTTTCAATGTCTAATACTCTGAGTAGAAATATTTTCTTGGGCAAGACCCAATAATATCAATAGGAATGATACTGATGTTTCACGAGGCACGAGGCGAGGCGAGGTTTTGGTATCACCTCGCCTCGCCTCGCTTTTTTAAATACAACCTCGCCTCGCCTCGCCTCGGCAGAGGCAGAATGTTGGTTTGCCTCGCCTCGCCTCGGTTGGGTCAGCTATCAGCGGGAAAATTTTTACTAACTTTGACTTATTTTGCATGAATGTACATAATATGGTAAAAAAAACTTATATATATATACATATGTATATAAATTTTAGAGACGATGACTTTCGACATCTACTAGGTAGGATCGCTGGACATTTGAAAAATATTTGCCAAATAATCTATCTATTGCTTCATGTATCACTGTATTATTTTTTTTTAAATTTACTTTTTGTAAATTTGCCTCGGCCGAGGCAAATTCCGAGGTTTTTGGGACAATATACCTCGCCTCGCCTCGCCTCGTCCCTCGGTTACGAGGCATGAGGCGAGGCGAGGTTACCTCGTAGCCTCGGTGAAACACTAAATGATACGCAAATAAAATAAAATCCTGGTCCAACTTAACAATACTTTGTTATATTAATAATCACGTCATTGCGTTTTTGTGTGCGTGTATTCGATACACAAATAGGCTTATATAATATACAACGAAATTACATTTCAAATTTTGCCCTGATTCCTAGAACATTTGTTTGTATTTTATAAAGTTTGTGAGACACGCACTAAATTAGCAACAAGCATCATATCTCTGAATCCATATCCCAGAGATAGTTACGATAAGCTAATTCATACTGATGATGACTTCATTGTAGTCGAAATACGTATTTATAAAATACACACAAATGTTCTAGGAATTGGGACAAAATTTGAAATATAATTACAAAAAACCTAGAGTTCTCTTTGATTATTTTAATAATCATTAATGTACAACGATTCAAATAAATTAATACAAAATTTTTACAATAATATTGAAAGAAATGAAATCACTCCCAACATGCGTACTAAATAGGAGTTCCATTCTGGGTTCTAAATATTGTTACTATAGAAGACTATAGCGTATACCCGACACATTTCATTGTCATTGAATTTATTAATTAAATTAAATACTGATATGAAAAAATTAACTCGTCAACCAGGAATCGAACCTCGGGCCTCTGGATATCTAGTCCAGTGTGCTTCCTGGTTGACGAGTTAATTTTTTCATATCAGTATTTATCAAACATTGTATGTTGACACGAAAGTATACACAAATAAACAAATATTAAATAAAAATATCACTTCAACAGAAGTTAATACTGTCTAATAAATATATAAAAAATATATATATAAAAAAATTTGCCACAAAATAAAATTTAGTTATCATCGTTTTGTTGATATTTGCAAGGGGAATTTATAGGTAAACACAAAATGACTATCTCCCTTAAATTGGTAAAATGGAAAATATAAGATGAGTGTAGTTGTAGGAAATTAATTTTACCTCAATTAATCTGACCATTTTTTCTGTAACTTTCATGTTTACAAAAATATATTTACGATTTTATATAATATTATTATAATTTATTCTCCGAGAAAATTGCTAAGGTCCAACGTAGCTTCCTCCTAGCAAAGAATATAGTTCTTGCAAAGGTTGCAAAAATTTACAAAGATAATTGAATTCTTGATGTAAACACTATTAGGGGCTGTTATAAAATATCCTAAAGTCCTAAAGAATATTTATTAGTTTCAACTAATAGGAATTCTAAAAAAAATTTGTGCTTCTCCTAGGCATTGCAGTACCTTGTCGTAGGTGGAGAAGCTTGAGTGTTATCGGCAAACTATGTTATTGGCAGGAATATCCATACAGGACAGGATAATCTTGAGAAGATAGACTAAGAAACCATGCAAACCCAAGCTTCGGTGCGAGGCATAGTGCCCAGAGAACTAGCCGAAGGCTATGGCTAAAAGATTAAATGCTCTCTTGAAAAATCCCTTTAGAGTAACTGGCAAACTCCATAGTATAAATTTCCTTCCCATCAAGGGGCCGATATGGTAGTAGATGCCCGATTTACTCGTGAAACCACAGTAAGGCAGGCTTCGCTTTTTTCTGTCGAAATGTGCTGGCAAGGGGAATCTCCATAGTCCTAGTTCAGGAAACTTGGACTGTGAACCATAAGATTCTTGGACTAGGAAGTGCTGGAGGACAAACTATTTATAATAAAACTTCAGAGAAATCCAGAACTTACATTTATGCAAGGAAGGGCATCAATGTTTTGCCGCTGATAGAGTTTTGTCTGAAAGACCTCACGGCGCTAAAACTAAAATACAACATGGGAAACGAAACTGAGTGGTAGTCATTGCTTCGGTCTACCTACGCTATGATACTCCACCACCAACTTCGCAGTTGAAAGACTTGATACAGTATTATGAGGCAAAAAACCACCAACTGATCATGGGCGCTAATCATACTGCAAGGGGAGTACTAACTCAAATGGTGAGTACCTCTTTGATTATATTATAGCTAATAACTTAAATATTGTTAATCAAGGCAACAATCCCACTTTTATTAACGGAATTCTGCAGGAATTCATAGATGTAACACTGAGTACTTATAAAATCAGTGGCAAAATCAAGAAATGGCTAGTATCCAATGAACCATCTGCATAGGATCACAGACAAATGTATTACAATTTGTAGGCAAAAACAGACCAATATAATATATAATATGTAATATACACTATCGGGATCCGAGGAAACCAAATTGGGACGAATATAACCCAGTTTTTTTACAAAAGTGAGAAAATGATTGGCATTTATTTATTGGGTAAGTTTCTCAGGCGCAGGGTTTTCATATTTTACTTACTGCAGTTGTTTAAGAAAACTTAGTCATTTTATGGACCGTACCAACCAAATTTCATAATCGAAATCATCTGTTGACTGCTTAGAATTAACCGACAACATTTGGTTTCATGTGCACCAAAAATCCCTTTGGAAATTTTCGACTCTTGTATGTTTAAGAAAAGCACACCACTAACTGGCCACATACGTTTTCGTATACTTCCAGCATCCCAATACACAAATTGAAAGAAAAAATAGCAAATCGACTTTGGCTTACTAAAACCCGGCTAGTATATATTGTATTTTGTGTTTATTTAAATGTAGAATATTAATTTTAAATTCAGTGAAATTTGTTTAATATGTATGAAATGTATGTATTTTATAAACTCCTATTTTGACAAAATGGAAACCCGACTTCAAAAATCAAATATTCTAAAACAAGTATTTTGTTTATTTTTTTGTAAAAAATTTTTTTTTGGGGTCGGTTTTTTTGTAAAAAATTTTCTTGAAGTCGGTTTTTAAAAAAAATTTCTTATTTTCCCATTATGAAAGAGTATATCCTTTCAAAAAAAAAAAATTTCGCAGAAAACGGTTATCACATATAAAATGAGGGTTTTTCTCGATTTCCAGGGGATCCCTTTATCAGAATGCGATTTGGTGACAATGGGACCAATCGGAAATCAAACTCTTTAAAACAAGAAAAAAAATTCAAAATCGGTTAATAAATGACGGAGTTTTGAGGTAACACAAATTAAAAATTAAAAATAAAAAAATAAATAAATAAAAATACAGACGAATTTAGAACCATCCTCCTTTTTGAAGTCGGGTTAAAAAACATATAATTATCATTAATACTGGTATAGTTTAAATTTTATATTTTTAATTAATATTATGAAATATTATTGTAATATTTATAAACAAAAATTTCATTACAATTTCACATGCAAATTGGTGATTACTACAAACCGATTTTTTTTCTTTCAAATATTCATGTAACTTTGCTTATGGTTTTTACAATTTATAAGTTTTCATTAGTTTTTACAGACACTCCCGTTAAAATAAATGAACCAACCTGAAATGTTAATTTTCATACATTTCATAAAACTCCTCACTGTTGTAACTCTTTGTATAATGTATAATTTTATTATTATATTCACCAAATATATTTGTACCCAATATCAATGTTCTTTATTTATTGTATTGATATCAGTGTATATGTTACCTTCTTCAATTTTTTATATATAACAAAAATATTTAGCACAGGTATAATTGACAGATGAGTATCAAAAACTATTCTGTCGCACTGTTTTTTTATTAATCCTTTCTACATGCTGCACTGATTGTACATAGGAATTTTTCTATGCAGAACTATGGTTCCAATTTTTACAGAAATTTTTTTAAAATCATTTGAAAACATTGTTTTCGAACGAAATAAACTTTTTTCATATTGTTTGACTACCTTCAAGCATAAAAGATTTTTGGACTTTTTAAAATAAAATTGATATTTTAGAAAGTATAAATTTTTAAGCATAAAAAAGTCACAAATTTCAAAATCACTGTGAAAAAATTGCATTTTTACAATCAGTACAATGAAAGAAAAAAATTGTATAGCAAAAATCGCATCAATAGATTTTGATACGATATTATCCGATTGGATATTATGATACTTAGCCTTAGTCTTAGCCTATGCTATAATATTATTTAAGTATGTTTATATATTACTACTATTATTATTATTATTACTATTAACATGTTTTTATGAGTCACTCAATTGATGTTTAAATTGTATTGGTATATACATATATCGGATATTGTAATGACGGTAATTTCGTCAAAACTTAAAGATTCTAAAAATTTTTTTATTCAATATTTAACAGGGATACGCGTATTTAAAACATTACTTTTGAGGACACGAAACATATTTTTTTAAACTTTTTGATGAATAGATTTTAAAAATTATACGAATAAAAGTTGTTTTGTTCTTAGTCGGATATCTTATAGTGATCTTACTTTTTATTTTTTTTATTGTTCTTAAATTTTTTCTTAAACCTATGTTGCTCAAAAAAAGCAATCTTAGCCAATATAGACTTAATTACTCAGTTTAAATGTTTGTTTTCGTCAGCTATCCGATTTTGTCAAAAGAGGATCCCCTTTGAAAAGTAGACCTTCAAATAACCTTGAAGGTCCTGGTGTTAAGTTCAAAGTTCATTCAGATCATTTTAACCAAAAACGAAATCAAAATTTCCTTGAAGAAATATTTAAGTGCCTAAATGGGCATTCTGTACAAATCTCAAAAAATGAATGAATATGATTTATATTATTTATTTCAAAATTTCAATGTTATCCATTTGTTATTGTATTTAATATTAATATGAGTTATTATATTTTTTGTATATAAATATAACAAATGTAAGTCATATATTTATTAAGTGTTTAAAATGAAATGGAAATAAAACTTAATTAATATTTTTTTAGAGAACAAACATTTTAATAACTACTGTGTATTAAACAGAATAAGCCTATAAAAATAAATGTAATGTAAATATATATAAAGTGTTATATCTTTCTCTTATATATAAAGATTAAATAATATGTTGTATCTGTAAAAAACATTTACTACAAGAGTAATCAAAATTGTGAGTTTCTTTTGTATAATTATACATTATACAAAAGTGAGGAGTTTTATGAAATGTAGGAAAATTAACATTTCAAGTTGGTTTATTCTTTTGAACGGGAGTGTAAGTATATTTACGATAAAATATATATCTACAACTTGGCAGTAAATTATGTTCCAAAATTATCGATTCCCAACGGTGACAATTTGTCAATTAATTTACAAAAAAAAAATTATTGGGGCGGTTAATTAAAATTAATAATTTGATTAATTGACTAAACTGTCGGCGTATGGACAAGAACGAAAGTAACCGGCTATATTTGTGAAAGTTTTCTGCAGGTTTCTTTCGCAAATTCCAGATTAATATCGGCATAGTTTCTATCAAAGTCGGCTGCAGTCGCACAACCTACTAATTCGTCGTCTACATACAAATTCTTTGTCCTCCGCCCACATCTTTAATGTATAGGTATCACAACGGACCTTATGGGCTAAGCGTGTCCCGTCCGGCATATCCCCTACAACCAAACCTAACCTTACCTTTGGTTTTTTTAACTACAAAAGTCCCCAAATCGAATAATGTACAAAATTAGGACTGAAATAATGTATGAAATATATTAATCGGAAAGAGAAAGAATTCAAAAAGTACAACACGAAAATTAATTCGTTTGTTTAAATTCACGTTTTAAGGTGTCTATAAAATTTTGTTTCTTAAGTCATTCTGCATATTGTACTCCGCGTAACGTGATTGGAATTAAAAGGAACGTAATTTGTAGCAGATATAGCAATTCTGATTTAACTGTAATAAGAAAATAATGTACAGGTGAATTTAGAATTTTTTTAATATCTTCATAGTATAAGAAAAATTGTTTTTTATTACATTTTTTTACATTATGTAAGAATAAACTTTTAACATTATGTTTAGAATCATGATCCAAGGCCCATACCTTCTGTGTGCGCTCTTTATTAAAAAATGCATAAGTAAAATTCCAGTAAATAAATACTACATACCTATTAGTAAATAATAAAACAATTTGTCACCTGACCATATGTCCTGTAACTTCAAAATTTACAGAGATATTTATGATTTTAATGGTCTAAAAATAAATTGATAGTGCTAATGTCATGGTAATTGATTTGATATTTATTATGATTACTTTCAGAAAATTCGCTAGCCTACGTTGCTCCTGCGTGATGCATTTTTGATGTGAAAACAGTTATAGCGAGACTAAACAAGATTTTATATGGGTAGTGAAATTCCAGATTATACAATGTTACGTTTTTTTATAACCATTGGCTATGTGACAGTCCGCAATCATCGGCATTGATAAGATAGGAGATATCAATTCGTGTTTGTCAACGAATCAACCAATGATATCGTTTACAATAATTACGACATTCACGTTTATTTTGTCACATCATGTCTGAGAGTCCCATACTCACAACTTTTTATTTATTTCTCTTGATTAATTAGAAATTGAAATAAAACATCATCAAACATTTATATTCCATTTTGTTAATAGTTATAAGAATATACGAGTATTTATGATAAACTTTCTATACAATCTTCAAAATAAATGAACAAAGCGAAAAACGGCGTTTATTACTCGAAACAAATAATAATAATATCATCATACTGGATAAACTCCTTACAAAATAAATAAATAAATGATTGATATAATATGAAAAAATAAATTTTTAAAATTTTTTTTTATTAATGATTTGTAAAAATACATGCGAATTGTTATTAAAAGAAAAACCGTTGTACCGTTGTTTTGCGTGTAGGAGGCTATACTTCAAATATTATGTTTCAAAATTATGACATGTTTTTTTTTGTACGTGAATTTTAATAAATTTTTTGTGTATGATTGAAGAAGATTAACTCTTGTTTTATTAAAATGTAATAATTAATGGTTTATTAAAAATTTTTTTAAATATATTTACACATGGCCACAAAAGTAGCGCTCATTATTCAAATTTTTATAATTGATTTATGATTTGATATTGATTTATCAATAACTCTATTCGAAACATTTTCCTAAAAATCCAATGAAGTAAACATCACATCAACTAAAAACTTTTGAAAAATAAGCGCTACTTTTATGGCCCATAATAAAAATATTTTATATTTGGTTTTTTTGTCTTGTATTATTATTAATATGTGGAAATTTTTTATCGTCTAACTTTATTTTTTATTGTGGGTGTAGTAGTTGTCGGCCAACATAGACAGACATACTTAAACAAATGAATATACCGTTTCACATAATTTATATTTAGATTAATTAGAAACTTTGAAGATCAAATAGGTGACTCCAATCCAAGTTGTGAATTTCGTACAGTCAATCAAACAAGTAAATTCAAGTCGAATTCAACGTATATGGAAAGCTCGTCGAAAAGAGAATTGTTAAAAATTTTACTAGTTAGTCCATCCGTTGAAGGTATAATACGACGATACTGTATAATTTTGTCAAACAGCACCGAATTGTACAAAAATTTGATTTAGGTTCTACTTACCCTCTACTTCGAAGTTGATCCTGTGCCGGAGGTTGCTTTTACCCTGGGGGTGGATGCCACCTCTTCACGGGCGTGAAAAATTGGTATAAAATTAGAGTGTTGCATTTTTATCTCAATTTTTTTTTGGTGGATTTTTTACCAAATTATAAATAAAGTATGTTATTAGTAAATAT
This sequence comes from Nineta flava, assembly GCA_963920215.1. NCBI lineage: Eukaryota > Metazoa > Arthropoda > Insecta > Neuroptera > Chrysopidae > Nineta > Nineta flava. Next base: position 37,959,112 of record OY986043.1, on the reverse strand, counting down.
AAATATTTTATTTTTGAAGTGCAAGTATGGTGGGAAAACGTTCAAATTCAATGTGACGCAGAAAACAAAAAAAACGCAGTTTCTCTATAACTTTTCTACAGATGCTGATAGTATGTTGTAAAATAGTCTAACAATCAATGAAATTTCAATGAATATGACCTCTGCAAATATGAACGACATTACAAATATAACCAATATTTGATATGTCACAACTAGTTCAATAATATATAACTAATAATGGTAACATTAATCCAATGGTTAACTAACAACTTTTGTAAAAACTATAAATAAAAATTCTAAACAATTCGTTTTATTTGTTCTAATTTTAAAGAATTTCCTCTTTTAGGAAATAGTGCTATTGGTCTCTTACCTAAGTCAACATTTTTCTAAGGCTAATACCCCCTTTTTTTCCTAGTATAAAATTTCACATCGGTAAGAGACCAAAAGGTCTAATTTTGAAATAAGAAATTCGCTAAAAAGCAATGAACTTTTATTCGTTTTGATTTGTTTCTCATATTAAGTGAAATAATAATCTAAAAGTTTTGTAATGTATTGTTTGTTTTTTGTGAGATCATGTTTATCTAGATGCACAAATAGAAAGGAAACTAAGTAAAATAGTTTTTTTTGAAACAGAAAAGGTCTTTTGCATTTTTTGACGTGAATATGTCTTCCATAATTTGTTTCCATAGTGAGAGGCAATAAAAAAACTGATGATAACAAAATCGGGGGATACAGTTTGGTGTTGCAGCTTCATATCTATCGCAAGAAAGGAATCTGGTATACATACGGATCCAATTTTGAAAAAGGGACCGGGGCAGGAATCTAGGGCGAGAGCCCTAAAGCAAACATAAGCCTCAACTTGGGAAAATATGCCACGGTCTTCCAAGCTGAGGACAATGCCATACTGGCTTGCGTCCATGGGAACCTACGTAGAGGCTACATAAACCAGGACGTATGTATTCTCTCGGACAATCAAACTGCTCTAAAAGCCTTGTCTGGAACTGAGGTCACCTCAGGGATAGTCAAGGATTGTCTGGAGGAACTGCTGGAGCTGGCAAAATGGAACAATGTTAAATTGAATTGGGTGCCGGGTCACGGTGTTAAAAGCAGATGCCTTAGCAAAGAAGGGAGTCGGAATGCTCTTCCTAGGCCCAGAGCCTATTTTAGAAATTCCAAGGACTGCATGTAAACAGATAATCAACAAGTGGTCTAATGCTAAACACCGTGATCATTGGGAAAACGTACCGCGACAGTAGCTCGGGAAAATATTACTTCAGAGTGCAACCAAGAGCCTATCTCTCGATGCACTGAAAATGAACAGAATGCAACTGCGGAGGGTTACCGGATTCATTACCGGGCACTATCCCCTGCGGAAGCATCTACACACAATGTTACTCCATAACGAGTCCATTGTGTGCAGATTGTATGGCGAAGAGATTGAAATCGATGCATCTCACCCCGAATATATGAACCCTCAGGAAGACCTGATAAGCAAGCTCCTGTCTATTGCCAACAAATGGTAGAAACGAATCTCGTCGGGCTGAAGAAAGGGCAGCACAATGAACCATAAGGTCAAAGTGCAATACTTTTTAGACCCTAAGTATGTAAAATTGTGTTGTCATCAATGAATGTATGGAAGTGTATAAGGAAGCAACTGTATGCACATGATAATTTTTCGTTGGATGAAACTTTGAAGATGATTTAATCTAAGGTATATTCCATTGTTGAATTTGGAGCACAAGTATGGGGAATAGGTAAAATTAAAAACAGTGTACGTGTGTTAGTATGTGGATTATTTAAGGAAGTGCTAGATATTGGTAAGTCGGCCCCTAATGATGGAACTTTAATTGAACTTGGAGAAATGTCTTTTGATGTATATATTATACAAGAATGCATAATTTACTATGTTCGAGCAAAGGAAGTATTTACAAAAAGAATGTGTGAAAGTTATTATGGATGAGAAATTGAATGATATGATACAAATGGTAAGAGTTTGATTAGTTATGAAAACGCCACATGTAATAAAAAAAGAACCCACATTAAAACATGCCTCTAAAATTAATTCTGGAAACAAATGTTTGACTCCATTAATTTAAAGCCCTCTCTGGAAATCTTCAATAGTATAGGGCTATATGAATATAGAGCACCTTATCTATCAGTTGCTGGTAGAGAAATGAGAAGAGTGTTTGCAACTCTTAGACTGCGAACGTACGTGTGGGAGAATAAATTAAAAGTGAATAATGAGAGAGTGTGTGTGCTGTGTCATGGTATCCAATCAGGGTACCATTTATTATTGGATTACCAAGGAACATATTAGAGTATGAGAATAAGAATACAGGATTTTGGGTTGAGAAATCCGTATCAAATATTGAATGTGATGGATCAGGGGAATGTTATAATGTAGATATATAGACAATATATTACAACGGAGAAAGGAGCGATTGGTATGAAAGTGGTTCAACTTTTTTGATTATGTTTTTAATTTTTATGATTAGATTATGATTATGTTTTTAATTGATTACATATTTTGTTGTCCTTTTTTTTTTTTAGAATAAGCTCTGCTTAATTTGTTAATGTAACACAATTTAATGTAATTTGATTAGCTGCCTGAGCATGTCAATAAATATTCTAATTCATACCAAATTTTTTGTTTACCCCTTCCTATTAAAATCCTCACGAATTTCGCTTAGGTCACAAACAAATGAATATGAACTGTAAATGTATGCAAAATTAAAACGTATCTATGAATTTATTTACATTCAGCGAATGTATGACATGCATGGATGAAATCGTACTCAGGCTATCATAATAATATGAGCAACAAATATGAACAATAAACCTATAAAATATTTCTTGGAAAATCAATCATCCACGCGAACTGAAAGTGAATGAACACGTAAATCAAAAGAATTCTGATGCTTTACAACAATACAATATCTACTAACAACAACTTATATCATTGGTATATACAAAATGTTTCAAGAAATGTGTACTACATATACAATTTTTCGTTTCGAGAAAAAATTTTTTATTTTTGAAAAAGAGAGATTTTTTGTCTTTAAATTTTATTTTCATCTTTTACAGGTTCAAAAGGGTAAATTTCGAGGAATCAAGGTCTGATTACGGCCATTCAGAAACTTTACCTTTATTTTTTTATGATTTATTGGGTTGTCGGACGGGCGGATATGCGGAAATGGGATACTTAGGTCAATTTATGAACGTCTATGCCAAAAATTTATAGATGAATATTTTCAACCACTACAAAGTCGGGACTAAACTTTTATACACACTGTTCATTAGTGGAGTCGCTCCGTCCACGCAGACCTTGCGACCTTTTTTCCAAATATTTTGAAAACAAAAAATTACTCATTACTTCTGAAAATCATTCTTTTTATTAATATTTAAAAAAAAATGCATGGACTCAAATGTTATAAATAAAAAGCCTCGTTTTAAATCTTGAACACACATTCAAAATTTCAGCTTGTTATCTGTTTTCGTGTTTGAGTTATCGTGTTAACAGATCGACAGCTGTTACAAAATCGGAACTAAACTTAACTTAATATACCCTGCCTGGAATATATTATACACGATGAGTCATTTTAATCTATACATTTAGAAAAATCAATCTATTTAGAAAAATATGTTTGAAACAAAAGTGTCAGTGTTTAGAATGGAGCAACTGATGGTTACCTTGATATCGTTTTAAGAGGTTTTTCAAGGTTGATTGATTGATTGATTAATATCGGGGTAAAATTATTGTACTTCGATCTTATGGTCCATTGTGCTCCCCCTTCTACCCCAGTCTGACGAGACTCGCTTCTCCCATATGTTGGCAATAGCCTGGAGCATGCTTATCCGGTCCTCCCGAAGGTTCATATATTCGGGGTGAGATGCACCGAATATCCTGTATCTGCTATAACCCTGGATGTTTATTCCTCCTTGCCACACAATCTGCACATAATGGACTCATTATGGAGTCCCATTGTGTGCAGATGAGTCCGCATGGTATAATGCCCGGTAATGAACCCGGTAATCCTCCGAAGCTGCATCCTGTTCAGGCTCAGTGTATCGAGAGATAACCTCTTTGTTGCACTCTGAAGCAGTAACTTCCCGAGCTCTTGCCGTGGTACTTTTTCCCAGTGATCAAGGTGTTTAGCATTTGACCACTCGTTTACATGCAGTCCTTGGAATTCCTAAAATAGGCTTTGGGCCTTTGAAGGGTATCCCGACTTCTTTGCCACGGTATCCGCATTTCGTTTCCTTCGAAACCACTGTGACCCGGCACCCAGATCAGTTTAACAGAGTTTCAGAAGTTCCTCCAGACAATCCTTGACTACCTTTGAGGTGACCTCAGTTCCAGACGAGGCTTTTAAAGCAGCTTGACTGTCCTACAGAATACATACATTTTCCCAAGTTGAGGCTTATGTTTGCATTAGGTCTCTCACCGTAGATTCCCGCCCCGGTCCCTTCTTCAGTTTTGGATCCGGCTGAATACCAGACGATTCCTTTCTTGAGGTGTGGTGGTTCTCCTTCCACATGGCCCTATCAAATACTACAGTGATATGTTTTACTTCCCCATGCAGTGTGATGAGCGATTGAATCACATCCCAAGATCAGTTGGTGGTTTTTTGCCTCACAATACTGGATCAGGCCTTCCATCTCTGTTGATGGTTGATCAAAGCGATGATTACCACTCCAGTTCCGTTCCCCATGTTGTATGTTACTTTTACCGTTGTAAGATCTCTCTCACAAAACTCTAACAGTGGCAAGACATTGATGTCCTTTCTTGCATAAATGTAAGTTCTGGGTCTCCCCGAGGTTTGATCTTAAATAATTTGTCCTCTAGTATCTCTTAGTCCAAAAATCTTATAGTTCACAGCCCAAGGTTCCTGGATCAGGGCTATGAAAATTCCCCTTTTCAGCACATTTTGACAGAAGACAGCGGAGGCCGCTTTACTGTGCCGGAGGTTTATCTGAAGCATCCGAAGATCACACATTCTTTTGTCTCTTTGATGTTTTCAGTGTTCTAAGGTTGACTTGACCAAACCCGAGGTATAATTTTAGCCTTCGGTCATAAATCAACCCCAGATCCGCTGCACTCACTTCCAGTACGATGATGTGTCTGCGCTCCAAGAGTTTTGATAATTTTGCCCGTTTCAACGGAGTTATAGATCTGGGGAACATACAGCAGAACTTTTGTGTGTTCATCAGGGCTCTTGCATCCCCGACGACAAGTTCCGCTCCATCCCATGGTCTGATATTTAGGACGTTCTCCATGAGCCAGTTTATGGCTGTTGCTCCTATGCACCGCACAACGAGAGCCCTTCTGTTCAGGTGGCAACCCCGTTATTGTGGGCCCTCGACGAGCTCTTGGCTAATGAGGGTTTGTAGCAACGAGAGTTGCACATCTTCGGATTGTTCCTGAGTCATTTTGACCTCAGGATACCCCCGCAATGAAATGCATATCTTTGTTGTAGCGGCGGTTTCAGCAAAGGTATTAATACCACTTGTCTGTGCCCCTTTTCTACGTTTTTTCGAGATCTGTTTCGGGCTAGGAGTCCCATCTTCAGATCTCAATCTCTTTTCTTATGGATTTTCCAAGGGTTGATTCCCTGAGTCAGACCCCATAGGTATCATTGTTCCTGAGAAAAACAGGGCTGTAGGGTTTTTGTCCGGATTTTCCACTTTGTCGGAGGAATCGGTTTCTCCTCAGCCCTGGCTTTCTCTTCTGATGCTTTTCTCCGGGCTGCACCCGAGAGATTTTTCCTTTCCACCTTCAGGAAAGGATTCTGGAGTTCATCGTCCAGATATTCTGCTGGGCTGGATGCACCTACAGTTTTTTGTGTCTCGGTGAGGTTAGCTTGTGCAGCCTCGGTTGATTCACTTTTTGAGGGGATTTGAGCCCCAGAGTTGTTATTATTTTAACTGTTGTTTTTCATTTTTGGTCCCACGAGTAAATCGGTACTATCCCATCGGCCACTTGATGGGAAGGGCATTTATACAGTGGAAATCGCCAGTTGCTCCACAGGGATTGTTTATGACAGCATTTAACACTGCTGTCACAATGCCTTGTCACAATCTCTTGTCACAATGCCTAGCACCGTAGCTTTAGCTTGGGTTTTTTTGCATGGTTTCTTGGTCGTGCTTCTCAAGGCTATCCTGTCCGGCGTGGGTATTCCTGCCAGTAACATAGTTACCGATGGCGTATTATAGCCCTTCATCGATGCACTTTAGCCTCTCCATCAACTGCAAGGTCCTACCATGCCTAGAAAAGGTTTACTTTATTTTTCTAAATTGAAATAGATGTTTCTGAATAGATCTGTTTCTGACAATGACAAGAATGACCTCGAAAAATTTCGTCCATTAAATTTTTTTTTAAAAACATGGGCATTTCATAGAAACGAATAAGTGAACGTTAAAAATTCTTTGAAATAGTTTTGCTTTTTTTGTTTTTTTTTTTATTTTGTTGAAATAAATGATTTTGAACTTGTTTTTTTAGGTTTCTTTCAAAGTCGTTATTATTTTATTTAAAACTTTTTTTAAGTTTTATTAAGGGTGTTAAAATTTTCGAATTTTTTGTTATTAAAAAACATATTCGGGTGTAAAATTTTTTCTTTTTTAATTGCCGATATTACAAACATCTACTTCAATTTAAAAAAACAAAGTTGACCTTGAAAAAATCTATAAAAAACTAGTTCAAGTTTACCATCATATGTTCCCCTTTAAACATTGCACCTATGTTTCAAACAATTTCTTGATTCCGCTTAGTTTTCGAGATATGTAACTGGAAGAATTATAATGACTCACCTTATATATACCGGATATAACAAGTTTTGTAATTTAGATTATAATAGAGTTTTTTTATCAAACTAATCGGATATTTGTTTGTTAAGTAATATTTTGACAATGATTTTTGGAACAAAGCAAAAAGTCAGCATTTGGTATAGTTTTCTGAACCATCTTGTATAAAAAATTTTGCAAATTTTATTAATGTATGTATTTAAATATAACTGTTATTTTCATTGAAAAAATATACTATGAAATAAATGATTTATGCTCATAAATAAAATGATTATAATTTAACTGATCAGATAAAAAAATTTACCAGGTAACCATCCATGTGATGATGATGATATTAAGAATAGAAAATAAATCAAACATTTATATCAAGTGAATTCATATGGAAATCAGCATAATATGTATGGATAGATTCTATTGAATATCTAATACCTATGCTATTGCAAAGAATTCACTTATTGAAAGCGAAATATTTATCATAATTCTTCAATTCAATCTAACAACGGATTTTACTTTAAAAATTATATTAGTAAATACAACGAGCTGCATTGAAATTAAAGTTATATTCACGAAATAAGTAAAATTTATAACGAATGTGGCATTTTGAATGTTTATGTGTACCGCCCTGTAACTCGGTATAGTCTTTTTTATGGTGGTTAATGGTATTAAAATATACCCAATGCATGCGATGCGACTAAGAGTCTATTTATTAATTGTATTTAAGGAGCAGGAATCAATTCAATTAGTATCTACAAATTTACAGAATACACATACAAATCTCATGCCTCCTATCTATACCACCTCAAAGCATTTGTATTTATTAGTTAGTTCATTATCAGCATTAAAAATATTGAAATATGATGTACGTTATTTTAAACTTTCAATACTAACGTCGTATGTATAATTTTTACCCGATAGATGGTTATGTGTTTAGTTAGATGGTTATGTATGTCTGTTAGTAAGTCAAATACCTAAGCCGTGCAAAAACGACCAACCAAAAAAATTTGTGCGCTGGTATTTCGAGCTAATTTCCTAACTTCGAGCTTTCCAACACTAATTTCGAGATTGCCCACACTAATTTCGAGCTTCCCCAAAACTTTCCTGTTGCCCGGAAAAACGAGAAAAATTTTTTGCACGGATAGCGGGATTTTTTAGATCCCGAAGGGTCTGTAAGGACGTGCCCTTGGAAATAATTTCTTCTGCAGGAATTTCGAGCTAATTTTTACTTAATTTCCTGTGCAAGCAGATGTTTATACCTAAGTTTTCCGAGAAAATTGGGAAAAACGTTTTATTGGGATACCAAATATTATGTAAAATCAAATGAAGGCTAAAGACGCGCCTGCGTGTAATCTTTCTTGCACAGATATTTCGAGCTAATATCGACCTAATTTCCTGTGAAAATTCTCTTCCGTGATCCCGAATAGTGGCTGAAGACGCTTCTTCCTAAAAACTTTCTAGCACAGGAATTTCAAGCTAATATCGAGCTAATTTCCTGTGAAAGCAGGTTTACGGAAAAGTTGATATGAAAAAAATTTCTTACATAGGAATTTCGAGCCAATATCGAGCTAGTTTAATGTGAAAACCGTTTTCTCGAAAACACGATATGAAGACCATTTTCCGGCAAATTCTATTCCGCGATGCGAAACGGTTGCGGTGGCGTTGGTTCTTCGTGGAAACTTTCTTCCATAGAAATTTCGAGCTAATATCGAGCTAATTTCCTGTGAAAACGGTTTTCCGGAAAACTCGATATGAAGGTTATTTATTGACAATAACAATTGATAAAGAAATTTTCTCACCCTAATTTTATAATGAAATAGCAGATATGATCCTATTATATATATACGACCTCGATGAATATGGGGACAATACGTTTATCAAAATAGGTGATATTCCCAAAGAACTTCGATATAGAAAGCAAATATAAACAATACAAATTTTTGGGAGCTGTTCAACTTCAATCTTCTGTTTCGCGAAACACTCAAAATGAATGTCTCAAGACAACTACGTGGGTACAGCTGGGACAATGCACTACATAGCCATTGTCGAAAGATGCGACGGAAGTTATATTCGGATTGATGGACTAGGTAAAGAGCCATTGATTATATGTGTTCATTAGAAAATTTTTATTACCAGGAATAATTTTTCTCTTAAACAGTATATTATTGATGTGAACATGATCATCTTATTTGCTCAAAATTCTTGTGCTAGAAAGGTCTCACAAACACTCGTCTGTAGCTACCGCTCGGGATCACGGAATAGCAGATGGCCGTGAAAAACTATTTCCTCGATTTTCCGGGTACTTGAAAATTTTTAGGATCTTTCGCCACAACCACTGGTGAGATCGCTACCGGCCAAGAATAATAAATGGTCACTCGACTGATTTTTGTCCAAAGGCGCCACTCATTCTTGAGAATTTTCAGGAAAATGGCCTTCATAGAGTGTTTTCCGGAAATCCGTTTTCACAGGAAATTATCTCGAAATTCCTGTGCAAGAAAGTTTTCACAAACACTCGTATGTAGCCACCGCTCGGGATCTCGGAAGATAATTATCCGGAAAATGGCCTTCATATCGAGTTTTCCGTAAAACCGTCTTCACAGGAAATTAGCTCGATATTAGCTAAAAATTCTTGTGCTAGAAAGGTTTCACGAAGATGCGTCTTCAACCACCGTTCGAGATAACGGCAGAGAATTTTCCAGAAAATGACCTTCATATCGAGTTTGCAGAAAAACCGTTTTCACAGAAAATTAGCTCGGTATTAACTCCAAATTCCTGTGTAAGAAAGTTTTCACGAAGGCGCGTCTTCAGCCTTCTTTTGGTGTTACTTTGGTTTTGGTTTTCATGAACATCTGCTTGCACAGGAAATTAGAACGAAATTAGCTCGAAATTCCTGCGGAAGAAAATATTTTTAAGGGCACATCCTTCGGGATCAGAAAAATACCACTAGCCGTGCAAAACGTTCTTTCCGTTTTTCCGGGCAATGGAAACGTTTTGGGAAAGCTCGAAATTAATATTGGAAAGCTATTCATATTGTACAAAATAATTTTGATTGGGCGTTTTTGCACGGCTTAGGTATTTGACCTGTTAGTATGTACATCTGTTCCCAAGTTCTTATCATATTCTGCTCCTAAGTTACTTATCATATTTTGATCACATATTTTTTAATATTGTACTAAAAAGTCTAAAATAAATCAGTTTAAAACTCGACTACGGAAAAAGCATGAAACAAGTTTAGAAGAGTTTTGGAGATATTTCTCGTAGTCGAAAGCTCAACAGCAGTGCACAAGACAAAACTGAATAAGTCCCGGCCTTCGGCTACGATAAATATTTACAAGGCTCTTCAAACTTAACTGTCATATATGTAGTATTGGTAGTTTAGCAAATAAAAACAATATCACCTGTGAAACTGTCACCAAATTAGCAACGAATAACATATTCTGAGACAATATAAGAGTAATTTTAGTAAGAGTGATGTTAACAAGAGTAAAATCGAATAAAAGCAATTTTAACAAGAGTAATTTCAATAAAATTTATTATATTTTAATTTATTTAATTTTTTTATTTAGTTTTATTTTTGTCTATTGATTTCGATTTTCTATCTATTTCTAATTGTCAAAGAGTAAACTACGACTAGCTAATTTATACTGATGATGACTACTTTGTAGTCGAAACACGTATTTATAATACAGAAACTGATCTAGGTATTGGGGCAAATTTGAAATTTTAATATCACCTGTGATACATATTCAAAACTGAATAAACCCTTATACTCTAGTGTGGCAATAGGAAAAAATAGAGGCAATAACACATTTACAAACGTACGGGAATCATATTATCAGGATGATGCCCCACGTCTATACTTACCCAAGAAAACCTACTGGCATTACCCATATTATTAATACGTGGTTTTTGTTAATTTAATGGGCATGTAGATTACACATGCATTCGAGTTTCCTTCATTTTGAATCATAGATACGTTAAATGGTAAATATAATACAATTTGCGTCTACTTAGCGAATAATAGATCACATCCGGAAGAGTGCATCTGAACATACCTACATGCAGTTTTCATGTATTCGTCAGAAAATATATTTATTTCCAAAATTAAAGTCATGCCAGGGAGTAAAAGATTAACAATCAGTTTTATTTATTAGATAGTATTTACTTCTTTCTGAAGTGATTTGTTTATTAATATTTGTTTGTTTGTGTATACTTTCGTGTCCACATAACGTTGTTTGTCCAAATTCTTTTCGAATACGTATGACAAACTGTAGAAGACTATAGCGTATACTCCGACAAATTTCATTGTCATTGAATTTATTAATTAAATTAAATACTTATATGAAAAAATTAACTCGTCAACCAGGAATCGAACCTCGGGCCTCTAGATAACTAGTCCAGTGTGTTGCCTGTACACCAAAGACGATTGTGATGTGACAGCCAACTTTTTCATATTATTCTAATTTTTGTTTTATTTATTAGATAGTATTTACTTCTTTCTGAAGTGATTTGTTTATTAATATTTGTTTGTTTGTGTATACTTTCATGTCCACATAACGTTGTTTGTCCAAATTCTTTTCGAATACGTATGACAAACTGTAGAAGACTATAGCGTATACTCTGACAAATTTCATTGTCATTGAATTTATTAATTAAATTAAATACTTATATGAAAAAATTAACTCGTCAACCAGGAATCGAACCTCGGGCCTCTGGATAACTAGTCCAGTGTGCTGCCTGTACACCAAAGACGATTGTGATGTGACAGCCAACTTTTTCATATTATTCTAATTTTTGTTTTATTTATTAGATAGTATTTACTTCTTTCTGAAGTGATTTGTTTATTAATATTTGTTTGTTTGTGTATACTTTCGTGTCCACATAACGTTGTTTGTCCAAATTCTTTTCGAATACGTATGACAAACTGTAGAAGACTATAGCGTATACTCCGACAAATTTCATTGTCATTGAATTTATTAATTAAATTAAATACTTATATGAAAAAATTAACTCGTCAACCAGGAATCGAACCTCGGGCCTCTGGATAACTAGTGCAGTGTGCTGCCTGTACACCAAAGACGATTGTGATGTGACAGCCAACTTTTTCATATTATTCTAATTTTTGTTTTATTTATTAGATAGTATTTACTTCTTTCTGAAGTGATTTGTTTATTAATATTTGTTTGTTTGTGTATACTTTCGTGTCCACATAACGTTGTTTGTCCAAATTCTTTTCGAATACGTATGACAAACTGTAGAAGACTATAGCGTATACTCCGACAAATTTCATTGTCATTGAATTTATTAATTAAATTAAATACTTATATGAAAAAATTAACTCGTCAACCAGGAATCGAACCTCGGGCCTCTGGATAACTAGTCCAGTGGGCTGCCTGTACACCAAAGACGATTGTGATGTGACAGCCAACTTTTTCATATTATTCTAATTTTTGTTTTATTTATTAGATAGTATTTACTTCTTTCTGAAGTGATTTGTTTATTAATATTTGTTTGTTTGTGTATACTTTCGTGTCCACATAACGTTGTTTGTCCAAATTCTTTTCGAATACGTATGACAAACTGTAGAAGACTATAGCGTATACTCCGACAAATTTCATTGTCATTGAATTTATTAATTAAATTAAATACTTATATGAAAAAATTAACTCGTCAACCAGGAATCGAACCTCGGGCCTCTAGATAACTAGTCCAGTGTGCTGCCTGTACACCAAAGACGATTGTGATGTGACAGCCAACTTTTTCATATTATTCTAATTTTTGTTTTATTTATTAGATAGTATTTACTTCTTTCTGAAGTGATTTGTTTATTAATATTTGTTTGTTTGTGTATACTTTCGTGTCCACATAACGTTGTTTGTCCAAATTCTTTTCGAATACGTATGACAAACTGTAGAAGACTATAGCGTATACTCCGACAAATTTCATTGTCATTGAATTTATTAATTAAATTAAATACTTATATGAAAAAATTAACTCGTCAACCAGGAATCGAACCTCGGGCCTCTGGATAACTAGTCCAGTGTGCTGCCTGTACACCAAAGACGATTGTGATCCTGGTTGACGAGTTAATTTTTTCATATAAGTATTTAATTTAATTAATAAATTCAATGACAATGAAATTTGTCGGAGTATACGCTATAGTCTTCTACAGTTTGTCATACGTATTCGAAATAGTATATTACGTCCCTAGGCCAGAAAGTTGGATTTCCTGGCGTATGTGATGTGATGGCCGAGGCGAAGCCGAGGCAATCATATCACATACGTCAGGGCATCCAACTTTTTGGCCGTGGGTCGTATACTATTTTTCTTGCTCCATGTACGCCGAATGTACGCGCTTTCTGGCCGCATTTTACGAATAATTGCTATGTTATAAAAACAATTGCTATGGTAACGGCCAGAAAGTAAAAGCGCACTGCAGCTCGAGAAGGCCATGAAAATCGTTCATTCTGGCGTAAAATGCGGCCAGAAAGCGCGTACATTCGGCGGGTGGAGCAAGAAAAGAATTTGGACAAACAACGTTATGTGGACACGAAAGTATACACAAATAAACAAATATTAATAAACAAATCACTTCAGAAAGAAGTAAATACTATCTAATAAATAAAACAAAAATTAGAATAATATGAAAAAGTTGGCTGTCACATCACAATCGTCTTTGGTGTACAGGCAGCACACTGCACTAGTTATCCAGAGGCCCGAGGTTCGATTCCTGGTTGACGAGTTAATTTTTTCATATAAGTATTTAATTTAATTAATAAATTCAATGACAATGAAATTTGTCGGAGTATACGCTATAGTCTTCTACAGTTTGTCATACGTATTCGAAAAGAATTTGGACAAACAACGTTATGTGGACACGAAAGTATACACAAACAAACAAATATTAATAAACAAATCACTTCAGAAAGAAGTAAATACTATCTAATAAATAAAACAAAAATTAGAATAATATGAAAAAGTTGGCTGTCACATCACAATCGTCTTTGGTGTACCGGCAGCACACTGGACTAGTTATCCAGAGGCCCGAGGTTCGATTCCTGGTTGACGAGTTAATTTTTTCATATAAGTATTTAATTTAATTAATAAATTCAATGACAATGAAATTTGTCGGAGTATACGCTATAGTCTTCTACAGTTTGTCATACGTATTCGAAAAGAATTTGGACAAACAACGTTATGTGGACATGAAAGTATACACAAACAAACAAATATTAATAAACAAATCACTTCAGAAAGAAGTAAATACTATCTAATAAATAAAACAAAAATTAGAATAATATGAAAAAGTTGGCTGTCACATCACAATCGTCTTTGGTGTACAGGCAGCACACTGGACTAGTTATCCAGAGGCCCGAGGTTCGATTCCTGGTTGACGAGTTAATTTTTTCATATAAGTATTTAATTTAATTAATAAATTCAATGACAATGAAATTTGTCGGAGTATACGCTATAGTCTTCTACAGTTTGTCATACGTATTCGAAAAGAATTTGGACAAACAACGTTATGTGGACACGAAAGTATACACAAACAAACAAATATTAATAAACAAATCACTTCAGAAAGAAGTAAATACTATCTAATAAATAAAACAAAAATTAGAATAATATGAAAAAGTTGGCTGTCACATCACAATCGTCTTTGGTGTACAGGCAGCACACTGGACTAGTTATCCAGAGGCCCGAGGTTCGATTCCTGGTTGACGAGTTAATTTTTTCATATAAGTATTTAATTTAATTAATAAATTCAATGACAATGAAATTTGTCGGAGTATACGCTATAGTCTTCTACAGTTTGTCATACGTATTCGAAAAGAATTTGGACAAACAACGTTATGTGGACACGAAAGTATACACAAACAAACAAATATTAATCAGTTTTATATTTGTTTCCTATTCAATCTAGAAAAAAGAGTCAAAGATCTTTGAATCAATTTAAAGAAAATTTAAACTTTCAGAAAAATATATTCATTTACTGACATCTAAAAATGTCTGTGTATAAGGGATTCGGAAATAATCAATTTCGTCCTATTTATTTGTAAAAAGAATGGAAATATATTTTTAAATTAAATATTGATTTGAAAAAATTAACCACCAGGTATTGAACCTGGATTTCTAGCCCAGTGATTTAAGTTTTCTTCTATTTCTTAACGTTTTAAAGATAAAGGTAAAAGTTTCAGGAATAAAGTGAATAATTAAGATTACTGAGGGCTGTGCCTGTCCAGCATCCAGGTAGTCAAATGGTGGCTAAATCGCAGAGGAAATTATATAACAACATTTCGGTTTCTTGTTTTTTAACTAGATTAAAATATAAAAATAAGAAATTTATAAAAAAAAGTTAACAAAAAGAAGAAAAAACTAGTAGTGAATTGAAAACACACGCAGAATCTATATGAGAATAACGTCTCGATCAAATTGGCTAAATTATATTGTATTTATTATATGACCTCTCAATCAAAAGTGCTCATAACCACACGTCCCAGAAATCTTTAGTTTTTGAGTTACAGGTTCTGGAGTGGATTTCTAGATAGCTATACATTGCGTGATTCTCATGAACTACAAATCTATGAATATGCTCATTAAAAATACCTTTATTTCTTAGGTAAAATAATATCTTGGAGGCGGTCATGTGCACTGGCACGTAAGCGGCCATATTCTCAGGCACGGACCTGGGTTCACTATCCAATTTTACCACGTATATATGTCCATACAATTCCAACACGATATCCTTCATAGCAATTCATTTTTATTTTCAATACCATAGTACGAGTCTATTTTTTAAATTATTATTTCACTAAACTTAATATCTAAATAACTTTTCTTTATAAAATTTTCATTTACAATAAAATTAACGTAAATGTATCAAATATATTATAATTATATTTTTATGCTTTTCATATAGGTTAATATGGATCTTAACTTACTAATCATGAGAATCTCAATAAAAAAATAACTCTATTATAATACCTATAAAAAAAATAAAAACATCCAAATTTAATTTCTTAATGCATGTTTCTATAAAAAAGAATCCTATCAGAAATAATTATTAAATTTTAATCAATGATTAATCAACTTTTACTTTTTTCTATATAAAACAAAAAAAAACTAATATTTATAACCTTTCTAATACATAAAATAATGTGTTTATTGTTAATTTTTATTTTTTTAATAAAACAAAAAAAAATTTTTTTTTTAAAGAGAAATTAGTACAAAATAATAATAATAATAATGTAATTTTATAATGATAATATAACTCTTAATTTCATCGATAATATGCCGCAGTTATTATAAATATTATAGATATATTCTTCATTCTATATGTGTTCAAATGAAATTGATTATATGAATGGAATTTTATAAAAGGAATGATCAATTATTTTGTTTATTTTTACCTTTATATAATTATTACAATGGTGGTATTTAATGTAGGGGCTTTGCGTTCGATGTGCAAAATTAAATGTTTTACTGAGAAAAATAATATCATTTTTCACAATTTTTGGCAATTGATTAATTTTTGTGAGGATCAATGTATGTATACTTGGCGTCAAAAGTTGCGGTAACATTTCAAAATTTTATAATTGATTTGTGCCTTTGTTTCTTCAAAAAACTGGCTTTCTAAAAAGCAGTTCAAAAAAAGTTGTTCATTGTAACTATACTAACAACTTTTATTTGAAACATTTTTCCGAAAGCCGAATACATAAGGCACAAATCAATAATAAAATGATTAAATGATAGCGCGACTTTTGACGTCATGTATATATGCATACCAAAAGTACCATAGTTTATCTGAGTTTATCCCATACCAGAGTTTATCCGAGCGGGGTAACGAGACGTCAGGAATACGCTCTTCATTTAGCCTTGTAAAGAAAAAAAACTTAAACCTGACTTGATTGATATTAGAAATTAACATCTTTTATACTTCCCTGGAATATATTTGAAACAGTAAGTCACATATGAACCGTAATTATTATTGAAATACTATGTACGCTAATACTGTTAACAAATAGTAACTGGTTTCAACTGGTTCAAGTATTTTGCAGGCCAGTGTATAAAATTTAATGTTTAAATTCCTAAATTATCAATGTTTCACCTATGCTGCCCTAAAAAGACATGATCAAAAATTTGTTGTAAGCAAAGAGTATTTGCATGCAATACACAGTTCTTTTTTTATAATTTTATTAAAAAAATTAGTAAACACCCCTAAAGGTATAAGCAAATTTTTAAAATTGTGGCTTACACATATATGTAGTAGTATTACATATATATGGACTTTATGATTTTATGGATGCCTAAATATTCAAATTGACATTGTAGTAAGAAATTTAATTAATTTTTTGTTCCTTAAAGATACATTTTTATATTATTTTATTGAGATTGGTTTGTTTTGTTGCAGGTATGGGACATTTTCAAATCTACATATATTATAAGAATCAAAATTGTAAGTACTTGATTTATTTTTAGCAACAGAGTTTATTGCAACAAAGAGTAGTTCTGAATCTGTAAATAGCAACCCTCGCCTAGATACACTCCTTTTAAAGTACACTCCCATTCAATATATTTGAACCAATAACTCACATTCTAAGCGTATATATTACTGAATATATGTATAATTATGTATAATATTACACACAGTAATATTTGATGATATTACACTGTTGTGATGAAAATTATTAAGAATAATTATGGACCTCACACATTTTTTTAAGTAAAAATTCTAAATACTTGCGAGAAAGTATAAAAGGAAAATATTTAAGACGAGAATATTTTTCTCCTTAAAATAAAAGGAGTTTTTTTTTAAATAATTGCAAAAAGAAACTAATCTCTTTAGACAAAGTTTTTTTTTGAGTAAAAAGTTTAAAAAAAAAAAGATTATAAACTCAGATTTAAAAATCAAAGAAATCAAATTATTATCGTATATTGATTTTAAATTTTTTTTAAGTTTTAATAAAATCAAAGAAAAAATTATTTTGACAAAAAACTAATTTATTTTATTTATTTTTACACAAACATTTTTTTTTGAGACAGTAAGCTTTCTGAATTACGAGTGTCTCGCGACAGTATGAACTTGGCTGCCGAAAGCGTGTAATTACTGAATTACTATTAGGTTTAGTGAATACTCGTATAGATTTGACTAACCCAACCAAACTCGACCCAACCCAACCAGACCCAACCCAACACGAGTGTCTCACTTTTCTTTAACATTAAAATCAATCTCTTTTGATGTATTTAATTTATTACCTAATAGTAATTCAGTAATTCCATGCTTTCGGCAGCCAAGTTCATACTGTCGCGAGACACTCCAACTGAATTATATAAACAGTTAAAATTTTCTAAATAAGTATTTTGGTAAATAATTTTTATATAAATCAAATCACACAAGCAAGTTACAAACAGAATATCATGTATTATGAATTGCATATACTATGAATTGTATATACAGATGTTAAATTGGTAATAATTATTTGTTAATAATTTCTAACACAAAATATATTTTGAAAAAAAAAAAGTTTTTTTTTTATTCGTTTGAACACGTTTTGGTCTTGGCAGTATATAAAAGCACGGTTTTACCAATCCAATATTCAGTTCTAAAGGAACAGTTATACTGTTTAAATTTGACGTTGTTCCGTTCAAAAATCAGTATTGTTGGATTAAAATAATCAGCTAAAACTTACTATTGTTCAAGTAAAATCAGTTGTGCATTGTTGTATAAAAACGAGAAAGGAGACTCCATTATAATAACAAAGAAATTATAAAATTCAAATTCTTTTTTTTTTTGTTCAAATCGAATCATTCAGGTTACGTGTACATACTTCATTAAAGATATAGATCATAGAAACATGTTATCAAATAATTCTAATTTAGGGAGAATTTTGAAATATAACGCATCAATTAGGGCCTATTACAGTGAAATATAACGAATTATTCTAAGACAGAAATAACACAATATTTTTACCAACACCACTTAGTTTATTTATAATTAATAATTGTTAACAGCTATTTCAAAGTGTAAACAATGAACATTAAGCACAATTCCAAATGCCATGCTTATTTATTCAAAATAATCCTTACATAATTGTCAAATGATATATTAAATAAAAATACAATATGGGTAAATATTAAAATTAAAAATGTACTCGTATGTTTGGACAAAAAAGTCAAAAAATAAAATAGTAAATAAATATAAATAGAATCGATTAAAATTTTTTTAGTCTATTAAACTAATTAAGTAAAAGTAATATAAAAAATTAAAAAAGCCGACTGCGTAAAATAAAATTAACTGAAAAAAGAATACACTTATATATATATATATATATATATACATATATATATATATATATATATATATATATATATATATATATATATATTATATATATATACATATATATATATATATATATATATATATATATATATATATACATATATATATATATATATATCATGTCATATGTTAAAATCCACCAAGCCATTTAGGGTACAGAGCGAGTCCAAAAAAGACATAGACATACATATATACATATATATAGTCGAAAAACAAAACCCTCCTTATGTGACAGTTCTACCGTCGGGTAAAAAGAAAAGCAGAATTATAAATTATACAATAAATTGAAAAATTTTTAGTACCAATTAATACTAATGCTACGAATTAATAAGCTACCAATAATGGCCGAAAACAATGGGGAATTATTCACATCCACCTGGTCGTTTAATAATGTATTAGTGCTGTTGAGGCATTTATTGATTTCCATTAATGCAATCATTCTCGAGCCTTTTTGAGCGATGTGTATTTTTATTGGCATATTAGAGTTTTACCCTGTTTTCAACAAATGTGCGTCAATAGTTGAGTCATCTCGAAGTTGGATATTTTGGCATGTTTGTCCAATATAAACCCTTTTGCACCCTGAACAGGATCACTTGTATAATCCCGAATACTTCCCATTGCTATGCTTGGATTTGTTATTCAGTAAACGGTTACTCAGTATCAGCGTTCTAAAAATGGTTTTGATATTATGTGTGCTCAAGATTCGACCTATTTTTAATATATTTCGATATATTTCCATAATATGTAATTGTGTTGTATTTATTGAACTATTAATCTCCCTCAGCGTATAACGCATTTTTTTGAGTTTTTTCTTTGTGCTTTTTACCATATTTTGGATTGGTTATCAAACCCATTATTTTCTGCTATTCGTTTAGTTAGTTTTATTTCATTATATTATTGAATTCAAGCCATCCATTTTTTGAGCAGAAGGGGGGATATAGCGAGTCGAAAGAGATTATTGTGTGGAAGTAGGTTTTCTATATATATCACAATCCAAGCTTTTGTCCTTTTTTGGCATTCCTTTGGGGTCAAAGGAATTTATATTTTCTACAAAACCGCCCAGTTGTCTATGACACCCGTCAAAACAAATGAAGATGTCATCGACATACCGATACCAACATACGATATGTGATTATGTACATTCTGTTAAAAGATCTATATCCTCCCCAAATATGCGATACTATATCACGAAAACGGATGTTAATAAAGAAATTAGTAAGACCTTTTTTGTATTCACCTACAATTTTTTTTATACACCCCACCCCCACCCCCCACTTACCTCCGAGTTATTAGCGAAAAACTGTTTATTTGACCTTTGTCTTTAAATACCTTTCAATCCCGACGTGATATCGATTTGGACATTTTACTCGTATATTATATAACCTAAACGAAGGTGTGGGTATACAAAATTTGACTAACTGTGTTTTCACAATTCTAAAATGAATTCACTGTTTTTAAAATAATTTTTAAATTATTTACATATATTAGTACTATCATTGCAGTTTCGGCCGCGAAACCTTCTATTATCTTAGTATATATTTATATATAGTGAATAATATGATATTTCTCCTCGTTAAAGACTCACGTTCTCTAAAAACGCTGATACATATATTTTTTTTATTTATAATAATTCATAGACTACGTACCAGTTTTTATGTATCTAAATTAAAAGCAATCCAATTGTACAACATCATAGTTCCCTTATTTGTTTGAAACTAAAAGTCTTAATACAAATTACCTTGCTTTTAACTTCAAAAAGCAACAGATTATCATATTAGAGCCTTGCATCTCTCCCTTAAAGATTGATTTTCTAGAAACGGATTTCTCTATTTATTATTTATAGCTTAAATACCAATGTTTCATGTATTTAACCTAAAAAATAACGTGATCACAATACAAACATTCACCACCTATTTCACCATCCTCGTGGTTGATTTCGGAAAACTCTTTAACATATATTTCATTATTGTTTATTAACATCCTAGCAACCAATTTTCATATCCTTATCTTAAAAAAACAGGAAAAACCAACTTTCACCTCCCATTTCACTCCTTTAGAGGTAGGATGATTTTCGTAAAACGCTGAGAGACGTATTTTTTATTTATTATTAATAGCTTCGATATAAATTCTAATGTCTCTAACTTCAATAAAAATCGGGTAAGCAATACAAACTGTCACTAGCTAGTTCACCTCTTTTGAGGTTTATTTTCGAAAACACTGAAACACGTATATTTTTATTTTAATAGCCTAAATTCCAATTTTCGAAAATTCGTATTTAGACTTTTAGTTTTAAACGATTAAATGCACATGAGTACTACGATATTGTACAATTGGACTGATTTTAAGATAGATACTTAAAAATTGGTACTTAGTCAATGCATTATAAATAAAGAAATACGTGTATTAGCATTTTTAGAGAAAATCAGTTTTTGTTGGTTTGAAATATCATGTTATTCAGTATATTTACTTATGTACAACCACAATTTTTCAGAACGAATCGGCGACGGATAATGAGTGAGTCAATGAGTGAGTGGTATTTCGCTTATATATGTATATAAGATAAGTTTCCCATTATGTTCGAAAGTAGGTATAATAAATGTTAGTAGTGTTTTTTTTAACGTGTAACTCACACCTATAGAATTCACGTATTAATTATATGAAACAATATTAAAGCGTTTGCGTGTAAATATACACTTCGGTTTATTATTTACTATCATATGGAATGTTTGTTTCGAGATTACTACAATTACAATGCAATATAAAAATAGTTTGCGTGTATTTTCATATAATTTCCTGATATATGTTGTAATATTTTATTAATAATATTTGTTGTATTCACAAATGTTGTTTGTTATCCTATACTGTTGCATATAAGTAATATGCCTGAAACGCATAATACTTTGATCTTGATGTATACAAAAAAGTATGTATAATGACCATAGATGTATAGATAGGTATATATATATATAGATTCGTTTATATGTTTACTTCAACTATTAATTAAAATTTAGTTTTTCTAAATAGATAATACTCGTAAATACGATTTATTTTAATTCAATAGATGTTTATGATCGTCTTCCGTAATTCCGGGATAACCTCCTGAACATACGTAAACGTTCATAAAATACGATTGATAATTAATTTTAATTTTCTGCAGTTGATTATACCGATACAATTTGCAATGTTATTACAACCTTTTGGCATAGATGTTTCTCGTATATGCAAGGCATTTACATTTTACAGTTGCGTGCATCAGAGTTGGTAAATATTACGGCTAGAAAAATAAATATGTCGGTTGCGTTATTTGACCTTGAGAAACTGTAACTTCTTCTTATAACTTCTTGACTTATAACCGTTATCAACTTGATTCTTTAAAACAAAATTTGCTTCAAGCCTGGATATGATCTATTATTAAGGTTGTGATATTACCCAAATCTCTCCTAAATAAATGCCTGGATGATAAACATAAAGCTATCTAAACATAATAACTTAAACGTAATAATAATAATTATATTATCTAATTTTTGTTTGTTTTAAGGCTATGGCATTCAAACGAATTTGAATATTTCCTGTAGAAACAGAATAACTGAACATCTAAACCAAAAATGTGAATATCTATCTGTGTTCATTCCTGTGTATGTATATTAGGAACTACAATATGGTGGGCTATAGAAACTAAAAGAATATGTGTCTAAAAATTTTTTTCAGTACTATTGTCCAAAAGACGATAATTTTCGAAACTTCCCTCTTTTTAGTTCTTAATTAGTACGAATGCTAATTTTAGATTACTTAAGATGTTGTAAACGTTTTAGATTACTTATTGCTGATTTCACTAAATGAAATATCATTGAAATCGGCATAGTAATGAGATGCAAACGCATTATGATCTTTCAAAGACACCAAAATGCCACACCACAAAAATATATTCATGTTCGTTATGAATTATATATCGAAAATTACCTTCATTCAAATGTTTTTATACGTATAACTCATACGGTTGAGTTAATTCTTTATGTGTTTTAAAATAAATAAAATTAAGTAACGAATATATGGCGACTTTAATGGGTGTCTAAATAGAAACCCTGCTTAAAGTTTAATACCTAGAAAAAAAAACATTGAAAAAGTTCGTCATGTGTGAGTTTTACAAATAAGGAAAGCACCTCATATACCAAATAGCATACCGATCGGACTAATGTGGCCTCTAGAGCACACATAGATTCATACTTATACATATTTGTGCTTATACATAAGTACAAACTATACATATAAAGCGGCTTATAAATCAAGTCTAAAATTTTCTACATGTGTTCATAAAATATGACACTTACTCTATTTCCGGATATGGATCCGTGAATATCTGTCGCAAATAGGATAACATAAGAACGAAATGACATAACTGACATGCAATTTCTTAAGCATGTTATTACGTTAATAGGCAAAATAATTATGGACACTTGCACAAACTTTATCTTTTAAACTATCAAGTTTAGAAAAAAAGTTATACAGAAAAGTTTTGTAATTTTCTGTTATAACCTTAATATTTTTTTCATAATTTTTTTTTAGATTACAGAACTATGCATATGATTATACACACATATACAATTTTACATAATAACTACAATTCATCTCGGGTTTAACCGATTTAAAGATTCAATCTTAGGTTTGTAAAAATCTAGTATCTATCAGATTACTTGTTTAGATTGTAATAAAATGTACCTCGGATAAAATATACCAAATATCGATACCTTGTGATAAAATGTATCAAATTTCGAATCGAGAAAAAAACACATATCAGATGCATGTATTGCAGAACATGCATTAATAAAGCACAAAATTCTACTTGCCGAATTAATTAAGCTACTACTAATCTACTTGCCGAGTTAAATTTTACAATAGGCTTGATGCATATGGGATAATGGGTTTAACTGGGATAAACTATAAAGGTCCTAAACTTGACATTGAGTTATTACATGTTTGAACAATAAACTAATAAAACATAATCCAACCACAGACGATATCATATTTTACCCTATCCAACAATATACGATCGATTGAGGTTTTTTTTATTTCCACTAAATGACTTTATACAGTGAATATATTTTAAAAATGCAGTGTACTTTTTATTTCGAACCTCAAAAAGTAAGAAATTTATTCTATGAATTTGTTTCAAGTTTACTTTTATTTCTTTAATACAAGTGTTACACGATAATTTAGCTACTGTCGAGTATTTTATCACAATCGAAAAATTGACACTTTTAGATGTCTATGCATATATTTTAATTACATTTTATAAATTAATTTTCCTTTCTAAAATTTTATTTTGGGTGTTGTTTTAACATTTGTATTACTCGAAGTCAAACAAAAATTCATTTCATTACTTACACAGCGTGTGTATATGTAAAATAAACAGTTAACGCACTGGTATAGAAATAAAATACAAATTTTTTAAACAATTAAATCAGTTAGTTGTTACATTTTTTGTTGATATTATTGTTGATATTATTAAGTCACTTTCAGGTTATTGTTATTAATCAAGCAGTAATATTCGGTATCAAACACAGATATATTTATAAAGGTGACACTTTAAAATACGCTACGTATACAATCATACTTAGAATTCACCGTCGATTACAATAATTGTTCAATTTTCAATCGTTTAAAGGTAATTAAATTTCTGAAAGAAAGTGGATAATGTTAATTATATCAATTTTTCACTTCTTTGTTTTTTTATTTAATAAATATTTTAATGGTGTGAACTTTCTAATGTGAACTTATGACCTCTAAAAAGTATGCAGAGTTAATTTTATTTATATTTTTAATAGTAAATAAGATAATTATTACATCAATTCGTAATATTAAAAAACTTATTATAAATAAATGACTTAATATTTTTTTAAATTTGTTTATATTAAAAAAACACATTCTCTTTTGTAATTATTTTATGTGATTGAAATAATTTACGCTAAATTCTGCTTACTGTGTGTATATGTCTTTTAAATAACTAAACAAAACTTATTTGTAACAACCCTACGCGTGTGTGTGAGTTGTATTTTGTGATGTAGCATTAATAATAGGCAGAAAGTACTTGTTTTGTTGAGCAAAATTTTGAGGAAAAAAAAAACGTGGAAAAGAAGACAAATGACAATTTTAGTTACATGTTTTCCAGCATAACTGTCAGTATCGATAATAGAGATATTGTTGAGAATTTTTTTAAATAATTATCCAATTCGTTTATAAGAACGAATTCATTGCTGAAACGAAGCAACAAGACAAGGGTGGTGCATATAAAATGAATTTTTATTAGCAATTTTGTAACAATTTACAATTTCAAACAATCAACAAGTACCAATTTTGTAATTTAAAGCTTTATTATATTTTTTCATGAAATAAAATGGAGATGATGGAAATATATTTTAGACTAACAACACGTGTAAAATTTTTGAAACAGTGTCTCGTCAAATTTTTTTCGAATTAAATTTACATATATTACAATCTATATATTTTGGTTAAAAATAAGAAAAATGAAAACTTGGTCGCACAGCCCTAGAAACGAGTAACGAGTAATTTGTGGTAACAGCCAAAAATTATTGTTTATTTTAACGTCAGACGCTATAGGTACCTTTCCAAAATTGGGGTTTGGAGTAGTGATGCCGCGAGAGGAGACGAGCCGAGAGTAGCACATTTCCTGTATTGTGTAGACTTGTAAAAGTTTTCTATCATCTCGTCTCGTTTTTACAATTGAACATTTACTTGAAAAATACAGTTAAAAAAATTAATTTTTGTATTTAAGTAAAATATTTTTTCTATTCATATAAACTGCATACTCTTCTAATTTATTATTATTATTTTTCAACGAATTTCCTCCAAAGGAAATCCAGCTATTGTTTTTGTACTGATGATGGAATTTCGTAAAAATTTCCTCAAATGTCCATCGATCCTACATACTAGATGTTAAAAATGACCATCGTTAAAATTTTTAATATGTATATATATATATATATATATATATATATATATATATATACATATATCTCATTTTGGGTTTTCCCCTCCCTCTAAATCCGCCTTCTTCCTTGTCCGATTAACGAACGCAAATACCCAATTTAATTACAATCGAAATAAAACTGACCGCTAGAGAGTTCATAGACATATAAACGTATCGGGGGAAATACAAAATTTGGCAAATCTCCCTTAATATTTGAAAAACGAGGAATTTTTAAGGAGTAAAGTTGTAGGTACTTAGTTTTATTATAATATACAAGTTAAAAATAAAAAGTACTACACCACCTTTTGCAAGATGCAATACCTCTAATGCACTGTACTGGCGTATGAATTAATTTTGTTGAGATTCGCATGAAATGAAATTGTTGAAGTTGAAGTAGCTCTTGCACAATGAATTTGTTTAATACGGTATGTTTCTGGTTTAATACGGTTCATAAAAATGTATAAAACAATCTTAAAAATGAAAATGCTTGTAACATAGTGGCACTTTAATGTGCACGCACGCATAAAAAATAATGTCAAGTAATAATAATACTTGAAGTAAAAAATATTTAATTTAATCCACGCCCAAGCAAATATAGTAGTGATATAGAGAAATACTTGTTATTTATATATTTGTAATTTATATAGTTCATTTTATAAAAACTTTTTACATACTACATACACATAAAATATTGATTTAAAAAAAAAAGTAAGTATGTAAGATTAGATTTTTTATAACATTTAAGTTGTTCGTCACAGATCTGTCAAAAATTTAAAATAAGCGCATTGAATTTGAATATGTTATACATTGTATGTTATAGGTGCAGTTCATGTTCTACATTTTGAAATACATGTATTTATTATTGGGTATCAATACGATTGTGCAATTTTTATTAAATATTTTTCTTACTGTTACTTACAATTGATAAAAGGACGCTTTAACATATACTCCCGTTAAAAAAAATGAACAAACCTAAACCGAATCAGTCTCTCATAATTTTGATTATTCTTGTAGTAAATGTTTTTTACAGATACAACATATTATTTATTTTTATATATAAGAGGAAGATATAACACTTTACATGTATTTACATTACATATATTTTTTAAAAGCTTACCTTGTTTATCACTCACACGGATATCAAATCTATGTTCTTAAAAAAAATATAAATACAGTATTATAATTCTATTTCTTTTTACATGTTTAAAAACTATACTATTTATCTTTGTTACACACACACACAAAACTAAATTAATATTGAATACATTTGTACTTGGATAACATCGAAATTTTGAAATATTTAATTCATATTTTGAGATTTATACAGAATACTCATTTATATAGATTTATATAGAATTTTCAACAAGGCACCTGAATATTTCTTCAAGGAAATTTTTATTTCGTTTTTGGTAAAAATGATCTGAATTAACTTTCAACTTAACCATGACCTTCAAAGTTATTTGAAGATCAACTTGTGCTTTCCAAAGGGGAACCCTTTTATGAAAAAATCGGATAGCTGACGAAAACAGGACATGGTTAATTAAATTTAAAAAACTATGTTTGGAGTCCTTAAAAGTAGTTCTTTAAAACAATACCCTATGTGTATCCGTGTTAAAAATTTAAAACAAAAAAATTTTAGAATCTTTAAATTTTGACACAATAATACCGTCATTACCAATATCCGATATACCAATACGTTACACAGAACAGTGACTGATTCATCGTAACAGGTTTTTAAATATTATAGGGTGATCACTTAGTCTAGGATAATACTGACATAATATCATATCGGATAATACCGTATCAAGATCTATTCTGATACGATTTTTGTTATTGAATTTTTTTTTCATTGTAAAAATGAAATTTTTGCACGGTGAAATTGATCCGATTTTTTTAAAGCGAAATTGTTTATGGGTTTATCTTTATAATGTTGAAACTGAAAGCTCTTCGTTTTAAAAATGCATTTTGGTGGATGTTTAATGGGTAGAAAATGGTCAAATTTGTGACTTTTTGAAACTTAAATACTTATACATTCTAAAATATCAATTTTATTTTAGAAAACCACAAAATCGAATGTAGCCAAACAATATGAAAAAATGTTTAAAATTTTTTAACAAAATTTTCATTAAAAATATGAAACCACAGGAGATGTGTTTGTGTTTTATCTTCCAATCGTTCAATTAGAAAATCAAAAAATTTACCTTTGTGCTTGTTCATGAAAAATATGTTTTTATATGCTCTGCTTAGTATATAGAAGACCCTTCTATGTATCACACATTCAACTCACGATACACTCAGTATAACCTTCGTTTTGTATATATTCGGCTCACGCGGTTTCTTCTAATATTAACTATCCAAAAAGGTAACATGTATTCGATGCACTGCTTATTTTTTTATTTTAGTAATTATAAAAACCTACTGCACAAATATACGGTGCAAAACTGGTACCTTTTTTCAGGTATTTGGGACAAAATAAATGTTGGCCAGTAATGAAAGTAGCATCGGCTACGGTTTTGTCATATGTGTTAAACCATAGGTGGACAGACCTTGACTGCACTCGGCTCTGAGTGAGAGGTAGGAAGAGAGATTGAGTAAATATAGGGTACCTACCAATTATATTATTTTCTTTTTTTAATTAAAACATTTTCTGAAAAAAATATAATAATACCAACTATTGTTTATGGTCACTATTATTCAAAGTATACAATACATACAATACATTGAATACATACTCTGGAATTTTGGGCTGGTAATTTGGGACATAAAATGTACCTTTTTAGTATATTTGGGTATGAATAAAATATAAACGTTATATAAATTATAAAATATAAATCTTTTGATCTTTTACATTTACCGCTTGTAAATTTTTTGATGATTTAGCTTTGGTTTAGATTTTTGAATTAGATTTACGGAAATTCCGAATAATTTTCCTAAACTATTCATATCGGAGAACTAATAAACAATTATTTACTTGATTTAATTATTTTTTCTTAGTAGGGGATATAGTGTCATGGTAATTTGATGACACTGGATACAAAAAAGATGCCAATGATAAAGCTGGGTGTGGGGGAGGGTTGGTTATTTGTTACTAATTTCTAAATGGTTAAATTTTACATAAAGTGGGAATACATATAGTTGTTGTTGTTGTTGTAATTATTGTTATTGCTATCATCATTATTGTTGTTATTATTGTTATTATTATTATTATTGTTATTGTTATTATTATTGTTATTATTATTGTTATTATTATTGTTATTATTATTGTTATTATTATTGTTATTATTATTGTTATTATTATTATTATTGTTATTATTATTATTATTGTTATTATTATTGTTATTATTATTGTTATTATTATTGTTATTATTATTGTTATTATTATTGTTATTATTATTGTTATTATTATTGTTATTATTATTGTTATTATTATTGTTATTATTATTGTTATTATTATTGTTATTATTATTGTTATTATTATTGTTATTATTATTGTTATTATTATTGTTATTATTATTGTTATTATTATTGTTATTGTTATTATTATTATTATGTTTTTTGGTGTATCTCTCCATATTGTAAAAGATATTTTTTAAACAATAAATATTTTATAAAACTAATTCTTAATTGATTGAATAAATTATTGGGCAATAATCGGTAGAACAACCTGTATTGAAACATCGTTCCGTCTTACTTCAAAACATACCTTTTTTACTTACTCTCACCCAGCTTATGGAGAGTCCGTTCGACTCCGGTGAGCGTCTGCGCCCACCTCTGTGTCAAACTGAATAAACCAGTGAATCAGTGTGACAATTTCAAACTAAAATATGCTTTATATTAGTTAAGAGAAAGGAATGTAAGAATTAACAATAGAAACGACATATAGAATTAAAATATCAAAAACGGCTGCAATTACTAAATCAATTATTTTTACAAAACTAAAAATACAAATTCGATTATCGCATTAATTTCCCGGCGAGTAACATATCTCTTATAGTATGATAATTACGATTTGCATCAGTTTGAGTAAAACAAGATTAAAGCTCTGATGGGTTTTCAAACAGGCAGACACTTCTGATAGCTGGACTTGTAAAGGGTGATTGCATGTACACTGCCATTCATAAAAATTTTACCAAGTGAAACATTCGAAATGTTACTGTATCTTATATTATACATATAGTTAATAAAATATACGCTTAGAAAGTGACTTACTGGTTCAATTTTTAAGATGGAAGTGTACGTACAGAGTTGGAGCAAACTACAGAACACCTCCACAGAAAAAGTTATACTTTTATTGCAAAGAGAATCCGATATTTAAGATACAATTCCTTCACTAGAGAACATCGGTCTAGATGAGGTGCTCCAGGCAGCAGATATCAGACAGTATAGCACGATTGATAGTTCGCAGTGTATTGAATCCTCTTAACTTTTGTATTATTTAAATGAAAAGATATTTTAAAACATAAAAATATAAATTTTCTTGTATACTACATTGTTACATAGATAAATGTATACATAATCACAGTACACAACTAATTTTAAAGTTTGTTTGCATGTATTATAAACATTTTATAAGTATTTAAAATTATTTTGGTGTTATAATATTTATAGGTATACCTGTAAATGTGTAGAGACATCACTAAATGTTACCACAAAACACATTATTTGAATTGTTTTAAGTAGATATACATAAATCGTTTATTTTCGCGTATTTACTTTAATTTATTTTTTGTGATTATACAAATGTAAATGCTTTTATTTGTGATTTTAAAGTTAAATAGATGTATTCATTATTTAAAACTAAAAAATTTCTTTCAAAGTTTAAAAGTATCAGTTTGATGGATATATTTTATACACATCGAAACAAACAACGGCTACTCAGTTCTCAGTGTAGAAAACAGTATTTGATATAAACCACTAGTGAAATTCATTCTTATCTATATATCCGATCAAAAACATAAATATACAAATTCGTTACGCAAGAGATGCGTCAATTTACCGATTTTCCCTAGAATTTATAAATTCGTCTATAGTGGCCATAATTATAGTCTAATCAAAATGAAATGTCGTATCTGATATGATTTTGATATTTGCAAGGCCAATTATATTAATAAATGACATAGGTCAAGGGGAATAGAGTAAAAGGAAAGTACAAAATATAAAATGTCGCTCATAAAAATATTAGAACAATCGAAAAATGTATAAGGAGTAAAGTGGTAGAAAATCATGTTTCCTGCTTTTTAGCGAATTTCACTATTGCTATGTTAAAAATCACTATCGCTAAAATTTTGATATATATATATATATATATATATATATATATCAACATATACATATATATATATATATATATATATATATATATATATATATATATATATATATATATATATGTATAAACATATTTTGTGTCTGTGGACTCTGTAGCGGTCACAGTTAAATTCTGATTGGAATGAAATTTTGTATTTGAGGCGCTTTTGGTATTCAAAAGGTCAAGTTCGGTAATGGGTAAAATCGGAATAGGGGAAAGGGGGGTGTAAAGGGAGGGGAAAACACAAAATTTGGCATATCTCCCTTAATATTTGAAAAATCCAAAAATTTATCAGGAGTTAAGTTGTAGGTACAAAGTTTAACTGTAATTTTGTTTCTTTTCATTTTTCTGTTACACTTATATTTTCAGAAATATTTACAATTAAAGATTGCAAGTTAAAATGTTCACATTAGAGTTTTAGAAAAATGATCAGGTAATGAATTGTAGCAAACTTGATTTTCTACAACTTACACATTTTTCGATTATTTTAATAATAGAGAAATATTTTATATTTTGTGTTTGTTTGACACGAATACATGAAATATATTTAATTGTAAAAAATTAAAAAAAAAAATTCAAACGACTTCAAAAAACACAAAATGTCACTACATTAAAAAGCTAAAAATAACAATTTACAGATTTAATCCAAAAGACAATTCTTGCCCAAACCTATTACGTATAATTTAGTATATGTAAATATACAAGATATATTAAGTTTGATCACGACTTTGTAACGCTTATAAATATTGATCGTAGGCATGAATGTTTGGGAAATGTGTTCATAAAATTTGGCCATTGCCGCATGCCTGTCTGTTTGTCTGTCTGTGGACACGATTACTCAAGAACGAACAGAGATAACGAGCTGAAATGTGATCTAGAGCAAAAAAGTAAGGTCAAGTTCGCTAATGTCCTTTAAAATCGTACTATGTTTGGGCAAAATGGACGAAACTACTTATCTTTGAAACCATTGGAACGTGTTTCCCTTCGCTGGGGGGGTGGGGGTAGGTAGATAGATACATCTTTGAAACTGTAAGAGATAGAAAAAAATGTATTAACAAAAAATCTTCTTTTTAAAATAAACAAGTTTTGTTTGAAAATTATTTTCATAAACTCAATAGTTTTCTCATAATTTGTGATTAAATGTTTCACGAAACGCGAATTGTTAACAATTCGAATACGCAGAATTGTCATCAATTCAATTAGTGATATACAATTCAGTATATACTGGGTATTCAAACTTTTAACTCAGAAGTTAAAATTTTAGAAGTACGATTTACTTACCTATTGACAAATTTTAATTCCATAGGCCTTATGGTTTTAGATGTATTTTTGAACATTGGACATTTAACGGAATTTTATAAAAATTGGTATGTTTACTTAACGTTTTATTTAACGGTTAGAAAAGTAATTACAGCTCCACACTATTACTATATAATGAAATGTATATTATTTATTTATAAATGATAATTATAATAGATGTCGTATACACGTACATGTGTATACATCGCAACCAGTTAATCCACTATTTAATAATTATGATTTTATTTTGAAAAAAAAAAAACGTCAATTCTAAATGTTTATATATATTGCAGGTCACTTTAATATTAGTCAATACACACAAAGTCTATGATTAAAGCCATTGTTCAAATTATAGGTTTAAATCAATTTTAAGCAAATTAATATTGCATTGCTTAAGCATTTGAGATTCTAAATATAGTCCAAAAATATCGTTTGTTAAAAGAGATGAGAATATTTAAAAAGAATGCAGCTGAAAATTTGAGCTAGAACGCAAAAATCTAATTTTTCTCTATGAGTAAATAGATAAATTATAACGCATGAATTTTCTTGTCTTGACTAACTTTTTAAATGGCGTAGACATTTTATAAAATGACCATTTCTGATATTTTACTTAATATTATAAGAGTTATTACACTTTATTAACTTGGGTATATACAAGAAGCTAAGTAACTTGTTTTATAAAATGCTATTGAAAATACCTTTTCATATAATATCTCTACCTACAAAATATTATATAAAATTTATTATGTGTTTCAAAGTCAATATTAATGATTATAAAAAATATCACTATTTAGAGTTAGTCGCATACCACTAACTTTTAAGTCTGTTAATTACAGGAAACATTTCACTAAGGCTATATTGATTATAGTAAAAATATGTGTGATGCTCGACAATTTCGTAATATTAAAGTAATAATATTGTTGCATTTTTTAATTTACTTTTTGAAATGTCATGAACTTACTTTTCTACAGATTTTGTATGCACTGTGTACAAGCAAATAATTCCTATATTACTCTATTTTGTGTATGTTAATCGAAATAGATTTTTGCAGGAAACGTTATGGATTCGAAAATATAACCTTAACCAGAAGCTTCCATACATATACGGTCAGATAGTCAGTAGTCTTTCTTAAAAGTGAAATCACGTATTCAACTTGGAACCTGGTAAATGGACTGTCTTGTTGTTAATTATTTTATTGATTTAAAACAATTTATTGTTTTATTTAATAGTTCTAAATCAATTGATATCTCATACTTTTTTCATGTGTCATTTGATATACCCGTATATCTTATGTTATATTGAAATGAAAAATTGAACACGTGCAAGCTAAACTAGCGCTATTAGTGCTCCGCAAATAAATTCATCCTGAGAAATGTATATTATTTTTTTCTAAAACTTTAAAGTTTATGTAATAGTTTATAACAATTGGTCGTGCAAGAATTTTTCAATATTAATGATTTTGGTTCAATCTACACCCATTTCTAAAAATTTTTCAGATTCTTTGTAAATGTTCTTGGGTGATAAGGTTGTGAGCAATATTTTAACGTTTTCCCGAAAAATATTTAAACCTATATTAACATTATTTTAACATCAATATTTTATACGAAAAATCATACACATCCAAGATGTGGATGGGCTTCGAATCCACGTCCACTGACATTCCGGATAAGTGTTCTACCAATTAAGCTACGCTGATGCTATGGTGGATACATATAATTTCTCACTACTTGTGTTTTTATTACTTGTTATTATTATTTATATATTATTTCACTATTTACATAAATCTAATTGTTTTTGTAAACTTTTATCATAATATGTGTTGTTGAATTCGTTCTTCTATAAGTTTTAGGTTGACACTACACACGATGCCCCTAAAATATTTTTATATCTCAAGTTGCCCTTAAAACTAACACCCAGAATCAAAAACAACTTTGTATACTTTACGTCTATAAATGGACATATTTATATTGCATCTCTGTGCTAAATTTCAAATTATTAGTCCAATAGTTTTAGAGAAACTAGTTTGTGTCAGACGGGCGGGCATCGAAGTAATTGCATTAGAGTAATATAATTAACAAAAATTGTACAGTTTATTGTTAGATAGTTAACGTCAAGCAATAGACTTGAGACGAAACTATAATATCATATTGATGATGATTGCTTAACTGTTTTAATTTTACTCATCCTTACACACGTTAACTACGCCTAGTAATAAACTGTACAATTTTTGTACAGATATCCCAAATTTGAGCTTCATATCTTTTTTAGTTCCTGAGGTACGGAGGCCAAAAAACCGTATCAAATCCTTCCAGTAAAACATGTTATACACCATCCATCATTTCTACTAAATTTAAAGGGAAAATTCGTCCCAATTTTTTATTTTATTGGTGGTTTTATTCTTAAAAAAAGAATGTATTTCCAGAATTTATTTATGCAAGCTAATGTTTTCGTATTTGATAATCTCATTGTTAACAACAATTACAATTGTTTTAAATAAATTTAATTGCCAATATGTAATTTTTTTATTAATACTGTTCAATGTAAATTTTTTGTTTGTTTTTAATATAATCATAATATTGTTTGAAAACTACCTGAAACCAGCCGTTTATAAATTAACAATACAATCTTGGTATAATTTTTTTTAGATAAATTTCACCATATTTAAGATCCTCCGATTCAAAAATTTTTTGGATGGATGGTTGTGTATTTATTTATTGAATAATAATAAAAAAGTATTTCTCTTATACTATTTCTATCATATATAAAAAAGTCGAAACTTTTAGCTACTACAAAACCATGAACGCGTTTATCCTTGGCCGTATCCTCAGCGCTGCAACAACATTAGTATGATTGATACAGTCGTGTCTCTGTCTACATGCACACCTCTCCTCGAACGGATCAAAATGCTACACTGGTAAATTAACAAAATGTTTACTGTACATAAGTAAAGTAAAATTACAAATCTTAGTTCCGAAAATACGAATTACTATATTGAAATAATATATTTACTCAATGCAATTGTAATATTAATATTTTTATTGTAAAGGTACAAAATAAGTTTGTATTTTTACTTAATGTTTGTGTTTGTCAAATACAGATTATAAATTTACATTTCGTATTGTAAATTTATACCTGAGACACAGTAAGCTACCTATATACTTTTGTAGTTACATTTTACTAGTATATTTGTAAGATTACAAATCTCGTGCTTGTAATTTCGATTACAAGAATGTATAGTAAAATTCTCATTTGGTCGTTGTATAACTAATCTTTTTGTGGTATAAGTACACACTGACTTTGTAATTTTACTATTTTTTCTAGTAATAAATGTTATGCTTGTAAATATCCTCTATATATGCAGTTATATGTCTATCTCACCTAGAGTATTGCTGCTCCGTTCTACGATGTTCAAACGTTGTATTCTCTTCGCGGTGGCAGTATGTTGTAATTTAGGGTATAGAACCATATAATTTGCAGGTAGTAGGTATTCAATTAATGGTTTTGTTTTAAGAATACTTTTTCCATTCCTTAACGATGATTTTTGTAAACGATGCATATCCTTAAACTGATATCAATTCATAGGTAAAGCTTAGGCTAGGTACTATAGTTTGTACGAAATGGATTGTAATATTATTGTAATTCGAAGATACTATTAAACTATATACATACATACAGTAAGTATTGCTTCTCGGCGCTATGGTTAGGTTATAAGTGACCAAGCGACCTATCATCTTCAATGAAGACATATAGGTCGTTTCATATACAATAATGAAGACGGTTGATAGAGATTCTCTTCATCAACCGTCTTGGTCAAACACCGGAACGTACAATCGTTCCAATAACTTATAATATATATCTAGATTATTAATTAATTATGAGTTAAAGTGCATAAAACAGAGATTGTAACATATATAATTTCTTATCTTACTTATCTCTAGTTGAAAGGAGATATTTATAGAAACTACGATAATATCAATTCGGCGGAATTCCTAAAATAATGAATGAATATTTTGTAAAATTACTATATCCGTATTGTAAAATTACAATATTACTATAGTAAAGTTCTTAAACTATTTGGTGGAGAATAATTTGTAAAATTACTACATTCTTATTGTAAAATTACAATATTACTATAGTAACATCATACTGATTGTAGTAAAATTCCTATACTTGGATCTGTCAAACCATGGTTTTCATTTGAATTTAATAAGAAATTTAAAAACATAATTATTATTAAATTTAAATGCATAGAAAATTTCTACCTATATAATTTATGTACCTGAAATATTTTTGATCGATCAATAAGTATTTAAGTCAATTCTAAAAGACTGGCGAAAATTTCAGATTGATAATTATGCCTTCCACGATTTAATATCCCACTTGCTTTTATTCGAAGCCATATAAGTTTCACTTTTGTATCTCTTAGGTTCGTTTTTTTTTCCATAGTTTTACAGGGAATAGTTATATTTCCTATGGGGTGTATTGGGTTAATAAGCATCTCTTTGAGATAAGATCTAGCTCCATATTTTTTGCCATCGGCCATCAGACATTCAACAAAATAGTTATTTTTACGATAACCGAACGAATGATCAGTTACAATCAACTAAATATAATTATAAAACTATACTTAGACATAGCGATTACTCTTTACTAATACACATATACTAGAGTCAATAAATCATTTTTCAGGCAGGTTGCTCGAACAGCAATTTCTTTAATATATTTATTTTCACGTCCTAAATATGACCCTAAGTTTTTAAATATGACCCCACGAATTTTATACTGCTTTCCGATTAAGAAATAAACCATATTGGTCGGAAATTTGAGTATTTTTTTGAGTATATAGTTAAATAGGTAAGTGTTTAAGCTTTGGATTAAGCCTTATTAAACCTAAAAATATTAATTTGTTTATAAGTAAATTAGCAAAACATAAAACATATGATAAGACTCTTAAAAGTTAACTTATCTATATATATTTTTTTGTAAATTAAATATCTATAAAAAATCTATAAGTTAAAAGAAAATTAAGTTTATTTCAATAATTTCTGAATGTCCATTCAGCCAGCAGAGCAACCTGAGCAGAACATAATTATAATGGTCTGATAATTAGACGCTAATTAAAAATTAAATGTTGTTCTCGTTGTTGTAGTGCGTTACCGCATTCTTTGCTAGCTTAATGTTAAGTTAGCAGAGCAATATTAATATCAAATTATTAAGCTAATTAAATGGTCTAATAAAAAATTAATTGCTCTTTGTTGTACTGTGTAACTGCATGCTCTGCTAGCTGAAGGTTGATCTAGCAGAACAATACTTTAAAATTAAAAAAAGTAATTATGCAATGATCGTACTGTGCTTCAGATAATTAAATACACGAATTCACAATAAATTGTTCTTTGTTTTAGAGGAATAAATAAACCCCCTCTCCTAGCTAAATCCCATTCAATGCATGGGCATACAATGAGTGGGTATCGACTTATTTAATTTTTACTGGGTACTTTGAAAAATTGGTTCCTGGGCACCTCAAATGAGGCCGTGCTAAATATGAGTTCTTAATAATATGATATAAAAATCATCCTCCTTGCAGTTTTCCATTTTCACTTAAGTCACATACGCAAAATTAGGAAACACATAGGAAATCCCAATACATATTTTTGTAGGTCTCTTACACTCCAAAAAAGATCTCTTACACGTTTTCATTTACCCAACCATTTAAATGAATCTGTAGATCAAAATTTGAAGAAAATATAAAAAAACATTTTGTTTCTTCTTAATTTGATAACTCATTTATAAAAAAAAAAAGCGATACAATATTTTATAGGGAATGAAATGATCTATAAAAAAATAGGTTTCGTTTTTTTTTCATTTACTCATTTTATTGAAATGACATTGGAGGTCAAACTTAATGGAGAATTAACAAAAACAATGGTTTATGCTTCTAAATTTTATACCTGCTGATTGGTAAGTATTAGAACGCATGGAAGAAATTCACGGAGTTAGAAAAATGGTCTCTTTTGTTGAATCGGTAATTGTAAGCGCTTAAAAGCTAATTGAATCAAAATTCAACTGAAAAATTATATATACGGTTTTAAAAAGAGGTTAAAATCGGTATGAGTTGAACTTTGTTTGCGATTATCTTTTAATGGCTTTAACAAAAGAGACCATTTTTGTAAATCAGCTAATTTTCTAAGGAAATATGTATTACTCTTTTTCTAATGGTCACCAAGCAGAGACTAATAAAATTTAGAAGCAAAAAAAAATATTTTTTTATTCCTCGAAGTTTTACCTTTAATATCTTTTAAATAGGTGGGTTAGCGAAAAAAGAGTACTGAACCAAATTTGTGGATCGTTTATTTCACTCTAAAAATATGTATTGGGATATGTTTTAGCTATATTTTCCTACCTACTTTATGACAAATTTTGCTCATGTGACTGAAGCGAAAATGGAATACTGCGATGAGGATGATTTATATATTAATATTAAGAGCTCATATTTGGAACAGCCTCATTTGTGTCCACGAACCAAGTAACCAGTAAAATTTAAATTTGTCGATACTCACTCATTGAATGCCCATGCCATTGAATGGGATTTATCTTTCCAAAACAAAGAACAATATATTGTTAATTAATACATTTAATTATCTGAAGCACTTTACAATCATTGCATAACAACTTTTTTTAATTTTAAAATATTGTTCTGCTACATCAACCTTCAGCTAGCTGAGCATGCCGTTACACAGTACATCAAAGAGCAGTTAATATTTAATTGGGGCATTTAATTGGCATTTAATTAGCTTAATAATTTGATATTAAATACAATAAATTATCGTAATTGATTTTTTAAATATCTGATCTGCTAGCTTAATATTAAGCTAGCAGAGCATGCGGTAACGTACTACAACAAAGAGCACTTAAATTTTAATTAGGGCATTTAATTAGCATTTAAGAAGCGACTAATAATGAGACTATTATAATTTTGTTCTGCTCAGGTTGCTCTGCACGCTTAATGGACATAATTTCTGAACTGTTTTTTTTAAATTTGTTTATTCCGCGTTATAAACGAATTAAAAAATAATGGGTAA
The DNA here is from genome assembly GCA_963920215.1 of Nineta flava. Taxonomy (NCBI): domain Eukaryota; kingdom Metazoa; phylum Arthropoda; class Insecta; order Neuroptera; family Chrysopidae; genus Nineta; species Nineta flava. The sequence continues at coordinate 37,919,303 of OY986043.1, read as the reverse complement.
AAATACAGTTAAAAGACTAATTTTTTTTTCTTCTTATAGATATTTAATCATGTATCATGATTTGCACCCTTTTTTTTATAAAAATATAAGTGGCATGGTATTTTATTAATTGTCGGGGACCTAATTTTTTTAAGGGCTAAATTTGGGCACATTATTTTTAACATATAAAAGGCATACTTTGCCATTATTTTTTAAAAAATTTAGTAATTTTTAGATTTTTATTTATTTATTATCTAACTTTGTGAATTTTTTTACTCGAATTCTAGTAAATTTATTTTAATGTTCATGGGTTCATTTTTTTTCTTTTTTTATATAGAATTTAATAATATTCGTTGTCATTTTTAAAATTTTTAGTTTTAAAAAAGATATTAAGAAAAAACGCTTTTTTGTTATAAACAAATTCAATTTTGACCTTGTTTTGTCACAACTTTGAACTTAAAAACTTAGAATCATATCCAGGACGTCAAAATGAATCGATGTATAAAAAAAATTGCGGTTCCAAGCAACCTGCCTGATTGATGCTAATTTGTTTGCTTCTAGTAATATAAAATGTACAGTTTAATAAGTTAATTCTATTATCAGATTATTATTAATTGTATGCATTGAATTATTATTTTAACTGGTTCATATCCTGTCTACTGGAATTAATAATCAAGTTTACTTGTTTGCCAACTATATATAAATTACACCTATAATTATTATTATAGGTCTATACAATGATTTTTATCAATTTATAATAACTTTTTATAGTATTAAGGTTAAAAACGGTTTTATCATACTTTTTCAAACTTGTGTTAATAAAATGAGATTTAGTATTTACTCAAATCTATGAAATTACCTTTTTGGACAAATATAAGTAATTCAAAGTACAATAAAGGGATAACCTAATTGGCCTAGAGCATTTAGTAAGCAAAGTACTATAATGATAGAACGAAATTTTCTTAGGTATTCTTAACAATAATAGCCGATTAATATTATGTTTGAAATCCGAATACTTACATATCACGTCACCTATAAGAGAGGTTCTAAACCCAAGTATGTCAGAAAGGTGGCAAATTGATCTAGGGCGGGATGTCTTTTTACCGAATTTTGGAACTAAAGGCATTCATAATATTGATTAGCCATTTATAAAAAATATTAACTAAACATTATTAAATAAAATTAATATTTGAGATTTTCAAACAAAAAACATGTATTTTGGGATGAAGAAACTGTTTTTCAAAACTATAGTCAAAATAAAATTATTGTTACGAAAATCTCAAATATTAATTTTATTGAATAATGTTCAGTTAATATTGTTTAACTAAGCAGGTGATCAACGATTGGTCAAATGCTAAACACCGTGGTCACTGGGAAAAAGTACCGCGGCAGGAGCTCTCGAAGGTACTGCTTCAGAGCGCAACAAAGAGACTAAATCTCGATGCACTGAGGCTAAACAAGATGCAACTGCGGAGGGTTACCAGATTCATTACCGGGCAATATATCCTGCGGATGCATCACACACAATAGGACCCCATAATGGGTCCATTATGCGCAGATTTTGTGGCGAGGAGAAAGAAAAATCCAGCCATATTATCTTTGACTGCGAGCCTCTAGGTTACAACAGATACAGAATATTCGGTGCATCTCACCCCGAATATATGAACCTGCGGGAGAACCTAATAAGCAAGCTTCAGGCTATTACCAACATATGGGAGAAGCGAATCTCGTCGGACTGAGGTAGAAGGGGCAGCACAATGGACCATTGGACCATAACGTCGAAGTTCAATACTGTTGAGACCCCAATACGTATCTATCTATGTATATATATATATATATATATATATATATATATATATATATATATATATATATATATATATATATATATATATATATATATATGTATATATTATATGCATACATATTTTAAGCTTACAATAGCGTACAGGTATACGGGTAAACCTTAACCAAAACTGTAGAGAATGAATGTATTAATATGCTCCGAAAATTTTAGCGCTTACTTTTTCAATGATTTAGTTTTCTTAGTTTTTAAGTTATTTAATCGATTCAAAAATCATTTTACAGGTAATTTTTTTAGCTGTAAGTTCTGTAAATTTCATTTTTAAGTTTAAAGAGATTAAAGAACGTGTTCGTTAGATTCAATTCTTTCAGTGATTTCTCGACTAAGTTCTATCCTAGAGAACTGAAAAACAAACATTCAGTGAAAAAAAATTTAAAAAATTTAATATTCTTTAGTAGATTTACTTATCTTTTATATTATTTAGAAAGCAATTTTTTAAAGAAATTTCCAAAAAATTTTTTTTTTACATAAGTCGAAATATTTTCAAAAAAATGCATCCAAAACCGCTGAAACCTATAAATCGTATTCTAAGCGTATTCATAATTGTACCTATAAATCGTATTCATAATTGTCACTGGATTAATTTTAATTTTAAACCTAGTGTTAATCTCATTGCTTTGTGTATCGATTTTTTTATAAAAAATAAACCATATTTTGACAAAATGGAAACCCGACTGTACAATTATTGTTATTTTTGGAGGCGGTGTCAGCATAGAGAAATTCACATAATTTTTGGACACCGCCTCCAAAAATAACAATAATTGTACATATATATTTAAAAAATTTTGCTTAGGTGAACTAAAATTGGCACAAGAATATGCAATTATGTTTTTACTTTTTAGTGCATTTTTTGTTATAGAATATTTTATTTTTGAAGTCGGGTTTCCATTTTGTGAAAATATGGTTTATTTCTCGCTTTTTAGTGACTTTGAAGTTCTATAACTAGTTTTATTTGTCTAAATATGGGTAGACCTACTAAACGACTTACTAATTTTTAGTGAATGTTTTTATAACACATTTTTTTTTTACCCGTTTTTTTTTTTTTTTAATTTTAAGAGCATTTTTTTATAACAGATTTTCAATTTTATTTACATGCATTTTGTTTTTTTTTTTGTAAAAATTTTTTTTTTAGGGTCGGTTTTTTTTTGTAAAAAAATTTTTTGAAGTCGGTTTTTAAAAAAATTTTCTTATTTTCCCATTATGAATGAGTATACCCTTTCAAAAAAAAAAAAAAATTCGCAGAAATCGGTTATCACATATAAAATGAGGATTTTCCTCGATTTTCCGGGGATCCCCTCATCAGAATGCGATTTGGTGCCAATGGGACCAATGGGAAACCAAACCCTTTAAAACAAAAACAAAAAATTCAAAATCGGTTCATAAATGTCGGAGTTCTGAGGTGACACACATAAAAAAAAAAAAATAAATAAATAAAAAAATAAAATAAAAAATAAAAAATAAAAAATACAGACGAATTGAGAACCATCCTCCTTTTTTGAAGTCGGGTTAAAAATAAGCTAACAGTGTTATTGTTATATGTTATTTTTATCATATCTCGGTTATTTTTAATGATAATAACTTGAACCAAAAAAGATGTTTTAGTACTTTAAAAAGTATTCATATTTTTCAAAAATATCTATAGTTTTGCCGTTATTTAACGTTGAAGACTTAGACTTTTATCGTCAGCAAACAAGATAAGTAGCCTTCAATCATCTGTAACTCAGTGTGTAACAAATCCATAGAAATGAAAAAAAAGAAATTTTTTTCTTTTTTTATAGTTACTTTATTTTTGTTTCTAACAGTTTTTTTCATAAAATGTTAAGTTTTAGAGTTATTCCTAAAAAAATGTTCAAAAGCATGGTTTTTTTAACGAAAAATTCTCATTTTCGATCACGAATAACTGTGAAAGTATTGGCTTAACGAAAAGACTTTATAGAGAACTTTTTGCCTAAAATTCATCTCTATCGATTTCGATAGATATTTTCAACGTTATAATTTTCACCACTTAGAAGAGGTCCATCCCTAGGACGAAAGCACATATTATCACTTTTGCTTTTTAGGTTTTTTTCCAATCACTTTTGATTTTAAGTTTTGACCAAGTTGGGAGGTCAAATGCTTCAATGACCGTACTGATATAGATATCGGGTGTCTAAAAATTTAATAGCATTAAAAATAATATGTAACATTTGACAAAATGTTTGAAAAACTAATTTTTATGAGAAACAATTTTATCCTTTAAATTCTTAAACTGAAATTTATGAGTGAATGATGGAGGTTTTTGCATATAATTTCCTTACCCATAATGAATCTAAATTTTGGCCCGTTGCAGCAATACACTAAAAAATTTAGATATCGAGTTCTAAATTTTCATTTTAGAAATAAACCAGTTTAAAATTCATATCTTTGTAGCCATTGACATTTACAAAAATATCCCCGAACGTTTTTATTCAAAATTTTATTTACTTAAGATGTGCTTATAGTGTTTCCAATAAATTTTTTTAATATAGGAGATATTAGTAGGTAAAGTTTTTAATTATTAATCAATAATGCAAGTCAGATCATATTTTCAGAATAACTGCATTCCGAGGTAAAACACACATAACACCTGACTCACAATTTTTAAACGTCCTGAGCTGCAACGCATATTTAAACTCTAGGAGGGATAAAATCGCGTTAACAGTTTTCCTACAGCAGAGTTGCAAATAACTTTTCAACTTAGTTAAACAATCGTACGAGCTTATGTCTCCAAATTATGGATATGGCAGAAAAATATATACCACTTCTAGCTGAATTAATATAATTTATGATCATTTAAGCGTTACATCCAGTCAGTAACAAATCTTTATTAGAAAAATTTGTTAAAAAAAGAAGAAAATTCAAATCAGGAAATATTTATTAATATATGCTCTCAATAATATTTCAAAACGTATTATAAGACCTAGAAAATAAAGTCTTTAAAAATCTATGTATAATATATTAAACTATAACATAAAAAGCCCTATGTCCAGGTTTAGACAGGTCTGTTTATTTTATAAATTTTCTAAATCTTCGCTTATTGTTGTACCAAATCGATAATATCCATTTACTTAGTACTAAAAACTGTGCGAGTTGGGAGTATTACCCAAGTTTGACATATAAGTGATAAAGTGATGTTGAATAAAGTTGTGTTAACTTTTATCGATGGTTACTCCAGGTTCTCTTTAACCCGGCTTCAAATTAAGTAAAAATAAAACATTTCGATTCTCTAGTCAGATTTTACCACAAATTTTATTTTAATTGTTAGATAGTAATTATGCATAATGCGTCCGTCTATCCGTCTGTCCGTCTTTTTGTTATCGAGGTATTTTATTCATCTTTGTAATAAAAAAATGAGTGATAGTCTCATTAACGAAATTTTTAAACTTTTTTGTTAATATTTTGATAGTTCTTCCAAAAACATTTCTGTGTATGTTGCTTCCTTACTAAATTCGAAATTTTCATTTGAATTCTTAAATTATTGTTAAAACAATCGTACAGAGTTTCCCAAAGAATATAGTAAACCTAATCTACACTGATCTACTATATCAGTGTAATTGTGTTTCTAAATTTTGAAGCAGCCATTATATTGGATGCATTTTACATGTTGATATGTATTTTTTACTTAAATGATTGTTTTTTTTTTTTTTTGAGTAAAAAAAATACATTTTGAATATCATGTATTTAATGAAAAGGGTATTCTTAGAATATGTTGAATGTGTTAATTCTTTTTAAAAATTTTATATTATTTATCATATTTTATAATCCATCGAACAAGAGTATGTCAGTAAGATAGAAATTCCAAAATTATAATCATCACATTAAAATTTTGTACACAAATATTTTATGCAACATATTAAAACTGGATATGCATTTTGGTTGTGGTTGTAGTTGTTGGTTGACTTGTAGAATGTGGAATGATCAAAATATTTTAAGTTGATGTATTAGTTTTGACTACTTATTTATATTGCTTTAAAGTTTAAACTAAAAAAATAGTCATGCGATAAATTGACGTATTATTAAGAATTTCCTACAATTTTACTTATGTTTATTCATGTAAAATTTTTCCATTTTACCACTATTTAGAATGATCATTCAAATTTTCCGTTTCCTCTCCCTTTTAAATTCCCTTTTCCCCTTGATTGATTTTCTCCATTATCGAAGTAAGCCTTGAAAGTCGCTATACAAACAATTATTCAATATCTGTTTGTAAGAAATAAGTTCACATACCAAAATCCAATCAATCATTGTGGATGTGAACGCAATGCATCACTTTAATATTTATGTACATTCATAACCATATAGTGGTGAGTAACATGGCGGCCGGAATTTATATTATCATAATCATAAAAAAAGTAGGTACAAGTTTAAATTTAAAATAGCTAGTAATCGACTGAGAATTTTCATTTATGGCCAAAAAGCCATAAACTAGTAAAGTGTAGTAACATTTCCAATAATCGATGGCTCTGCCATAAAATGGTTTAAAATAAAATTATCATTCGATTATTATTTTAAATTTGAATTTGTACTCCCCTTGTTATGATCACCATAACAAAAATTCTCACCACTCACCATGATTGTACGTACCTCACTCAAACACATGCAACAAAATTAGTTTTTTGAATAAATGTCAACTTACAATTTGTATTCAAATATTTCGCCAAGTTATTTAGTGACCCCCATTTTTGTTCAAGCCTGATTATTATTAGGATATTTTCACTAAGTACAGAAAATATAGAAAAACAAACAATCTAAAATAACTATAAAAAAGTACACGCATTAATAAGTAACAAATCAATTAGCAAATTTGGAAAAATGAGCGCTACTTTTATGGATATGTTTATATTATTATATGAAAACAGATTTTCATTAAAACTTTTCTTCCATTAAAACACACCGGTTTCTGTCATTTTTAATTGGTGTACTTAATTTCAAAATAGAACAAACAAAACTGTAATTATTATAATTATAGGGTAATTAATAAGAGCAATATTTATTGGTCTCGTTTATGAAACAAAAAAATTCATTTTTACAAATTAGAGAACATAAAATCTGCATTATTTCTGTAAATATCTGTAAACATTATCCTTGAGAGAATTACATAAAATTTCTTAGTACGCTTCGATTAACACCTCAACGTAGTCGATGCCATGTTTGGCTTCGTGAACAAAAAAATGTCTACTGCTTACGAACGTACACATACATAAATAGACAACAACATCTCCTCCAAAGTGGTGTTAATAAACTCTGGTGATCCCAAAACGAAAAGAAATGGTGAAAATTTTTTTTCTTATTTTGGGACCAATTACTATAACTTTCCTACAGGTACTGGGAAGTTAAAAAATTGTACATGGTTCTCTGATTCTTCGAGATCAGAGAACTATGTGCATTGTACCTTGTTTTACCATTAATTAATATCATTTAATCGATGTTGGTGATATATTGACATAAATAAGTTTAGAAAAATTCTGCGAAAGAAATATAAATTGAAGAATTTTTGTACAACGTTAAACAACATCGTAAATAAACTTAAGTTTAAAAAAAAATAAAGTTTTGATTCAAACCTAATAAACTACCCCGTAAAGAAAATAGTTGTATGTAGTTTTTTTTTTGTTTATTTTATATTTTGGTAACGACAACTTTTAAAATATCGTCCGTTGATACATTATTAAAACAGTGAGATGCCATGTTTCCTGCCTTATCTTATGTTGTTGTTCACTGTTCTTCTTTTTTTTGTTTCTTTTACAATTCAAAAATATTTAAACGATGTGATAAAGAGAGATGATAAGTTTTCAATGTGACATAAAAATACCAATAATCCAAATTGACGAGTTTAAAATAATTTTAGGTATGTTGTAATTATAATTTAAATGTGTTTTTAAATGTATTATTAATTAATAAATTTATAGTGTTCATACCTAATTTTTTATGAATTGTAGTTTTATAATCACGTGCGTGCCATGGAATTACAATTTCAAATCACATCATTTCAATGAATTAAACTTTTAGAATCTAATACATTTCGATTATTATCTTGTTTATATGCTTTAATTAGGAAAGCGTTCGATTAAAGTACAAAGGCTGAATCTGTTTTTAGTAATAAAGTTTCAAATTAGCCCTAGTAATAGATAAGTTTTTTGTATTATAATTGAAACTGTCACCAAATTAGCGACGAGTAACATATCCAGAGCAGGATAGCCACTCTAACCTAACCTAACCTAACATATCCAGAGACAATATAAGAGTAATTTTAACAAGAGTAAATTTAATGAAAGTAATTTTAACAAGAGTTATTTGTACAAAATTTATTTTCTTTTAATTTTGTTTAATTTTTATTTATTTTGTCTATATTTATTTTTATTTTGAATTGTCAAAGAGTAAATTACGATTAATTTATACTAGTTTATACTGATGATGACTATACTTAATTGTAGTCGAAATGCGTATTTCTAATACAAAAAACTGATCTAGTTAATTTGAAACTTTATTACAAAAACCTTGAGTTCTTATTAATTATCATTTGATAATATAATATTTAATGTTTTTAGTAATTGCTAAATATGTTAGTATCTAGCCCAGTTTTTAATCGTGGGTGATAGTGTTGTTTTAACTTCAAATCTATTTATTGAAATGTACTCGTCATCATATAGGTCCTGCGAATGATAAGTTTGTGCAAGGGATATTTCTTCTTTGGAGATGAGAAAATTATTCTGATTTTTTTCCGGTGGTAAGTGGTAACTTATTTTTGGTGGTAATTTATGTAACGATTGTTAACGATACCTTATCACAAAGCTATGGAGGTTATAGTTATACAAGCCAATATCCTGATCTGCTGTAGGTAGCTTTAAATGAACTCCTAACCCATCGGAAGAAAAAAAGTTTTTTGTACATTGCAAAATCTACTTATCTTTTATATATGCACACATGCATCCACATTGAGTGTGTACACATAACCTGAATTACGACAATGATTTATCATAAATTTCCTGTAGGAGTTGACGTTACAGAACAAATTTAACTTGGTTAATTTATTTAATTGATAGTAAGATTTAACCCCTAACATCTTTAAAACATCTTCAAAAATATTCTACCGGTCGGAATAAAATTTTTCGAATGGTATTTTAACAAACAAGTAAATACGGTGGAAAACATCAATTGACCAGTGGAGCACATGGTATTTACATTTAACAATTTGACGTTGACATTCGTTTGTTTACATTTTGAATTTTTAAGCGACTTGATATATGGAAAATTAAATGAGATACGATGAAAAAATCAATTATATTCAAACGTGCGAGTAATTTGGTTGTTGTTGTAACTTCGCCAACTATTAGAGAGCCGAACTCCGAAAAAAATTTTCGAAGTTCTATTAACGTACTTTAAGTAATGTCTTATGAGTTTTCCTAAATAAGTTCCAATTTTTCCGTTATTCAGACATGAAAGCTTGCACATCGATTTTCGGTAAACAAAGAGCAACCTTTCGTTAGCTATAACTCGGTTATTATTAATCGAATGGAAACATAAAAATAACAAATTGTTTTTTTTATAACCTTAATTTTTACTCATTGTTTTTTCGATTAAATTTAAGGTTTTGAATTATTTGCGAAATATTGTTACTAAATGAGCTTTTTTAAACGAAAAATTGGCAAACTCAACTGTACATAACTTAATAGCTCAAACTCAATTGTAAACTTTGTAGAAAAATGGTATAGGACGTTTTCTGCTTAAAATCAATGACTCTATTAATTTGTGAAGTAATTTTGAATGTAAATCTTTTCACCAGCGAAATGGGGTGGCATCTACCCTCAGAGTAAGTCCTACCGCTAACAACGCTCAAAAAAGCCCTGTCATGGCGAGTTTAGAAATTTATAATAAGCTCCCAATGCACATTCAAGGAATTGAAAATATTTTAAAATTCAAACAAAAGCTAAGAGATCATTACTTAGGCTTAATATTGTATAATCCGAATGACTTTTAATCTTAATAAGTAGGTTTATATGTGTACACCTTAAATGTTTTATACGACTATGTATTCTTTTTTATGACGTAACAAGCATCTGTATCGATCTTTTGTTAATAAACTATGTTATTATTATTATTATTAAAAAAAAAAAAAAGAAAAGGAGCGGTTAATTGACTAAACTGTCGGCGTACGGACAAGAACGAAGTAACTGGCAATGCTTGTGAAGGTTTCCTGCAGTTTCCTTCACGAACTCCAAATAAATATCGGCATAGTTCCTTTCAGAGTCGGCTGCAACCGCACATCCCACCATTTCCAAGTCTACACACAAAAATTTCTTCCACTCCACTCACATCTTTACATCCTTAGACATCACAATGGACCTTATGGTCGAAGTGTAGCCCATCCAGAGCAGCCGCTACAATCTTTCTATCTAGCCAGTCTTGGATATTAATACCATATCTATTGCATATCTTATTTACGTCATTATACCAAAATAATTCGTTTTCAATCTTCCTCATAAAAGTGATAGGATATCGATATAACGGTAAATTGAGATATCTTTTTATATACTGAAAGTGGAGTATAAAAGTAAACAGCAGTAGTGATAATAGATCTGTTTCTAGATAAATGAAAAAATCCGCCGTATTACTAGGCAAATTTAAAAGAAGCATTTTTTACAAAGACTTTCAAAACTATTTGCACGTTATTAAATTTATGGTACCCCATACTTCGTAGTAAAGAATTTATCGCGCAACTGCACTGAAAATATTGAGTTTAGAAGAAAAGAGTATGGTTTTATTTAAAATAAGATTATTAAAGGAGTGCATGGCAAATTTAACACTCTCTGTTTTTGCCTTAAAACGTTGATCCAAGGACAGATTTGTAGACGGAATGATACCAAGATATTCATAATTGTTAACATCTGTGTTTATCAGGCCTCCCACTATTTTTTTCTAAACATAAAAATTTTGAATTTATCTAAATTCAATTGTTCAATTATTCAAGTTCCAAACATCGCAATATTTTTCTAGTTAGTCTATCTGATACTAACAGTATAAGGTCATCCGTATAAGCCAACATTTTAACACGAGTGTCTTCTATTCTAATACCAGCATCTAGATAAGTCTCCAGGTCATTTATAAATAAGGAGAAAAAATTTGAAGGAAGAAGACAACCCCGTTTTAGGCCCCGGTTGTTTCAAAAGATGTGGCTAAACCTTGCTGACACCAAACCGAAGCAGAAGTTTCTTAGTATTAAGTATTAATAAACGTATATGACATGCCCATTTCTATTCATCTATATCTTTTATTTCATATATTTTATTAAATTTTTTAAGTGAATATTGTATTACCAATAATAAATCAATAAATTAATTAAATCATCTAATTAAACAACATATTCTATCAATAGCAAGTCAATAGGAATAGGTGAGCTACAATGGAGTACCATTTGCTTTGTAATAACCGAATAAGAATTTATGATATTACTATTGATATGAAAAAATTAACTCGTTCATCAGTGTCAAACCCTGACCTCTAGATTTCATGTCCAGTATGCTCTCCGTTACACCACGGATGCTTTAGATAGATGAGTCCATTTTTTCATATCATTGACAGTATTATTTTGAAGTCGAATCCAGAGGGCCAGGGTTCGATACCTGGTGGATGAGTTATTATTTTCATGTCAATAGAAAACAAATTCAATGACATGTAAGTTTATATAGTAAACGCTTGTTCTTTCATACTTATGTCTTCTTAACCTTAATGAAAATTGACATTTTTTAGTACTGTGACGTTTTAAGTATATACAAATAAAATGAAAAATTTATGATATATTCAGTTTTAATAAGATAAAACAAACAAGTGAAAATAACAACTAACAAAGTTAATCCCCGGTATATACTGAATTTATAAAAAAAGCTGAATTTATGAAAAGTTTAACATTTTTTGTCTCTAAATTTTTGTTGTATGGCTTACGGTTTCAAACAGTTTTACCCAGTTTGCCCAAACATGGTCTGATTTTGCCTAATCACGAACTTGGCATTACTTTTTAGCTTTAGAACACACATACACAATTTCAGTTTCGCTATCTCTTTTAGTTTTTGAGTTATGGTGTTTACAGACAGATGGATGTGCGTAAATGGTCTATTAGGTCATTTTAAGAACATTATACCAGATTTTGTTTTCTGCGATCAATATTTTCAACCGTTATAAAGTCGGGATTAGAATTAATATACTCTGGGTATCTAGATCACGGTAGTGCGACAGGCCGAGTTTAAGGGGTTTTTTGCCTTCGCACTTACAGTACTATTACTACAGGAAATATCAGAGCAGATTTCACACGGAAATAACTTCTGAACGAAAAGAGATACAGTGCTGATTTTTGGAATATAAGCTATTTGGGGAATTATAAGACAACAAGTTTTTTGCTTTTCGTTAAGAAACAAGCGTTTAAAAAGTTATTTCAGTTCAAAAACGGAAAAATAGCCGGTACGCCCAAAATTTTCATTAGACAGGATAAACACGTAGGGCCTACACCAGCTATCCTTTAAAGATGATGTTTGGCATATAGTTAGATCTAGTACCCAAGGCACAGGGGAAATTATGATATCATGAAATGTATATCGGGAAATGGGAAAACTTTCGCATTTTTGTTTTGATAAAATTATCATAGGAAATATTGCTGCTCTATGATTGAAAATGATGAAAATTATTTATTAATATCGTCTATGATTGGTCCGTATAATTTATATTTATACTAGAATGTAGAACGTACCACTTGTGGGAGGTTTGCACGATTTTTTAAAACTTTGTCTGCACGATTTTTTAGTTTTCGCTGTTTATTTTATAAATAGCTCGGCTCTTTAATTGGGATATCATCACTTTTTAAAGAGCAACTATTATATAAAGTATCTCCCCGAAAACTCGGCTCTTTTTTACATTTATATTTTTGATCGGATAAAAATTACTGAAGTATCTGTGTTATAACATCTGTTAATCACAAGTATACTTACCAATGAAGAATAATGAGAAGTATTCAAAGCTTCAAATTGATAGCTACTTTATATAAACGAAGAACAAAGAGGTTTACATTTGCCAAAATCATAAACGTAAATGATTTTAAAATACAATATTCGATTATGCTGGTATAAAATAAAAAATAATGGCCATTTTAAAATAAACTAAAAGTTGCCATTTTACATGTATTATGCTGGTATAATAAACAATATCGGAGCTTGTTCACCCACACACACTTTCACGTATGATTTGGGTGAACACGATTGACTCTGTTCTGTTAAACCATGCAACCAACCAATAACCAACTACTAAATACAATTTAAAATCGTTTACTTACGGTTAACCGTTGTATGTGCACTCAAATTGTGTATTTTGTGCATTCTCTTAGTAAAGATATACTTTTGTAATGTATTTGTGACATTCAATGGTTTGTGTTTAATAATATGAAGATAAGAGGCTTAAAGTAAAAAAAAAAAAACAATACAATCATTATTTTTAATGGAATATATAATTTAGATACTAAAAATATATCATCATATGGAAGACCAAATCAACTGTATGTATGTTGATACGTATATATATATATATATAAATCAACTGTATGTATTTAACGTGGTAAATGTTTTGTGAAAATTTTATAAACTTGATCCTTTTATTTACTAGGCAGAGAAGTGTAGAGAACTGTAACTAAAAGTTGTCATTATGTCGATACTGAACAACTTTTATACGAAGAATTTTATCCAAAACGGAAGAAATATGGCACAAATCAATAAAAAAAATTTGAAAAATTATTAATTTGTCCATGTGTACCATACTATATTATGGCTAATTAACTTCGTTGCAGGATTTACTATTACAATTCTAAATGCCTTCATTTATCCGAAGGCTACGGTTGTACAGTTATTGTCTACTTGTCTTTTAGGAAATATCAGTACAGTCGAACTGTACAGTTCTGGGCTTTGGAAATGCATAAACAAGGTCAGAATTTTAGTTTGTAGAGTTTTAAAACTAGTATGTTTTAGACGGCACTAATCTGACGTTGATCTTTACGATTCAACTGGACAGTTTTGTGCGACAAGTACAACAGGCACTCACAAAAGTTTGCATAACTGTACAACTTTTCTTACATGTATCTGGGGAATCATAACGAATATATTATTGGTGTTAAGCTATGTAAGGAGGAAAGAAACTAAAATTTGGCGAAATTCACCAAGTTTGTACGCTCTTAAATTACTTAAAAGAATTAAAACGCACCAGATAACCTGCAGCCGCACAACCTGTAAATTCCTGCCTGCATGCAAATTTCTTGGCTTTCACTCATATCGTTAATGTATCGTTAAAAATTAGTAAAAAGTTAAAAAATAATGTCGGTGGCCTCTGTTATAGATCGTGGATCCCAGAAGCGAAGGTAAACCCACATTTATTATTATTATGAATGAATAATTTAACGTACTTTTATCTATTAAATGGGAAGGGTGGATACAGGATATACACCCCAGAGGTTCACCAGCCTTTTCGACAAACATAAATCTTCACAAGGTAGCTACGTCCTTGGAAGAAGGTTCACTAAAGAACGCAATGTCCGAAGGGTTCGTCGGTCTTCCGAGTCAGAGAAGACCTACACCCTGCACCACACAGATATTATTGTTATTTTTACTTATTAAACTGACATTTTGGTTCGTATGGTCTTTCCTTTAATTATAAAAATGTAACCATGTTATTGGTTTAACAATAATTTTCTTAAAATAGAAAAAAATGACGATGTTGTGGGCTAAAAAATAATGTTAATATATAAAAAAGTGACAAAAAAACATTTTTTCAAACTTGTACCAGTGGTGAAATTATGTTGCAATTGATGATTGATTTTAAGATTGTAAAGATTAGATTAATTTTATGTTTATTCCATACAAAATGTTCTTAATATTAAAATAAATTTTAGCGAATTTTCGAACAAATTTTAGCTATTAGTTTTGTACCGATGAAAGAATTTCGGAAAAATTTCTTCAAATAAAAAATCTCTTCTAAAATTTCTTCTTATTTTTTAGTTCTGAACAATCCGATTGACCATAATTAACATTTCAGATTGAATCATGATGCATCATTCTGTGTAACTGAAATTACGTAATTTCTACAAAAAAAATTAGTTTAAATTACAATTAATTATTAATTTTATATATATATATATATATATATATATATATATATATATATATATATATATATATATATATATAAATATATTATTTTTTTCTATGGCGGAGGGAAATCTATCATGAACACCACTAACGAGTGGTAGTGTGAGACCCCTACTTTAGCATTACTTCAGAAATGATAAGCCCGAGTTTACTTTCGGTACACCTCTCTTTCTTTTGCCTGGATTATTATTCATGCGTAGTCAGCCACTTCTCTCCAATTTTCATCACTTTCTAACGTTATCGTAGTGAGATTGTCCACACCTATTTTACCACCAAACCTACTGTTGACATAAAGCCTTTCATTTTACCATCTTTTGCATATAAACACAATAGGTTCTACTGTGTCTACCACTTGACACGTTGTGCAAACACTGATATCATTGTGTTTAAATCTGGGCTAGGTCCACTTAAAATTTGGGTTAGGAAATAGTCTATATCACCATGTTTTCTCTGAAACAAGGATAAAAAGTTAGGAATGATTTTCTTTATCCAGTTAGCTTTGCCAGTATCTTTTAGCCACTCATTCTGCCACAAGTTGTAGTAAGTGTTACTATCAATATTTTCAAGGTGAAAGCGACTGCGTCGTTTCCTGAACAAAGATTGTAGGGGCATTATACTTACTAAAACTTGTGTGCTTCAGTTCTATACGCAGAGCACACACGCAATGCCCCACGTCTTTGTATTTTTTCTAACCAGCGGTCGTTATTCATTTTAAAAAGAGCATCTTCCCATACAGGGGCAGCATATAGAAGGATTGAGTGGGCTACTGACATAATAATTCTTCTAATGGATGATCTAGGACCTCCTACCAATGACATGAGTCGAGTAAGTGCCATCACAGCTTTTTCTGCTTTACTTGAGAAGTAAAGTATGTGAGCTCTCATATTTAAGTTGTGGGCTAGCATCATACCAAGGTATTTGACACAGTCTTTAATGTTTACTTCAATTTCATTCTCCTCTATCTGTAAAGTTTTTAGCTTTCAATCGCCGTATAATATTACCGCTTCAGTTTTCTCAGCAGCGAGCGTTAATCCATTTTTCTAAATTGCTTTTACTATTTTAGATGAGGTATAGTTGCTGTTGCTAAATAACTCTTGTCTCGTTTTAGCTTTTACTACTACGGCAGTATCATCAGCATATCCAATTATTTTGACGTCATCGGGTGTTTCAGTTCTTAAGATATCGTCAAAGAATAGGTTCCTGACGATTGGGCCAAGCACAGAACCTTAAGAGTGTTCTCCACAAAATACTCTTTTCCTGGTTTTTTCACCCACAATTATGCTGCGATTAGAGAGGTAACTTTTGACCATATTTATAAGATAAGGTGATATTTTAGTTCTTTTTGTTTTAATGCGTCCATTATACCCTACCATGGTGCACTATTAAATGCATTCCGTATGTCCAAAGTAACAAGAAGAAGAAAGTATTTTCTATTATTTGAACCCTTGTCTTTTATTCTTTCGGCTTCTCCAATTACTTGTATCAGGGCGTCTATGGTAGAGTGATTGCTCCTAAAGCCATATTGATACTAGTATAGTAGCTGTTTTACATAAATTTCTTCTGCTAATCGGGCAATAATCAATTGTTCCAAGAGCTTACCGAAGATATTAAGTAGGCACGAGGGTCGGTAGGTTTGTGGTTGGTTTGGCTGTTACGAATTCGCCTCTTTTCAGCAATTTTTTAAATATAGCTAAACAATCATTTAACAGATAATTTTCAATAGCTATTACAGTTTTCGAGGAAAGTTTGTCCGTTCCACTGGCCGTCTTGTCTCTAATTTTATAAATGGCTCGCTTAAGCTCTTCTTGAGTAAATAGTGATACTTCTAGATTACCACCGTCAAAGGTACTCATTTGCTAAGGCTTATCTGGAAAAAGCTTATTTGCCATAATTAACTGTTGTTCATAGCTCAGGTTTACTGGTAGAAGATTTTTTAGAAGTCTTTTTTATCAAAAAGTATCGCTGTTTTTAGAGTTTTTTTGCCATAATGTATCGAAGTCGAATTCTATGTTTTGTTTCAACTGAGAGGTTCTGTTTACAATTAACTCTCGTGGTAAGCCTCTCATCTTTCAGGCAGAGATTTATAAGGTTTGTTTAGTTAGAATTACAACAGTACACCGGAAAACGATTTCCTCGAACAATTGTAAGAGTAAGTTTCTGATTGGACGAATTAATGCAACACTTTATTAATTCTTCAGCACTAAGTTCGTCATATTTATCACTTTTACCATATTTATCATATTTATCACTTAATGTGTTGCCATCCAGTTATTTTATTTTTTGCAAGTCTACTTGGTATTCTGACGTTGGAGATTTCATAGAATATATAGTTATGGTCACTCAGAGATTCATCATCTAGGACTGTTGGACCAGACACGCGAGTAGCCCAACTGGTAGAGCTAAACGTAACATCAATGGCTGAACTACTTTCATTTCGTGTGAAAGTAGGTTTAGTCCCTTGATAACGTACTATTATATTATTTCCAGCCAGCCAATCTAATAGCATAGTACCTCTGTTATCAGTATATGTTGAGCCCCATAGTTCTGATTTAGTATTAAGATCGCCACAAACAACAAATGGCTTCGAAGTAATGTATCGTTCTAGCGTTTGATGTACTTCAGTAAAGGAGTTAAGGTGGCAGTTGGGAGTAATATAACATCCAAAGATTGCAATTTCAGCGTTTTCAACACGAACAATTCCTTCAACACTCCTGTCATAGGTGAGAATATTCACTTTTGAGGAAAAATTTTTAACTGCTACGTCCTTCTTAGCATCAACAATCTAAGGCAATTCATTGACTATAGCCTTGTTTGGTTCGGATATTACGGCAATGTCTATTTTATATCGTTTGGCGGTTTCGTTTAGCAGATTCATAGCCGGTTTGCGCCTGCCGAGATTACTTTGCAGGAATTTGATTTTATATATTTTGATACAGTGATTGTCGACTCTTTGCTTTATGTTTTAGGTTATAGACTAGCTTCCTGTAGTAAGGACAGCGCATACTATCTGTTCGGTGCCCTTCTTCATTACAATGTCTACACTTAGAAGTTTCTTTACAAGCGCGTGCCAAATGCCCAATTTCGGTACACCTAAAGCATTTGCTGGATTGAGGCTCTTCTGCTTTAAAATTGTTCACTACATGTCCGTATTTGAGGCATCTAAAGCAACGAATTGGTACCATTTTTTCTTCCAGTCGACAGCTATTCCATCCTAAAAATATACGTCGATTTTTAAGCAGCATTTCTGCCTGTTTAATCGGCATCATGATTGTGGCATACTTAAGGCCAACATCGTTTGCCCTCTCAGATATTTTGACGTTTATTAGATAAGTTCATCTATTTCTTTTTTAATAGTTTCAGTTATATCTTCAACTACCATAGTTTCATCAATATGTCTCACAAAAACTATAGCTAACTTTGGAATAATGTCGACAGTATTATTACATTTTTCTTTTAACTCTTTCTGAAAAGCTTCAACACTGTTTGTATTTTTTCCAGTAATACTAATTTGGATTCGATTAAATGCTACTCTCTGCACCTTGTGCACCCTAACTTTTGGACATTAACTTGATTTTTCATCCTCCTAACTACTTCAGAATACGGTAGTCCTTCTACAGTTGAGACGAGTATCGTGTTTATTCTATTATACTTTTTAACTTTCTAACAGCGAGCCATTCACTGTTCGGTTCAGAACCCTCAGTGTTTGTACGCTCTGATCTAGTGCGTTCCTTGCCTTTCATGCAAACGGTGTATTTCCATTTTTCTAATCTCCCGTTGATTTCTAAAGCTATTCTTAAAAGTATATTTATTTCTGGTTAGCGTTTCCATAGATGAAGGCCATATCTCTTCCAATATTTCTTATTTTTTGAATCCCACTTCTAAGTTCATTTATTACCTTTTCTTCTTCCTGATCAATATTCAAGGTTTGTATAACCGAATGTGTTTCATAATTAGATTTATGTTCTTCTTCGGTAATTAAGGTGGATTTAGGATTTTTTCATTTGCCTGTTAGTCTGGTTAACAAGTTGAAAAACGTGGTAATTTTTGTTACTGCGAATAAAAATTAGTGCGATAGCTCGTTGAACTCGTTATGACGTCTAGAAAAATGTGCATAAATTTCAAAACCGCACATAAACAATTGCAAAAGTTATAAAAGTTATAAACAATTTATTTAAAAAGAAAACATGGGTTTTTGTATTTTGCAAATATCTCAGAAACAATTGCAGATATCGGAAATTAAAAAAAATATTCTTAAAGAGTAGGAAATTTTCTAACTATAAAAAAAAATATTCCAGAACTGTACTACTAATATTTATTTGAATGATGAAAATAGGGCTTAAAACGGGTGATTCGCCTCCGCTTGATTTTGACACTTGCACAAAAAAAATTTTTTTTTAACCTTTTAAATATGAATATTGATTGATTCATTGATTAATATCGGGGTAAAAACTACTGCACTGCGATCTTATGGCCTATTATGCTTCCCCTTCTACTTCAGTCTGACGAGATTCGCTTCTCCCATATGTTGGCAATAGGCTGTACCTTGCGTATCAGGCCCTCAATATTCAGTCATATATTCGGGGTGAGATGTACCGAATATCCTGTATCTGCTGTAACCTAGAGGTTCGCAGTCAAAGATTATGTGGCTGGATGTTTCTTACTCCTTGGCACAATATCTGCACATAATGGATCCGTTATGGAGTCCCATTGTGTGCAGATGCTTCCGCAGGAGACAAAGCCCGGCAATAAATCTGGTAACCCTCCGCAGTTGCATCCTGTTCAGTCTCAATGCATCGAAGATAGCCTCTTTGTTGCACTCTGAAGCAGTACCTTCCCAAGCTCATGACACGGTACTTTTCCCTAGTGATCACGTGCATTTCACCACTCGTTGATCACCTGTTTACATGCAGTCCTTGGAATTCCTAAAATAAGCTCTGGGCCTATGAAGAGCATTCCGACTTCCTTCTTTGCAAAGGTATCTGCTTTTTCGTTTCCTTCGAAACCACTGTGACCCGGCACCAAGATCAATTTTACATTGTTCCGTTTGGCCAGTTTCAGAAGTTCCTCCAAACAATCCTTGACTACCCTTGAGGTGACCTCAGTTCCAGACAAGGCTTTTACAGCAGCTTGACTATCCAACAGAATACATACGTATGGTTTATGTAGCCTCTACGTAGGTTCTCACGTACGTGAGCCAGTATGGCGTAGGCTGCTGCTTGGAAAACTGTGGAATATTTCCCAAGTTGAGGCTTATGTTTTCATTAGGTCTCTCGCCGTAGATTCCCGCACCGGTCCCTTCTTCAGTTTTGGATCCGTCTGTATACCAGACGATTCGTTTCTTGAGATAGGTTGGTTCTCCTTTCGATGTCTTTCTATCACATACTACAGTCAAAGGTTTGGAGAAAGAGTATGTCTTGGGAAGTATATCTGTGGCCATTTCGAGGACGAGGTCTGAAGTAATTGATCTCTTGATTGACCCATGATCCTTGCATGTCCAACGTATTTTATGAAACACAAACCTGAAACACAAACTCACAACAGACAACACACCGTACTACAAAAACACTCCATCTACAATTCTCGAAAACAATAAACAATAATTATATTGGGATAGAACAATTATCACAGACAAGACAGTACACTATAACAGACCAGGCATAACACTTATACACAAACACACTAAAACCACATTCCTCATAGACATTGCAGTACCCAACACACACAATCTACAGACTACACACACTGAAAAACTTACAAAATACACCGATATAGCTGTCGACCTGAGGAATCAGTGGAAAATGACACGAGTTGTTATCGTTCCAGTGGTTCTAAGCTCAATAGGCGTCATACTAAAAACACTTCACAACAGTCTACATACACTTGAACTACACAAAAACACATAAATACAATTACAAAAGGCAGTTATTATTGATAGTTGCCGTATAGTGAGAAAGTTTCTCTCTATGGAGCAAAGAACTCTCCAAACAAAAACACCAACTACTGCTCTACATACAACAACAAACATAACATGCATTCCGACCAATGCAAACACACTTACACCAAACACGGAAACTCCACATGAGCACCCACACAACACACAGTCACACATGCAAAACACAGCACAAGAAATATACACGATACAACAGAGCATATCAACACTCACACACGCACCATCACCAAATTCTCAAAACCAAACACAAAACACTACCCAAGCAACAAACCCATCATCATACATCATTACTTCCACTACAACACCACGTATACGCGCACCACCCCTGTTACATCGAAACGAAACACATAACACGCCACACTTTGCTCGTTTAAACAAGCCTCACACAAGACCAAATATCAACACCATCAGATATTTCAAAGCAAACACAAAACACTACACAAGAAACACAACACAGCATAACTACATTTACTACAACACCCATACACGTACCACCACCAAAAATCAAAACTTCATCCATTGTAAAACTTACACGACTCACACATGACCAAATAACACACTACTCACAACCGACGGACAACACCCATTCGCTCATCGAACACGAAAGCGAACACAACACAATACAACACCACACAAACCACCCAAAAGGCGATGTTGCAGAACACAATAAACATACATACATTTATACACACTACAAGAACACATACACCCTTACAAATAACCACGCACACTCACACATATTCTCTGGTTCACATGACACACTATAACAAAAAATAAAAAACACAGTTTACCGTCACTTGACTATGTCCGTGCGGTAAACTAATCGGGCTCACCCTTGAAAAAAAACAAAAACAATAATAATAATAATAATAATAATAGGGTTTAACCTCCGTTTTTGAGACACGACGGTCTATAACAGAGGCCACCCACATCATTATTTTTCAACCTTTATTAATTTTTACTTACATTTTAATGATGTGAGTGGAGGATAAGGAATTCGTATGACAAGGAATTGGTAGGTGTGCGACAGCAGCCCACTTTGATAGGAACTATGCCGATATTCATCTGAAGTTCCTGAAGGGAAATGGCAGAAAACCTTCGCAAGCATAGCCGGTTACTTCTTTCTTGTCCATACGCCGACAGTTTAGTAAATCAACCGCCCCAATAATTTTTTTTGAATTGACAAAGT